>OX155892.1:49445247-49546237 GCA_944588485.1 Phosphuga atrata
TCCAGGAACAAACCTAGGAATTTTAGACACCCTGTTCTTTGAATGATGTTTCCTTCGATTCCTAAAGTAATATCCTCGGTTGGTTTTCTTCTGTGAGTTTGAAATCTAATGTACTTTGTTTTATCACAGTTTAAGCGTAGGTTATTTCCCGAAAACCAATTGTGTAAATTCAGTATAACTTCACTTGCTTCAGATTGTAGTTCTTCCATGGATGCTTTGGATATGAAAACACTAGCATCGTCGGCATATAGTGTGATCCGATCTTCTCCAATATATTTAATTAAATCACATGTATACAGTGAGAATAGTATAGGGGCCAGGACACTCCCCTGTGGCACACCAATGAAAGTTGGCAGTATTTTGGATCTGCTATTCCCAACCCTCACATACTGATTTCTACTATGAAGGTACGATTGAAACCATCTCCCAGCTTTTCCTCGAACTCCATAAGTATAAAGTTTTCCTAGTAATTTGGAGTGCGACACACAGTCAAAAGCCTTGGTGAGGTCGCAAAAGATAACCAGTGGGCATTTTCCATTATCCACCTCCGATATTATTTTTTCATGCAGTTCTTGAAAAGCTGTGATAGTGGATTTATTTTTACGAAACCCATGTTGTTGAGGTGGAATCACTTTATATTTCTCGAGAAATGGTGTAAGTCTGTCTTCCATGCAGTATTCGATTATTTTCGCCAAGACTGAGATAAGAGCTACAGGTCTGTAATTGTTGATATTGTTTCTATCTCCTTTTTTATAAATCGGAATTATTGAGGACAGTTTTAAAATGTCCGGAAACGTTTCGGTATCAAAAGAGCAATTCACTATGTCGGTTATTGGTTTCACTAATTCCATACTAAATTGTCTAATCAAATTGCATGGCAGGCCGTCAGGTCCGCTACTTCTTTTGTTTTTTAATTTTAGTAAAATTGTACTCATTTGCTGCGATGTAAATTCTTGTAAGTACATGCTATTGTCGTTGTGCTGCATGTGCCCATCTCTTAAAGTTGTTCCTTTAATCGTTGTTGCAACAATCTTTGGGGCAGTTATGAAAAAATTGTTGAAGGTGTCAGCTATCCTGCTAGGCTTGTCTAATATCTTGTTGTTTTCTTTTAATTCAATGGTACTCGTGCGTTCTTCTTTGTTGGATAACTGATTTATTATTCGCCAAATAGTTTTTTGTTTATTTGGTGAATTTACAATAAGCCCACAATAGTACTTCCTTTTTGTTTCCCGTATCAGTCTTTGGTGTTTTTTCTTTTCCTGCATATATTTATCCTTAAGAAATGGAAACTTTTTTTGTAGAACAAAGAGATCTTTTAATATATTACTAGAGCATCTTAACTCCGAATTTACCCAGGGTTTTCTTTGATTATTTAGATTTACCAACGGGAAACATAGTTCAAAATGATTTCTCAGAGTTTTTAAGAATTCCATCGTTTTTCCATTGGCATCTTGATTGTTGTACACATTTTCCCAAGATTCTTGTAGTAGAGCTTGTCCAAATCGCGCTTTATTAGCTTCTCCAAAATTCCTGGTTTGTTTTTTGGTTTGTTTGGGAAATTCAGTTTTGTTGGTTGTATTGCTCATTAGTATCAGTCTATGGTCGGATATTGTTGTATCTTTTACACTTATTTGTCTTACATTATGTAGATTCGTAAAAATGTTGTCAATTCGACTTTGACTGGTCGCGGTTATCCTAGTGAACTGCTCCACACGTTCAGTTAGACCGTAGGATCTCATTATATTTCTTAAATTGGTGGTTTCTTTTGAGTTGTGTTCGAAGTGTATATTAAAGTCACCCACGATGATTATTTCCCCATAATTATTGAAGATGATTTCGAGCACATTTTCTATTACTAATAAAAAGGTGTCTATGCATCCTGCTGGTGGTCTATATAAGTTGATTATTATTTTCTTTTTATGTTTTTCAATTAATTCTATTCCGCAGATTTCTATGTGTTTTTCAATTGTGTTGTTGGATATATTTATATTTTCTTTGAACTTTGTTAGATCTTCTCTAGCCCAGATAGCTACCCCTCCACCAGTGAACATTCTTCGGCAATAGAAGCTTAATAGTTTGAAATTTTCTACATGTAGATGTTGCAGCTTTTCTTCGTTCAGCCATGTTTCCGTAAGACATAATAATTCCGGTTCGTAGAAGGTTGTTAATAGTTCAAGTTCACTACTTTTTTGGTTTAAACTTTGGATGTTTAAATATAGGACCTCTATTGTAATTTTTGTATGATTTTGTTTAATGTTCGAAAGCTTGTTTTGGTTTACTGTGCCACTCGGTAATTTTTCTGTAGGAGATGTTATTTTTTCTCTGAGTTTTTCTCCAGTCTTGACAAAAAACGGTTCACACAGGCGTTTCTTGGCCAAGTTTCAGCTTTGGATATCTCGTTAAGGTATTCGAACGGTACTGAAACTTTAAAAGATGAGTACTTATCGGGGTATTTAGAAATAATTTGTGTACAGATAACCTCCTCAAATTTTTTCCTACTTAAATATTGGATTACATCATCCGCTGACAGCTTCGGATCCAGACGAAATACATGCAGATGAGCGTATCTCGTAACGGCTCGTATTTGAGTTGATTCGTCATTGGTTCCAAAAATGAGTTTAGATTTCCTGACTCTTCTTTTTTGGTGTCGTTGTTCTTCCCATTTATCGTTATTTACATTTCGAAGCGGTCGATTTTCTATCGCTTCCATATCGGTCTGTGTGTTGTTCTTTTTTGCGCTATCATATCCATTCGTCTGGGGATTAGTTTTTTCAGCCTTATCAGTCGAGCGACTCGGCGCGCTATCACTCGCCTTCGATGAATTTTGTTCCTCAATATTAATTAATTCAATACTTTTCGGTAGTGTTTTCTTGTTTATTTCATTTAATTTTATGTTTTCACTTTTGAGAGTTTCAATTTGATTACTTAGTTCTAACAGACGATTATTCAGAGGTTCTACTTCCTTTTTAATCGTCTTACTGATTATCTCACTAATTAATCCGGCGAATTCTGTGCTGTTTATGTATGCAATAATCTGCTCATGGCATTTTTCGGATGCACCGGTTGATCTTAACGTTGGCATTTTATTTATATGTACTGATTTGTAATAAAATTAAAAATATATTCAGTTCTATTTAACTATACGCGTACGACCACTCACGTTGACGGCTGGCGGCCGACTTGTCTGTCTAGTCTTGTCTGTCTAGTCTTGTCTGTCTAGTCTTGTCTGTCTAGTCTTGTCTGTCTAGTCTTGTCTGTCTAGTCTTGTCTGTCTAGTCTTGTCTGTCTAGTCTTGTCTGTCTAGTCTTGTCTGTCTAGTCTTGTCTGTCTAGTCTTGTCTGTCTAGTCTTGTCTGTCTAGTCTTGTCTGTCTAGTCTTGTCTGTCTAGTCTTGTCTGTCTAGTCTTGTCTGTCTAGTCTTGTCTGTCTAGTCTTGTCTGTCTAGTCTTGTCTGTCTAGTCTTGTCTGTCTAGTCTTGTCTGTCTAGTCTTGTCTGTCTAGTCTTGTCTGTCTAGTCTTGTCTGACTAGTCTTGTCTGTCTAGTCTTGTCTGTCTAGTCTTGTCTGTCTAGTCTTGTCTGTCTAGTCTTGTCTGTCTAGTCTTGTCTGTCTAGTCTTGTCTGTCTAGTGTCTGTCTAGTCTTGTCTGTCTAGTCTTGTCTGTCTAGTCTTGTCTGTCTAGTCTTGTCTGTCTAGTCTTGTCTGTCTAGTCTTGTCTGTCTAGTCTTGTCTGTCTAGTCTTGTCTGTCTAGTCTTGTCTGTCTAGTCTTGTCTGTCTAGTCTTGTCTGTCTAGTCTTGTCTGTCTAGTCTTGTCTGTCTAGTCTTGTCTGTCTAGTCTTGTCTGTCTAGTCTTGTCTGTCTAGTCTTGTCTGTCTAGTCTTGTCTGTCTAGTCTTGTCTGTCTAGTCTTGTCTGTCTAGTCTTGTCTGTCTAGTCTTGTCTGTCTAGTCTTGTCTGTCTAGTCTTGTCTGTCTAGTCTTGTCTGTCTAGTCTTGTCTGTCTAGTCTTGTCTGTCTAGTCTTGTCTGTCTAGTCTTGTCTGTCTAGTCTTGTCTGTCTAGTCTTGTCTGTCTAGTCTTGTCTGTCTAGTCTTGTCTGTCTAGTCTTGTCTGTCTAGTCTTGTCTGTCTAGTCTTGTCTGTCTAGTCTTGTCTGTCTAGTCTTGTCTGTCTAGTCTTGTCTGTCTAGTCTTGTCTGTCTAGTCTTGTCTGTCTAGTCTTGTCTGTCTAGTCTTGTCTGTCTAGTCTTGTCTGTCTAGTCTTGTCTGTCTAGTCTCTGTCTAGTCTCTGTCTTGTCTGTCTAGTCTTGTCTGTCTAGTCTTGTCTGTCTAGTCTTGTCTGTCTAGTCTTGTCTGTCTAGTCTTGTCTGTCTAGTCTTGTCTGTCTAGTCTTGTCTGTCTAGTCTTGTCTGTCTAGTCTTGTCTGTCTAGTCTTGTCTGTCTAGTCTTGTCTGTCTAGTCTTGTCTGTCTAGTCTTGTCTGTCTAGTCTTGTCTGTCTAGTCTTGTCTGTCTAGTCTTGTCTGTCTAGTCTTGTCTGTCTAGTCTTGTCTGTCTAGTCTTGTCTGTCTAGTCTTGTCTGTCTAGTCTTGTCTGTCTAGTCTTGTCTGTCTAGTCTTGTCTGTCTAGTCTTGTCTGTCTAGTCTTGTCTGTCTAGTCTTGTCTGTCTAGTCTTGTCTGTCTAGTCTTGTCTGTCTAGTCTTGTCTGTCTAGTCTTGTCTGTCTAGTCTTGTCTGTCTAGTCTTGTCTGTCTAGTCTTGTCTGTCTAGTCTTGTCTGTCTAGTCTTGTCTGTCTAGTCTTGTCTGTCTAGTCTTGTCTGTCTAGTCTTGTCTGTCTAGTCTTGTCTGTCTAGTCTTGTCTGTCTAGTCTTGTCTGTCTAGTCTTGTCTGTCTAGTCTTGTCTGTCTAGTCTTGTCTTTCTAGTCTTGTCTGTCTAGTCTTGTCTGTCTAGTCTTGTCTGTCTAGTCTTGTCTGTCTAGTCTTGTCTGTCTAGTCTTGTCTGTCTATTCTTGACTGTCTAGTCTTGTCTGTCTAGTCTTGTCTGTCTAGTCTTGTCTGTCTAGTCTTGTCTGTCTAGTCTTGTCTGTCTAGTCTTGTCTGTCTAGTCTTGTCTGTCTAGTCTTGTCTGTCTAGTCTTGTCTGTCTAGTCTTGTCTGTCTAGTCTTGTCTGTCTAGTCTTGTCTGTCTAGTCTTGTCTGTCTAGTCTTGTCTGTCTAGTCTTGTCTGTCTAGTCTTGTGTGTCTAGTCTTGTCTGTCTAGTCTTGTCTGTCTAGTCTTGTCTGTCTAGTGTTGTCTGTCTAGTCTTGTCTGTATGTCTTGTCTGTCTAGTCTTGTCTGTCTAGTCTTGTCTGTCTAGTCTTGTCTGTCTACTCTTGTCTGTCTAGTCTTGTCTGTCTAGTCTTGTCTGTCTAGTCTTGTCGGTCTAGTCTTGTCTGTCTAGTCTTGTCTGTCTAGTCTTGTCTGTCTAGTCTTGTCTGCCTAGTCTTGTCTGTCTAGTCTTGTCTGTCTAGTCTTGTCTGTCTAGTCTTGTCTGTCTAGTCTTGTCTGTCTAGTCTTGTCTGTCTAGTCTTGTCTGTCTAGTCTTGTCTGTCTAGTCTTGTCTGTCTAGTCTTGTCTGTCTAGTCTTGTCTGTCTAGTCTTGTCTGTCTAGTCTTGTCTGTCTAGTCTTGTCTGTCTAGTCTTGTCTGTCTAGTCTTGTCTGTCTAGTCTTGTCTGTCTAGTCTTGTCTGTCTAGTCTTGTCTGTCTAGTCTTGTCTGTCTAGTCTTGTCTGTCTAGTCTTGTATGTCTAGTCTTCTCTGTCTAGTCTTGTTTGTCTAGTCTTGTCTGTCTAGTCTTGTCTGTCCAGTCTTGTATGTCTAGTCTTGTCTGTCTAGTCTTGTCTGTCTAGTCTTGTCTGTCTAGTCTTGTCTGTCTAGTCTTGTCTGTCTAGTCTTGTCTGTCTAGTCTTGTCTGTCTAGTCTTGTCTGTCTAGTCTTGTCTGTCCAGTCTTGTCTGTCTAGTCTTGTCTGTCTAGTCTTGTCTGTCTAGTCTTGTCTGTCTAGTCTTGTCTGTCTAGTCTTGTCTGTCTTGTCTGTCTTGTCTTGTCTGTCTAGTCTTGTCTGTCTAGTCTTGTCTGTCTAGTCTTGTCTGTCTAGTCTTGTCTGTCTAGTCTTGTCTGTCTAGTCTTATCTGTCTAGTCTTGTCTGTCTAGTCTTGTCTGTCTAGTCTTGTCTGTCTAGCCTTGTCTGTCTAGTCTTGTCTGTCTAGTCTTGTCTGTCTAGTCTTGTCTGTCTAGTCTTGTCTGTCTAGTCTTGTCTGTCTAGTCTTGTCTGTCTAGTCTTGTCTGTCTAGTCTTGTCTGTCTAGTCTTGTCTGTCTAGTCTTGTCTGTCTAGTCTTGTCTGTCTAGTCTTGTCTGTCTAGTCTTGTCTGTCTAGTCTTGTCTGTCTAGTCTTGTCTGTCTAGTCTTGTCTGTCTAGTCTTGTCTGTCTAGTCTTGTCTGTCTAGTCTTGTCTGTCTAGTCTTGTCTGTCTAGTCTTGTCTGTCTAGTCTTGTCTGTCTAGTCTTGTCTGTCTAGTCTTGTCTGTCTAGTCTTGTCTGTCTAGTCTTGTCTGTCTAGTCTTGTCTGTCTAGTCTTGTCTGTCTAGTCTTGTCTGTCTAGTCTTGTCTGTCTAGTCTTGTCTGTCTAGTCTTGTCTGTCTAGTCTTGTCTGTCTAGTCTTGTCTGTCTAGTCTTGTCTGTCTAGTCTTGTCTGTCTAGTCTTGTCTGTCTAGTCTTGTCTGTCTAGTCTTGTCTGTCTAGTCTTGTCTGTCTAGTCTTGTCTGTCTAGTCTTGTCTGTCTAGTCTTGTCTGTCTAGTCTTGTCTGTCTAGTCTTGTCTGTCTAGTCTTGTCTGTCTAGTCTTGTCTGTCTAGTCTTGTCTGTCTAGTCTTGTCTGTCTAGTCTTGTCTGTCTAGTCTTGTCTGTCTAGTCTTGTCTGTCTAGTCTTGTCTGTCTAGTCTTGTCTGTCTAGTCTTGTCTGTCTAGTCTTGTCTGTCTAGTCTTGTCTGTCTAGTCTTGTCTGTCTAGTCTTGTCTGTCTAGTCTTGTCTGTCTAGTCTTGTCTGTCTAGTCTTGTCTGTCTAGTCTTGTCTGTCTAGTCTTGTCTGTCTAGTCTTGTCTGTCTAGTCTTGTCTGTCTAGTCTTGTCTGTCTAGTCTTGTCTGTCTAGTCTTGTCTGTCTAGTCTTGTCTGTCTAGTCTTGTCTGTCTAGTCTTGTCTGTCTAGTCTTGTCTGTCTAGTCTTGTCTGTCTAGTCTTGTCTGTCTAGTCTTGTCTGTCTAGTCTTGTCTGTCTAGTCTTGTCTGTCTAGTCTTGTCTGTCTAGTCTTGTCTGTCTAGTCTTGTCTGTCTAGTCTTGTCTGTCTAGTCTTGTCTGTCTAGTCTTGTCTGTCTAGTCTTGTCAGTCTAGTCTTGTCTGTCTAGTCTTGTCTGTCTAGTCTTGTCTGTCTAGTCTTGTCTGTCTAGTCTTGTCTGTCTAGTCTTGTCTGTCTAGTCTTTTCTGTCTAGTCTTGTCTGTCTAGTCTTGTCTGTCTAGTCTTGTCTGTCTAGTCTTGTCTGTCTAGTCTTGTCTGTCTAGTCTTGTCTGAATAGTCTTGTCTGTCTAGTCTTGTCTGTCTAGTTTTGTCTGTCTAGTCTTGTCTGTCTAGTCTTGTCTGTCTAGTCTTGTCTGTCTAGTATTGTCTGTCTAGTCTTGTCTGTCTAGTCTTGTCTGTCTAGTCTTGTCTGTCTAGTCTTGTCTGTCTAGTCTTGTCTGTCTAGTCTTGTCTGTATAGTCTTGTCTGTCTAGTCTTGTCTGTCTAGTCTTGTCTGTCTAGTCTTGTCTGTCTAGTCTTGTCTGTCTAGTCTTGTCTGTCTAGTCTTGTCTGTCTAGTCTTGTCTGTCTAGTCTTGTCTGTCTAGTCTTGTCTGTCTAGTCTTGTCTGTCTAGTCTTGTCTGTCTAGTCTTGTCTGTCTAGTCTTGTCTGTCTAGTCTTGTCTGTCTAGTCTTGTCTGTCTAGTCTTGTCTGTCTAGTCTTGTCTGTCTAGTCTTGTCTGTCTAGTCTTGTCTGTCTAGTCTTGTCTGTCTAGTCTTGTCTGTCTAGTCTTGTCTGTCTAGTCTTGTCTGTCTAGTCTTGTCTGTCTAGTCTTGTCTGTCTATTCTTGTCTGTCTAGTCTTGTCTGTCTAGTCTTGTCTGTCTAGTCTTGTTTTGTCTGTCTAGTCTTGTCTGTCTAGTTTTATTTTGTCTGTCTAGTCTTGTCTGTTTAGTCTTCTCTGTCTATTCTTGTCTGACTAGTCTTGCCTGTATAGTCTTTATCTCTAGTCTTGACAGTCTAATGTTGTCCCTCTAGTCTTGTCTGTCTAGTTTTATCTGTCCAGTCCTGTCTGTCTAGTCTTTTTCTCTGGTCTAGTATGTCTAACGTTGTCTGTCTAGTCTTGTGTGTCTAGTTTTGTCTGTCCAGTCCTGTCTGTCAAATCTTGTCCGTCCAGTCCTTTATGTCCAGCCTTGTCTGTCTAGTCTTGTTTGTCCAGTCTTGCCTGTCCAGTCTTTTATGTAAAATCTTGTCGGTACTGTTTTGTCAGTCCAATCTTGCCTGCCAAGTCTTGTCTGGTCAGTCTTATCTGGTCAGTCTTGTCTGGTCAGTCTTGTCTGGTCAGTCTTGTCTGCCCAATCTTATCTATCTAGTCTTGTCTGTCTAGTCTGTCCATTCTTGTATCTCTAGTCTTGTGTGTCTAGTCCTGTCTGCCTATTCTTATTTTTCTAGTCTTCTCTGTCTAGTTTTATCTGTCTACTCTTGTCTATCAAGTCTTGTCTGTCTAGTCCTGTCTGTCCTGTCTTTTTTGTCTAGTTTTGTACGTCTAGTTTTGTCTATCTAGTCTGGTCTGTCGTGTCTTGTCTAACTAGTCTTGTCTATCTAGTCTCGTTTGCTATTTGTCTAGTCTTATTTGCGTCGTCTTGTCTATCTAGTTTTATCTGTCTAGTCTTGGCTTCCTTAACCTTAATAATAATATATTGCTTTATTGTCAGTAGAAATACATGATTTCTGTGGACCAAGCACAGGCAAAATAAACTTAAAACTGAAGAATTAAATTTTAACGTGTAGTTTAATTTCAGTATAAACTGAAGGTTACCGTGTAGAATATTTTATTTACTATTATAGTTTGTTATTAGTATATACAGTATAAATAATAAGAAATGAAGATAAAGGGTTCCTTTAAGAACAGTAATAGACACATAAATAACAATGACTGCAAATTCCCTACGCACATTTATAGTCCTTATATAAACTGGTGAGTTAGTGTGGAACATAATATAAACTGTTTACTTATCACATTTATGGCGAAAATCCATTGAGGGTTACTAAACAATGAGATTTTTGAAAATACCTTCGTTAATCAGGTTTCCGCATATTTTAGCAAGTTCTTTGGTGGTAACCACTTGGTAATTAGTTTCCCGTCGATTATAAAAGGCCGCGCTCCATAATGAGTTATTAAATATTATCACTCAATTAAAATTTTCGCCCCATAAAAGTTCATTATGGAATTAAAACACAGGGCGAAACGGCGCTCGATAATGTTTCCTTCCGTTGTCTGAAACAAGCATAAAAATTTTGACCGAGTTTTTTTCTGTGTCGTTGGATTTGTTTTTTGTGTTCTTGAGTAACTTTTTATGCAGAGCTCTAAGGTAACGTTTAGGTAACAAAAACCATCATTAGGGCTCGCGATAAACGTAATTCGTTTAAATTATGAGAAGTCCGGAGAGAGGAGAGTGCATTGAATTTTGCGCGATTTTTTTTTTCATGCAAATTTTATTACTTGCGCTCTTACCGGTTGGACGAAAATTTCTAAAGGAAAAGTTAATAATTTTCTATAAGAAACATCCAATTTGTCGCTACGAAAATTATTTATTTTCTGCTTTTTAATAATATTTCATTACGGGAGTTTTCATCGTGAAGAATATATGCGAAATACACCGTGGCCTCGGCCGATAAGGGCTTAATCAATCATGCTGAAGGGAAACGCTGACTGATATATTTTTGAACCGCGCCGAGCCGTGCAACAAAGATCAATTCCGTTGTGTTAAAATCGTTCCGGCACCCAAATCTTCCTCCCACGCACACAAAGAACGGAAATAAAAAAAACTTTGACCTTAAAAGGGAAAAGTTTTATCGGGCGATTTAATGTGCCGTATTTAAATTAAAACTCGCGATGTTAAGAATTTTCTTCTTCTTCTTTCGTTCTTAACAGATTACCCAAAGTTTGAATATAAATGGTTTATTTTTATGGATGCTTCAAACTTTCATTTCGCATATACGGAAATCCATCGTTTTTTCAATTTCGGATGGGGACTCGAAAACGAGTAGTAGTACCAGTATTTTATAGATTTATATTAATAACATTTTGCACGATTTCAAGTTGAGATGCAATTATGATGATATAATAGACACGATGGGTTATCGATAAACGTTGGAAAAGAAATAATATTTCACAAAAAAAGCTTGCTTTTACATCCATGTTTGCAACAAGAAACAATTTAGAAACTTGTGTTAACTAAGAAGGTTTTCACTTTGTTTCTAGGTATTACCGAATATCAGACCGAAAGTCAGTAGATAACAAATCTTCATATACGTTATATTTAAAAAACTTGTTTTAAAACATGAAACAACAAACGTTTCGTATTTTTAACGTTCTTAACGTTTAAGGTGTGTTGCACATAGTTTTTGCGGAAACCACAGAAAGTATTTCAGGGTACTTTTCTTGTGAAAAATAAAAAACAGTTTTCTTCTCGTTTACCCGCAATTATTGCATTTAACTTTTCAAAGATAAGATCACGATTTACTGCAGAATACATTCTGTATAAATTAGGATATCGGAAAAAAAAATTAAAACTTTTCTCGCATCATGAAAACTTACATAAGACTGATAAAGCTGAAACAGAACGTATCTTTGATTGTCGACATAAACCGTTGAAAGTCCGAATGTACAACAATGTCATGAAATATTCGATGTTTGAACCGACGTACCGACGTATTTGGTACGTGTTGACATTTACCGGTGAAGTAAACATTCTTATGTCACCATTCCTATGTCCATGCATATTCAGAGGTTATATTGTTCTTGCATTTTTGGAACGAAGTTCCTGTAGGACCTCCCTACAGGAACTTCGTTCGGTAGGAGCGATTCGGCAGAAAACGTTACGCTACGTACAATGTCCCTCGTACGTGTCCTCGTATGCTGTCCTCGTACGCTGTCCGTTACGTTTCTGCTTTCTCAGTGTATATTTCTATACCGCGCGCTCTTTCTTTTTTTCTCTTTCTCTCAGTGTATATGTCTATAATGCGTGCTCTCTCTCTTTCTTTCGCAGAGTGACAGAAAAGCGTGTTCTGTTTATAACCTTAAAACAAAACCAGAAGAAGTAAAAATTTTTCAAATGTATTTATCTTGTTTGTTGTTTCAATTCATAGGAAAATTATATTGTTTATATTATACTCATTATATTAATTAGATTTTGAGAAATGGAAAGTCAAGAAAGGATACAAAATACTGAAAAAATGTAAGTTTATAAAAATAAAACTGTAGTTTTTTTGTATTTACAATACAAGCAGATGGGAAGGCAGTAGAATACCAACAGGAGCTAAGGTATCTGGGTATCACACTAGATACACTAGATTTAATTTTTATTGGTTCTTTCTTATGAAGTTCTTGGTTGTTGAATAAACGGATGTGTTCTATTATCGTAGAGTGTACGCGTTCTACCATACCATTAGATTCTGGGTGCTGAGAACTAATATAGTGTAATTTTATTTTGTGTATTTCCAACATTTCTTTAATACCTGATTTTTTTAATTCTGGATGATTATCTGCAATTATTTTCGAAGGTATTCCATGGTGTGTAAAAAACTTAATTAGATTATTTGCAATTTCAATTACCTGATGTGAATTTAATTTATAAAGTTGAGTATATTTTGAAAATGAATTTATAATACTGAGGAATTTAACTTTTTCTAAGGTAATACTATCTATATGAATAGTTTCAAAAGGCCTTGCAGATGTTGGGGAAATATTAAATTTTAATTTCAGTGGATTGCTTTCGTATTTACTAACTAGACAAATTTCACATTGGTTTATAAATTTTTGGATAGTTTGCCGTCTATTAGGCCAATAATATATTTTCTTTATTTTTTCTTCGGTTTCATCTATACCTCGATGATTTGACTTACCTTAGTGATACATTTTAATAGTTTCCTCAATTTCATCGTCAGTTTCTACATCAGTTAACTTTTCCGTACACCTAACAAAGCTAATTTCTTCCTAAAATAATTTTGCACAACAGCACAAAACTCTTCATATCTTGGGTTTTCAAAATATAGATGATATTTTATCTTAGGTACAACATATTCTTTCATGAAATTTATAACATCTCTTTCGAAATTTGTTCTCGAGAGTTGGACATATAAACGCTTTTCTTATTATTAAATATTTTTTTTGTTTTAGCCTTCGAAGGCGCATAATTTACTTCGGATATAATAATTTGGTTATCACCAATATTAACAGGTTTTTCTATAATCGGAATACTAAATATGGGATACTCAACATTTGAATGTATCGTTATATTATCATCATTATCATCATCAATATCTAAATCTTCTAAGTTACAACTTGGCTCAACAATAAGTGATTCACTTCGTTCGTTGTCAGTAAATGTATCATTAAAATTCTTAATATAAAATTCACTTAGATCATTATATTCATTAGTTACATTTAATTCAATACGCGAAAGTACGTCTGTATTTTTATTTAAACTTCCTTTCCTATTCACATTATTTGATCGAATTTTAGAAAAGTCAAATTTTACCTTTTCATTATCGATCATATTTAATTCTGAACGGTTACTATCAAATTTTAATTTTAACTGAGCATTTGGCGTAATTAATAAGTTTTCCCCTAGATTAATACTAGCTTTTAAAATCATAAAATTATCTACTCGTAGCAATAAATGAAAGCAAGGGTGAAAGTTAAATAAAAAGAACTTAGTATTTTTTCCTAAGTTAGATTTAAACAAGCCATTTAAATGAACAACCTACTTTTCTGACCATTTGTAGTTCCATGTGCGCTGGAAACAGTAAATGGATCATTTTTAATTGTTCTTTTAAACAATTTATACGCTATTTTTGGGTTGACAAACGAACTACCTGTATCTATTAAAATTCTAAGATTATTTTTTGGTTCTACAATAAAGGGTAGTTTACTTACATTAGTAAATGGTTATAATTATTTCTACCAAAATTATTATTTTGTCTACTATTAAGTGGGCTTGGACCTGGTCTCGGAAATGCCTGATAATTATTATTTGGTTTTCCCAGATAAGTACGACGCTGAGTTTGAATTTTTGATTTTTCTTTATTTTCCGCAATTTCAAGCTGGAAATCATTTGTGAGCATATATAATGCCGTATTTAGATCTTGTGGATTTTGGACTCTCATTTGTGAGCCCACAGGATCTCTTAATCCTTTCAATAAAACTCGTAATGCATTATTTTTAAAAAACGTACTTAAACAATATATTTCTTGTCCATTAGAGCAGTGATTACTTAGATAAGAAATTTGTAAATTCAGCAGTGTTTGTAATCTGTTATAAAAATCAAAAAGGGACTCGCTGACGTTCTGTTTTAAGTTAGTGATTTCAATGTTCAAACTATACATATCACGTTTATCGCTATAACAATTTAGTAATGCGGTTTTTAAATCTAACCAACTATTACTAGATTACTATTAACTAGATGAAATGTTTATAGCAGCTTTACCTTTAATTTTAGAAATTATACTGGGCATTAAGTATTCGTTTTGGAAATCAGTTACATCATTTGTAATATAAAATCTATTTACTAACTTTTCGCAGATTTCAATAAATCGCGAGAGTAATTATTGTTCTCCGCTAAATTCGGGAATCATTTGTAAATATTCTGATCGGAGGGCCATTTCTAAATTTTTATTATTTAAAATAGGTGAGCGTGAACGAATAAGGGGAATTGAAGTTGAATCTGAATTCTGGTACAATCGTAAACTCATTTAACACTCTGGGTTTTCTTATTGTCAGCGTTCATGGGAACGTAGACGTTAACCAAGGAGTAAGCTTTATTGTCAGATTTCATAGTAAGTAATGAGATATGGGGAACTAAAGTCAAGTACTGAGTTGATTTTATTTTTTCATAACAATTTGACCTGTAAAAAACATGTGTACTTACAGTAACACTATCTTGTCCATCAGGTTGATGCTCTCAATTTTTGGACTGGATTGACTTCGAGAACTGGAACCTGGATTGCTCGATTTTTGGAGAGTCCTTGGTCCTCGTTCAATGCTGGTATTCTTCCGATAATCGTTGAGACGAAGGAGACGGTTGTATTTCGATTCTCGCTCGATAATCGCTCCCGGAATATCCTACCGACTGCGCCAATTATGTTGTTGAAGTCAATCTTGATGTTTTTTAATAAGGTTTTATTTTGCGTTAGAGCAACTATACACTAAGAACTGCAGATACAAACTTAACTAAAAATGGCGGAGTAGGGTATTTTATATGAAACGGGATACGAATAATGATTAACAAGGAATGTGAATAGCAATTGATAAGACAATGAGAAAAACAGCAGGTGTCTTTTAAGCAACTCGGCATTCCCACATATTGTGAGAATAACAACATGTGTCCATTCAGCTTACGAAGCACAAATATACACAATATACAGAGTGTTTCACTTAAAGAGTGTTTAATAATTATACAGGGTGTTCGGTAAGTAACTTATATATTTACTTTTACGTATATATATATATATATATATATATATATATATATATATATATATATATATATATATATATATATATATATATATATATATATATAGTTGCAGAGATATATAAGTTGCAGAGACAATATATTAGTGGCTGGTGGAGGCAGAAAAAGGGAGATTAAAAAAATGCAACAACAATATAACCAATGAATATGCATGGACATAGAAATAATATATTAATACATTATTCCTATGCCCATGCAAATTCTAAACAACTTCGACATAAACAATAAACTTTAGGTATGTGTAATTGCGCCATCCATTACAGCAGCCAACACATTACAGTTTCACTTGCGACCGATAGAGTGCAGCACTAATTCGATGGGGTTCGTCATTTGGGTATGGTCAACCTTCTCCGTCGCGAACATGTACACACCACGCGCCAAAACACTCCGTCCTTGGTATTCATAGGTCAATGCCAAACTCGAAATTTGTTTCCAAACAACCTAATTTTTTGGAAGATGTAAGTAGGGTGGGCCTATATACCTCGATTGAGACTACCTAAATTTTAAATTTTTGTGTTTTTTTTTTAATCAATGTATCATTATTATGACGGATACGCCAAGTTAATCGGCTTTTTTATTTATTTATATATAAATGGGACATGTAAATGCTCTAAAATACCTATTTAAAATATGTCGTTTCACTTTTGACGCGTGCGCACAACGAACAAATTGGTTCATTTATTTTCATTTTTTTAAGTTTTCTAGTAATTGAATTAATATTTAATAGTTATTACTATATATATACAATTTTTCATAAATCAGTAATATAAAGAATACAGTGCTTTAAAAAGTTTATATATAATATTTTTTATATTTAGCTATTTTTATTAGCTCTATTTATTCAAATAAAAATAAGTGAAAAATAAGAAAGAAAAAAATACGGATTCTGTGGGATGCAGAGAAAAATAGATGCTTCCCAAAATCTCTTCGTCCCAAGAAGAAGACTTTTTAGGTACAATTAATGTCAACACTATACTGAAAACAGGCTAGCTTAAACAGCTAATGGACGCTTTGGACAAGTAAATCGTAGCACTCCAGGAAACGCGCTTCCAAGATAAAAACAATTTTGACTGGAAGAATACAGGATTTTTAAGGGCAAATCTGCCAGAAGATTCCACGGGAACTTAACACAACTAGGGACAGCCAGTGCGGTACGAAAAAATAACATCAACTCAGTACTTGACTTTAGTTCCCCATATCTCATTACTTACTATGAAACGTCTGCCGAACCGAACCCGTTATAAGAGTAATTTCAATCGATCACGTTGCAATATCCAGAAAGAATATTTCCGAGATTTAAAATGTTAGAGTGCGGAAGTTTTAAAATGTTGAAGTGACAAAAATAAACTAATAGAAATCGAACAAGATTTCCTCAAAAACAACACCAGGAATTTCTACAGAACCTTCCGTGGGAATTTATCCATAGATTGTAAGTCATCACTCGGCACATTGGAGAATGAATAGGAACGGAGAACGTCTTAATGACTTTCGTAAAGCTTTTGCTTTAAAACTTATATCTATGCAGTTTGTGAAACCCCACATAAAAAGATAACGTGGAAATCACCGAATCCGTTATTAGGGGAATTTTAATCGATCACGTTGCAATGTCCAGAAGGAATATTTTCGAGATCTAAAATGTTAGAGTGCGGAAGTGGGTTGTCGACTCGGACCCCTACCTAATACAAATCAAAGTGAGTTTGCAGCCTAACAGATGCAGACATAAATTCAAAAGTTTTTCAAGAGTTGACCCAGAATATCTTCGACAGAACGCCACGATCTTCCTACACGACATGGAGAGCAGGACCGCAAGGGCTGGTCAGGTGTTCGTAAAACAATTCAGACAATAGCCAGGAAATTAAAACAGCTTCCAGGGAAACGCAAGCATAGGTGGAACACGACTTGTGATAAATTCATTGATGACCAGACAAAAGTTTGGAATCGGTAGAATGGACATCAAACAACTGAGAAATGGAACACCTTCCTGAAGGTGCAGAAAACATCCTCAAAAATAATCCACCGCTAGAAACGAGCTAATGGTTAAAAACAACACCAGGAATTTCTACAATACCTTTCGTGGGAATTTATCCAGTTATCAACCACCATCTTTATGTTTCCGTCGCAAATGGAACATTAGAGACGAACACTAAAGAGATCTGCTAGAACAACATTCTAGCTGACTATTTCCGAGACCTCTTCAACTGTGATCCTCCAAATCAAAGACAAAATTTTGAGAAACCCGTGCCCAACCCCGATTCACAACCACTGACAATACAGGAAACAAGAAAGATCATAGGATCTCTTAAAGATTATGAAACCCCTGGAGAGCACGCCGTATCACCGCAGAGATGTGTAAATTTGTAGATGACCTTGTAAGCAGAATTCTTTCAATCTTTGTAGAAATATGGGAAATGGAAACGATCCCGCAAAATTGGAAGTGCGCATTAATACATCCAGTACACAAGAAAGGTGGATCGAAACAACTATAGAGGCATATCTCTACTGCCGATTGCATACAAAATTCTTTAAATGTTCTTTTAAACCGATTAGAAAAACAAAGAGATCACCTGATTGGCGAATATCAAGCGGGTTTCTGGAAAGGTCGATCATGTATACAACAAATAGGAACGATATTGAGGATTCGCCGAAGTACCACCACAATCGTAACTTTTGTGGACTTTACGAGGGCGTATGATTCTGTTGAGAGACAGACAGTTTTTGATACTCTAGAAAAACTTGAAACAGACAATAAGACCAGAGCTATTCTCCAGCCGACTCTCAGAAATACGACGTCTAAAGTGAAATTTCTTGGAGAAGTCTCTAAGCCTTTTTGAAATATCTACGGGCGTTGGCCAAAGTGACGGCCTCTAACCTACTCTGTTTAACTTAGTTCTAGACAAAGTTGTAGACAAGGCACAAAGACTACACAATATAGCATAAAAGGCAGGCCTCCAGATATCATACGAGAAAACCAAGTATATGGAAAATCTGCATCAGTGTAGTGCAAAAACTCCGCTAGAGATGAAAAACGGCACAATTCCACGGGTGTCCTTCAAATACCTTGGAGAAATTATAATCTCATCAGGACTAGACAGTAGAGCCAATGTAGAAAGGGCCACCGAACTCCATAAGGCGTGCAGACTAACATGCAATTAGTATACTAAAGGAGTCATATAGCGTAAAGCAAAATTACGACAATACAAGACAGTTGTTTCTCAGAAGCTTTCTATACTTCAGAAACCATGTGCTTAGGTGGTCACTCTAAAACCACAGAAATCGAAAAGCATGAGCGGAAAATTCTTCGGAAACTAGGGATATGGTCCCACGGGAGAAAATGGAATGTGGATTAAGAGAAAAACAGCGAGAAGAACAGTAATAGAATTCCCAAAAACTGTATATATATATAGAATGGACGACGACAGACTAACTGAAAGATTGTTCAAAGTAATCAACTTAAAGTAGCCATAATTTACTGCAGGAAATTTGCAGTTATTGCAGGAACCCAAAAAGAAAACTGATAGGAAGTGGTCTTCAGAACGCAAGATACAGCATAGTGCATTCATAAAGAGATTTTGGGAGGATAATAAGGCGAAAACCGTCAAACTAACTAACAAGTTCAAACGCGCTCTTTGAATGGGCAAAATGAAGAAAGAAAAAAGAAGTAAATATTATACAAAAAGTGATCTCGTAAACAAGCTTTGAAATTATATTCAACATACAAACTTATTAAAGCAAAATATAGCTTGAACATATAAATATATTCAACCTATTTGTATCTGTATAATGTTAAGTCTCAAGAAGACAAATGAACAAATCTCATATTGAATCAACTACTTGCTGGCTAATATCACACAGGATATTGAATTATACAACAGAGATTTGGATGTTATTACATTACTAATGCTAGTCCATTTTCATGCCACTAACAGAACTAGACAAAAAACATTGTTTTAAGATCATTTCTTTCTGTTTAAATTAGACGAATAGCCATTTGCAGACGCGATTCTAGATCTGTGTCTCAACAGCACAGCTTTGCTTTTTTGAATTATAAATCGGAATAAATGTTAGCTTAAACGCCTCGTGGCTAACTGGTGAGGTTAGATTTTCATTTTACATTTGTGTAGAAAGATTAACTTAGTTTGGGAAATTGATTTAAATGATAATTGTACATTCATAGAAATATACATCGTTTGATCAAAATTTACATCACGGAGGGTTAAATTGTTTGGATTAAATACGTTATATCTCCTTACGAGTCTTTGTATTATTATTTCATTTTATTTTACAATGTATTACATCGTAAACTTTTCATCATTTTACTAAAAATATTTATCAATACAATGCCAGAAATGAAAAATAAATGGAACTTTTAAACTTAATAACAATTGATTATTTTAAAATATAATAATTTATTTAATTTTTTTAACATTAACAAAATTTTTAAACTGCAGTTTGGTTACTGATAATATATAACTAATATTTGATATATCAGTCAATTTAAATAAATTTCACAAACTTTCCTAAATCTTAAATGGACCTTGTGGAATAGTAGTATAATTTAACGTATTAACGAACTTACCTAAGGGAAGTTCTACTGTAATTGTATGAAGTGCCTCCTCCGAAAGATAACTAGTTAATACCCCTACTTCTTGTAATAGGTAATATGTAAGTGATTTAAATTCGCTTTTTTTTCTTTACCCCGGATACTTTATGATTTTGATATTACACCTTTACAATTATTTTCTCATTTAGTTTGTATTTAATTCCATAAAATTAAAAATAAAAAGCCTAAAATATTCCAGCGAAATTTAAATTTGGGAAACGCATATAACATTTATCGGCGTCGATATTCACTGTGCTGTTTTGCTGTGCTACATTTCCGTAGTCTTTTTCATTAGAGGGAGGTGGGGTACAGTGATACAAGGGGCACCTAGATACACAAGCATTATTTAATAATCTATTGAATGTTTTCAAGTGACGACATCTCTAAAACGCTCCAATAAATGTTTGAACGCAACCATTGCTATTGCGCAGACAACCAATCAGTCGTTGACATTTTACAAGTCCTAACGTGTTTCGAGTGCGGCCAACTAAAAAAATACTTTAAATGTAAAGCTGTTTCCAAGATCTACTTTGCGATCTTGTTAAAATCTATATATACCAAAGGTAACTTAGGGCATCAAGTATTAAGGATTTAGTAAATTTTTTTAAATAAATAAGTTTCATCAGTATAATTTGCATTTTGAAAAAAATGCTTGGGGCACTTAGATACAACAAAGTACGGGGCACAATGATACATATCATATATATATATATATATATATATATATATATATATATATATATAAATAAATATATATATATATATATATTTATATACATCATATCATTGTGCCCCGTACTCATAACAAAGTGCCCCAATAAAATTTGCACAATATAAATTTGTTCTTAAATAATATAGAATATGTTAAAATTATATATTTTGTTGTTGCCATCAGAAAATTATGATCAGAAAATAAATGCGCCGGGAAAGATGCAGGGCAGCAGGATTTAAAAAAAGAAATCAGGAGCAACCTAAGGATGCCTGAAAACACAATCGCCGCAAGAAGTTTTGCATTTAACTGCGGTTTTGCCACTGCGGTCTTACAGTGGCTGAATTTTTTTATAAATTTGAGCGTGTAATGTTACGCTATAAATTCACACCTAACCGTATATTAAATTTAGACGAAACAGACATTAACACGGTCTTATCAACACCTAAAGTTTTGGCTGAAAAGACACAGAGGTAAGTAGAACAAATTGTGTCAGCTGAACGCGGAGAACTCGTAACTTTTTGTAGAATAGTAACAGCAACATGTGCTACTCTTCCTCCTGTTTATGTTTTTCTCGTGTCCATTTCAAACACAGATTTTTAAATGGGACTCCCAAGGCAGTCTTGGTTTGGCAAACAGGAACGGGTGGGTGACACCTGTGCACTAAAGATAACCCAATTCTTATTATTTGTGACTACCACGAATCATATATTTCTACAAAAGCTGTTAAAAATTGTCGTAATAATGCGATTATCTATCTTTAAGTGTTATAATATATTTCATACAATATCCATTCTGTATTAAAGTGCCCCAAGCAATGTATCTAAGAACACCGTTGGTGGGGCAGAATGATTTAAAATCTATTTTTTACAAAAGAAAAATTTAAAGTTAAGTAATTTTTGCTTTTCTATAACAACTTATACAATTTTGATCCATGACATTATAATATTTATACATTTAGCTAGACGTTGAGTTCAAAATAAATAAAAAATATTACGTTTATACATTTTTATGAATCAATCTGCCCCACCTCCACCTACTTAGTGCGATTTTGGTATATAGGGACATTATAAATTATCAAGCACAATGACTGCAAGTGGTTTTGTTAAAGTACAATCGGACAATCTATCAAATATAGTTGCATTTATGACAGCATATAGGGTGGGCTATAAACTGGGTTACCTCGTTTGGGACTTTACACACACTTTATCTAGTGTAAATCTAATAGTATTTTCGTATTCCGGCACTAGATAATATCTATAAAATGCGTTTTTAAGCTTTTTCATTAACGAAATTTTTTTTTCATAAACGATTTAAGCTGAAAATCCTAAACAACTGCAAATAGTAAACAACACAGAATGGTAACGTGCTATGCAACGTTATACAAAGCGCGCGAGAAATGGAAGCGTTCAAACAAGTCAAATTTAAGTGATATTTTATATATTATTTAAAAAATTAATTGAAACATTTTCAATAGGATTTATATTTTTTACTGTAAAAGTCTATGTAAAAGTGAAATAAACAAATAAAAGAAAAATTATGCATATTCCCTATTGTCACTACATGTTTATAGGAAAGCTTTTGACTGTACCGTAACCATATTCCATGGCGTCCGGTCGATAATCTCATTTTATTACACTGCTTTGAAAATTTCAGATGTTTTAACCACTCTTTATATGCAAAAAAAAATTAAATTAATTGTTATTCACAGTTATATAAATTTAAACACTTAATACGAGTCGAGTTTCGATTGGTGAAGATTATTTTCAGGTTCACTAGTTCCCCGACACTCGAGTTGTAAGTGTTCAAATTTATATAACTATGAATAACAAGCTATATAATTTTTTGACATATTAAGTGTGGTTAAAACATAGTGAATTTTTTAATTTAGTTTAAGGAAAATTATTTATCGAACGGAAGCCAGTCATTGTAAGTATGGATATATTATTAATCTTCCAATTTATATAACTATGAATAACAAGCTATATAATTTTTTTGACATATTAAGTGTGGTTAAAACATAGTGAATTTTTTAATTTAGTTTAAAGAAAATTGTTTATCAAACGGAAGTCAGTCATTGTAAGTATGGATTACCACGTAGTAACGGTTAATTTTTTTTAAAGTGCAGCCGTATGTTTTTCCGGGACTATTATTCCAGGATAGTAAAGGATTCTTTGTGGGAGTGAGCTTTCAGAGGAGGCGCTTCGTACAATTACGATAGAACTTCACTTAGGTAATTTCATTTATTCGTTGAATTTTATTTTGCGCCTCCTCCTTAGATCGCTAGGTAGATAGTATATACGGTAGAGTTCTCTAATAATTTTACGAGGTAACCAATCCTGTAGATTATAGCAAATGCTTCCTGACTTAACGTTATCCCCGACTCTAATCTAAATTAGCGATTCGCTATTTTATTTCCTTTGAATTGAATGTTTCAGGCAAATATCCAGATATTTATTTACTCTCACCACCTATAAATTGGTTTTGTCGTGCTGCTTAATCTTTCTAATTGAGTACCACCTATGCCATTAATATAAACAATTGCCGTTGTATTGTCAATCAGAGATCAGAATCAGTAACAGAATATCTCAATCATTGCAGAACTTCTTAATCCAAAAGAAGCCTCGAGTATATCAAGGTGATTCAATCAGCACTATCAGCTTCACTCCAAAAACCATTCGTGCTGTGCCAATCACAATGATGTTGTGAAGGGGGTGAATGGGAACCACCGCCGACTAGAATGTTGTGAGGGAGGAACACCTGGCAACCAATTCCTCGGTCTGTGACATAGTTTTACCTATCTCGGGATCTTGTGACTGATATGGTCTGGCATTCGTAAGGCACGAAGTATGTTAATTTAATGAAAGTATTAGGCAGAATAAGATGTATATTTATAGACAAATATAATTAAACAATTAAGGTTAGGGACTAATACTAGACAACAATACTTAACTTTGTTGGCCTCTAAGAAGAATTCCTCCAAATTATATGGTTCTATATCAGCTAGGATTTTATAGAGTACCTTTTTGAAAAGGTTTAAATTCACTAATTGTTTTATTTTCTTGGTAGCATGTTGTACATTTTCATGTTGCTGTAAGGTGGATTTTTTTCTGTAAGCGTCAATCTATGGTGAGGGAGCTGAAAGTCTTCCTTACTGAATCTTGTTATTCTTTCGTTGGGCTTGTTGAAACTCACGAATAAGTGCCTATGTTTTGCAATGAAAAGTATGGATTGACATATATATATATATATATATATATATATATATATATATATATATATATATATATATATATATATATATGTTGCAGTGGTAGTTAAAATGTTGGCTGCATTGAACTGACCTCTACAGGGTTCTCTATATTGTAAATGATTCAGAATATGAATAGCTTGTTTCTGAATTCTAAAAACATTCTTTATGTGGATGCTATTTCCCTAGAACATTATACCAAATCTTAAATGGGAGTGGAATATGGCGAAATACACCATCCTAAGAGCTCCTGTGTCTATATAGCTCTGAAGTGATCTCATCGCAAAAACTGCCTTGTTCAGACTCTTTGTGACACGATGAATATGTGTAGTCCAATCGAGCGATTGGTCTATATAAAGTCCAAAGAGCCGAACTGAATCTTGCACATCGAGGTTTTCTTCATCAATTCGTATTGTCGGAAGGTATTGGTGTGTGTCTCTTTTAGTTTGAAAAATTATAAATTGAGTTTTATCCTTATTTATTATTAATTTATTCGTATGAAACCATGAAGTCATTGACGACATCATAGTATTCGCATTTGGAATAATATCATCTACGGTCTTGTTGATAATGAGTAAGGATGTGTCGTCTGCATAGTTAATCATCAAATGCTCTTGAGCAATCGGTATTTGGTGTAGATCATTAATGAATATTGTGAATAACAGAGGCCCAATCGTACTTCCTTGAGGGATGACCATGTTGACAATTCTTGAAGAAGAATAAAGAAATCCGTGCGGAGTATGAAGCTTGGTTATCTGTTCTCTATCATGTAGAAATGATTTTATCCAATCCAGAGCAACGCCCCTTATTTCATATTTATACAGTTTCCCTGACTGCAGTTTATGGTCCACTAAGTCATATGCCTTTGACAGGTCCATCAACATACCGGATGGAATATTACACTCTTCTAGATTCATTGATATTGCATTTATGAATTGGTAGCAGGCAGTTTCTATGCTCCGACCTTTAATAAAGCCATGTTGCTGGAAATTTATTATATTATGTTTATCTAAAAACGATATTATTCTCGAGCAAACAATTTTTTCAAAATTTTTACAGAAGATAGATAAAATACTTATAGCTCTATAGTTTTCTATAGCACTTTTGTCTCCGGCCTTAAATATTGGGGTGATGAGTGCAAGTTTAAGTTTTTCAGGAAATATACCAGCCATTAAAGAGTTATTTATTATAAACTGCAAGGGGCTTAATATAGAAGCTAACATATTTTTTAAAACAATAGGGGGGATATCGTCCATGCCCGCACTTTTTTTATTTTTAAGATTAACAATTATATTAAACAGTTCAGCTTCACTAATGGGCATTATAAATATGGAATTTTGATTTATCCGGATATTGTCATAATAATGAGTAGTTGGTTGAGATTCAGATAATATTCTTGCTCTGCTCACAAAGAAATTATTAATGTTTATGGCACAACTGCGTGGTTCTTCATTAGGGTTAAAATATGAATTATTTTTCTTTTTAATCTCTGTTACTTCTCTTATACTTTTCCAAGTTGTTTTTTGTAGGTTAGTTTATGTTTCAATTTGTCGTTTAAATACCTCTTTCTTGCAATTTTTTAATAACTTGATGAATTTCCTACATTGATTATTGTACAAATTTTTAAACAATCGACTATTGTAAGATATTGTTTGGTAGAGTTTCAAGTTCTTTTCAAACAATATAAGTTGAGGGTTGTTAAAGACCCTTACACTTGTACATTTCTTTCGCCTAGGGACTTTAGGAAAGGCTTCATTAAAATATCTCATGAAAATGTCCCCGAACAGGTTCCATTGCTTATTAATGTTATTACAGTCAACATCAAATAATTCATTCCATTCTACGATTTACATTAGTTGGGTATGGTGTTTCAAATTCACTTCATTATGTAATCTTATAGCTTGTTTTATATTGGTACATGCATCCTCCTTTTCGAACTCCAGAGTTAGCAGTTGAGTATAATGATCTGAAATATGATGGTCTCTAGTTTTAATGCTGAATGGTACATTAATTTTTGCAATGAAATTGTCAATGCATGTTCTATATTCAGGGTGACTTACTTCTCTTGAAATGAGTTTCGCGTTAAACGACTCTAGCAATGATAAAAATTGCTGGGTAGTATTCGTGTTTTTTAACACATTTAGATTAAAGTCTCCAGCTATTACAAAGTGACTATTTTTCTTATGAAGTAATATTAGCAGTTGTTGTAATTTGAGGAAAAAACCTTTTACGTTCGTTAATGGGGCTATATATATGCTTATTGAACGGTCGATTGAACTTAGGCCGTAAGTCGAAGCACATATACAATATATTTATTTGGAATTACTAAAAATGTTCCCAAATACACTAACAACTTTGTCTACCTGATTAGCTTGTTGGTAACATTTTTGTATTTTAAGTGCCTTTCCGAAAATTGCATTTCGGGTAATAAAAAATATCCCTTGCAGATATAAATCCCTGCAAGTGATTGACATCTGCCTAACAAAAATAGTTTTAAGAGTAGGACCAAGACACCGGTTGGAATGCGTTAAAACCACTTGAGGTCTAGCGGAAATAATTACGACATGTGGATGTAATAACAGTAATTAAAAGAAATATTGGCTATTAGATTAGGTATAAACGTGAGATCAAGGGATCACTAAGGAATATTCCTAAACAAGTGTGTTGGGACGGTTTTTATTGCAACAATGAGCTCTCTCTCCATCCCGTAAACGACCATCTGAAAATATTTATAGACAGGGGTTTTCATAGGGTTAGATGCGGTTTTTATGTTTTTATGTTCTTCCACTAGGAGAACTTACTATTACTCCAGCAATATAGGAAACAATCTTATGCGAGATGCGTAGTTTTCTCCGTTTTCTCAAAGAGCATGGGTCTTTAATATTGTAGATCCTTTAAATAAACTTATTTTGTTGCATGTCAACAAGAGCTTAAAGTCCCTATTAGCGAAGCAAAGCTCCCGATTTTACAAAGTTTTGCTTCTTTATATATACATATATATATATATATATATCTAACTTAGTGACCTGATCGATAATGACTGAAAGGGATGAATAACTTCTCGATCATATGATATTTTGTACTGTATTATCCAGTCAAGGACCATTTTATCATGAAATAATTGCCGCGACCGCGAGGTAGTGATCGCATCAACAGAGATCGACGACTGTAAGGTTTAACAAGGAAAGAATAGGCAGCAGTAAAATATTGGGAAGCAGAAGCCGGAACAGCCTCGCTGCCAAGGGATCTTAGCAGCGAGGCTGGAATTACCAAAAGATGAAATGGTATGCAGATACCAGTATACCGCAGACCTCAGTGTACCACATAGTGCAAAATTCTATCAAGTCGTATACGGATGGTTCGAAGTCAAAGGAAGGTGGTGGTGCAGGATTGTATACCTAGTATCAAATACGTTTAATCCATGGGAATCTACCAAAGCATCTTCCAAACAGAGGTACATGCAATCTAAAGATGGTCATTATTTCTTTCGAGATATGCCTCCCTCTCTTTCCACACCCCCTTTCCTATTTCTTTACTTTTTCTCCGAGACACCCTTTCAAAATTCTGCACTCTTCTCTCTCTCTATCACTCTCTCCTCAAAACTTATTGCTCTCCTTCCTGATTCTATTCTTATTCCATCTCTCTTTGTTTCCTACATCACTATATACCCCGGTGTCTACATAACCACTCCTAGCACCCATTTCAAATATTTTTCTTGCGCCCTTTCCAGCCCTGCTTGCATTGTCCATCCCCATATTTCCGCTCCATACATCATCACGCTTTTCACCAGGCTATCAAACATCAGGCTACTCTAACACCACACTCTAACACCAGGCTACTCTACTCCTATAGTTATGTCCAAATTTTCTCTCTGCTATTCCCTATACTGCTCCTTTTATATTATTGGCTTTTTTACTAGCTCTCACCTGTGCTGTTCCTGTGTTTCTTTCATTAAACAGATATCCTAGGTACTTAAGTTCTTTCACTGCTTAAATTTTCTCCTTCACCCATCTCCACTCATTTATTCTTCTCATACCACCCCCTTTTCTAAACACCATCATCTTGGACTTCTCTACATTCACCGTCAGCTTTTTCCTCCTCATATTTCTCTATGCTTCTAATCATTTCTTTCATACCTTTCTCCTATCTCGCTAGCACCACCAAATCGACCAAGTATGCTAAAGACCACACTTTTTCTTGACATTTTAAACACTTTTACACTGCCTTTTTCATTTTCAGTTTTCTCAGTTGTTGTTCTAATTATTCTATTGTTATCTCTTGTATTATCTATCTACTTTTTGATGTAAAACTTTTAATTTCCGCATCATGATCACGCAATATTTTTATCACTCATGCATTAAAAGTACTATTTTGGCGCACGTTTTTTAGTGCGAAAATGTCATTTTTTTAGGTGTACCACATAACTTGGGTAACGCAAGCCAATATTCAATATCGCTAAGTTTCATTAAAAAAAAAGCAATTATATAAATAAAATGAACACAATAAAATCAAGATTTCAATATTAAAAAGTGACGTGAAAGTGACTTTGTGTCAAGGTCAAAGTAAAGGTTTTTTTTCATTACAAAATAAAAATTAAAATTAAAGAAAACATTTTAAAATGATTGTAAATTCTATAGTGATACCGAAGAATGATGAGAGTTCTTATGACGAATCCACACCACCGGAGACAACTCGCATGAGTAATAAAAAATATTATTTGCAACACGGGCGGTATTGCAAATTACCCTCTCGAGCGAATGTGCACACTCACTTGGTTCGTGCTCCAAATTTCGCTCTCGTGACCAATTAGCAACTTATCGCCGTAGTTGCAAAATATACTGTTTTCATACGCATGGGTGATCTTGACGGATGATTTTCTTAGCTCTTATGATGTTATCTTTTTTTCGCATTTTTAATTCTAATTTTTAATTTTTTGATCTTGAAAAAAGTTTATCGATGTAGTGATCTGTGGAGGAGGTGCAAAACACAATTACGAGTTAAAGTAAAATATGGGCAATAAATTGCACATTATCGTATTCAATAACTAATTTTGAAGATTAAAATTAAATAATTATCGAATAATAAATTCCACCGTCAGGAAATTAGTCCCAGTAGACACAAACCCTTTCCCACTCCCCCAAACCAATCCAATTCTCTACCTAATAATTCACGTTTCATTTCTTGATATTATTACCAATTGTTAAACACACTGGGATAATACTTTATTACGTTGTAAGATTACGCTGTTTTGTTTTTGTAATTTAAATAAACGGATCTGATATATTTTTCATCACTATTTCTCATTTAAACGACGTAAAAAGAAACAACAATCAACCCGCGCCTTCACCCTCGGGCTATACTTACGCCTGCATTTTTTTACACGGGCTCTGACATAATTCTTATTATCTACTGACAGCACTCGTCAACCAACATTTCATTAACGAGGAAACAGAAACGAGTTAAAATGTTATTTGTTCAAAGGTTTCAGTTCAACAAAACCGGCTTTAACGTCCTTTCAAATTGCTGTGTTAAATAAATTAAATTGCGGAACAAAGCAGAAAATAGAATTATTGTTTAAAACTGTGTGTAGAAGAGAATCACGACCGAGATTGTGACCTTTTTTTGGTCGGTACGCACCATTAACTTGGGGCATTTTTTAACAACATTAATCTGTAATTCTTGGATATATGGCGTGGAAGTCCAAGAAAGCCGGAATTATCTTTACGACATCCTATTTTCGTTCTTGGGTTCCGATTCGGCTGGCCTGGGATCGAATTAATATCGCAAATTTCACAAGAGGAATAAATACGCAATTAAAAGTTCTATCATTAAACTGTCACGCCACTTAATTCTTCTTCCTATATCTCCTTCTCTGTCCACTAGTTTTTAATTTATAATTTCGAAAGGAATAATTTTCATAATTCTTTCCTGAACACTCCTAAATAATTTAACCACGAACGTTTTAATTTTTAGTTTAACAATTTCACAATTTTGGTAATATTTTTACTAAAAAAAAAATAGAATAAACTGCGGCTTAAAATATTAAAGCAATTCTTAAAATATTCCATCTCCAAAGCGGCATTATTTCCTAACCTAATCTGACTACTTAAGTTAAACATTTACAAATTTTCTGACCTTTACAAACTTTAAATTAAAATTTTGGATTGTATATTCTGGAAAATTTATATTTTGGAATGCTTTTACAAAACCAATTAAAATTAAAATTGCCTCTCTTGTCAGGAAATAATTATTTTTTCCCTTAATTTCTAATTCATATATATTCATTTAATTAATTCGCTTCAACAAAATACCTATTATTTTACAAAATGTCCAAAAGCTGAAATTGAACTTACAATTTCAACCCAAAATGTGTGGAATAAAATTATCGAACCATTTCTTAAAATTCTTTCAAATTTTAAACTAATTGGTATCAAACATTTCCAGAATATTTGAGTTCTTTTAAAAACATTATATATGTGGTTGTTTATCTAGTGTTGTTTGCCTAGTTTTGTCTGACGAGTCTTGTCACTCTATTCTGGATTGTCCAGTATTGTCTATCTAGCCACGTATGTCTTGTCTGTCCAGTCTTATCTGTTTAGTCTTATCTGTCTTGCCTCGTCTGCATAGTACTGTCTGTCTACTCTTCTCTAGTCCTGTGAAGTTAGCAAACGAATTTGCAAGAATATAATATTATATAGGAGGTCCCAGCAGATATGAAATAGTTCTAGAGTACTTTGTGCAAAATTTCAATAGTTCTGCAGAATTTCGTTAAAAAAATTGAAAATACCAAAATTGAGCTAGCAACCACTTTTGAGAAAAACTGTGCGTTTTTTACATATTCCTGTACCTCGACCATAGTTCTGGAGTACTTGATCAATCTTGCAAAAAGTTCTGCAAAAATTGACATTTTGCAAAAAAAAATGAATTTTGAAACTTGCAAAAATAGTTTTATTCGCGGATCTAAATAGCACCCTAAGAGTTCTATCAAAGATCCCCTTGTCATTTTTTGATAAAAACCTTAGTTCAAAAGATATTTAAAATAATAAGGGACCCGTTATTTTAAATGCAAATTTAAAAAAATCGCGGAACAGTTCTGTTTGCAGTTCCCGATAGAACTCTTAGAGTTCTATGGCAAGTCCTTACAAGATTTTTCTGTAAAGTTAAAAATTAGAAAGATTTGCGAAAAATTAGACTTCACCAATGCGACGAGGGGAAGATGAAAAAAAATTGCGCGACAGTTCTGTTTGTAGTTCCCAGCACTCTCAGAGTTCTATCGAAAATCCTAATAACATTTTTCTGTAAAATTAAAAATAGAAAATTTTGCTAAAAATTGAACTTTACCGACGCGACGAAGTGAAAAAAAAAAAATCGCGCAATAGTTTGTAGTTCCTGGTAGAACTCTTAGACTTCTGTCGAAAATCCTTATAATATTTTTCTTCAAAGTTAAAAATTCTTAAGATATGCGAAAAATTAGACTTCACCGATGCGACGAGGCAAGGAGAAAATAATCGCGCAATGGTTCTGTTTGCAGTTCCTGGTAGAACTCTTAGAGTTCTATCGAAAATCTTTATGACATTTTTCTTCAAAGTTAGAAGTTCGGAAGATATACGAAAAATTAGACTTCACCGATGCGACGAGGCAAGGGGAAAATAATCGCGCAATAGTTATGTTTGCAGTTCCTGGTAGACATCTTAGAGTTCTATCGAAAATGCTTATAACATTTTTCTCCAAAGTTAAAAATTCGAGAGATATGGTAGAAATAGACTTCACCGATGCGACGAAGCAAGGAGAAAATAATCGCGCAATAGTTCTGTATGCAGTTCCTGGTAGAACTCTTAGAGTTCTATCGAAAATCCTTATAACATTTTTTGTTCAAAGTTAAAAATTCGAGAGATATGCGAAAAATTAGACTTCACCGACGAGACGAAGTGAATAGAAAAAAATCGCGCAATAGTTCTGCTTGCAGTACCTGGTAGAACTCTTAGAGTTCTATCGAAAATCCTTATGACATTTTTCTTCAAAGTTAAAAATTCAAAAGATTTGCGAAAAAATTGACTTCACCGATGCGACAAAGCAAGGAGAAAATAATCGCGCAATAGTTCTGTTTGCAGTTCCTGGTATAACTCTTAGAGTTCTATCGAAAATCTTAATAACATTTTTCTCCAAAATTAAAAATTCGAGAGATATGGGAAAATGAGTCTTCACCCATGCGACGAAGCAAGGAGAAAATAATCGTGCAAAAGTTCTGTTTACAGTTCCTGGTAGAACTCTTAGAGTTCTATCGAAAATCCTTATGACATTTTTCTTCAAAGTTAAAAATTCGAAAGATATGCTTAAAATTAGACTTCACCGATGCGACGAAGCAAGGAGAAAATAATCGCGCAATAGTTTTGTTTGCAGTTACTGATAGAACTCTAGGAGTTCTATCGAAAATCCTTATAAAATTTTTCTCCAAAGTTAAAAATTCGAAAGATATGGGAGAATTAGACTTCACCGATGCGACGAAGCAAGGAGAAAATAATCGCGCAATAATTCTGTTTGCAGTTCCTGGTAGAACTCTTAGAGTTCTTTCGAAAATCCTTATGACATTTTTCTTCCAAGTTAAAAATTCGAAAGATATGCGAAAAAATTGACTTCACCGATGCGACAAAGCAAGGAGAAAATAATCGCGCAATAGTTCTATTTGCAGTTCCTAGTATAACTCTTAGGGTTCTATCGAAAATCCTAATAACATTTTTCTCCAAAATTAAAAATTCGAGAGATATGGGAAAATGAGTCTTCACCCATGCGACGAAGCAAGGAGAAAATAATCGTGCAAAAGTTCTGTTTAGAGTTCCTGGTAGAACTCTTAGAGTTCTATCGAAAATCCTTATGACATTTTTCTTCAAAGTTAAAAATTCGAAAGATATGCGAAAAATTAGACTTCACCGATGCGACGAAGCAAGGAGAAAATAATCGCGCAATAGTTCTGTTTGCACTTACTGATAGAACTCTAGGAGTTCTATCGAAAATCCTTATAAAATTTTTCTCCAAAGTTAAAAATTCGAAAGATATGGGAGAATTAGACTTCACCGATGCGACGAAGCAAGGAGAAAATAATCGCGCAATAATTCTGTTTGCAGTTCCTGATAGAACTCCTAGAGTTCTTTCGAAAATCCTTATGACATTTTTCTTCCAAGTTAAAAATTCGAAAGATATGCGAAAAATTAGACTTCACCGATGCGACGAAGCAAGGAGAAAATAATCGCGCAATAGTTCTGTTTGCAGTTCCTGATAGAACTCTTAGAGTTCTATCGAAAATCCTTATAACATTTTTCTCCAAAGGTAAAAAATCGAAAGATATGGGAGAATTAGACTTCACCGATGCGACGAAGCAAGGAGAAAATAATCGCGCAATAATTCTGTTTGCAGTTCCTGGTAGAGCTCTTAGAGTTCTTTCGAAAATCCTTATGACATTTTTCTTCCAATTTAAAAATTCGAAAGATATGCGAAAAATTAGACTTCACCGATGCGACGAAGCAAGGAGAAAATAATCGCGCAATAGTTCTGTTTGCAGTTCCTGATAGAACTCTTAGAGTTCTATCGAAAATTGTTATGACATTTTTCTTCAAAGTTAAATATTCGAAAGATATGCAAAAAATTTTACTTCACCGATGCGACGAAGCAAGGAGAAAATAATCTCGCAATAGTTCTGTTTGCAGTTCCTGGTAGAACTGTTAGAGTTCTATCGAAAATCCTTATATCATTTTTCTTTAAAATTGACGATTGAAAAGACATACGAAAGAGATTTCACTAATGTAGTGAAAACTACAACCGTTCATTTTTTCAAATATTCATAATTTTTGAAGGTCATTAAAAACAAAGTTTAGATTCAAAACTTTCATAACTGATTTATTCACAACATTAGCAAAGTGATAATTTCACACAAACATTTTGATTTTTTTTAATACAACTGTTTTTCCATTTTATATATCAGGATCCTAAAATCTACATTGATTTTCGCATAGAATATAAAATTTCGACAACACATTCAATAAAACTACCATGCCCATCAAAATATAAATATATTTCCATACATCATTTTTTTGTTTCTTTCAGTAGTATCTAAAGAATTTAACTTAACTTAACTAACGATTCTACTGCGAATAATACAAGTTCTGTTCTAATCCACTTATTTTCATTAATGAATTCGCCAATTCTCTAGTACACAATGCAATATATTTACCGGTAGACTGAAAAAAGATAATCAGAGTTTCAACTCTTGCATAAATAAGTAAATGTAGATAAGAGTTTTTTTCAACTTTTCATATCTATCTCGAAGTCTATTCTAGTGTGAGTTCTCTCGTAGTCTTGCAACTGTTATTGCAAATCTTTCCTGTTTTAACATACATGTTAAGGTGTGGAACAATTTCCGTTTCTTTAGAAACCTTCTTTACATTTTCACGTAAGTCATCATACAGCTTCCACCAGATTCCATCGAAGACGTATATGAAGACGTAACACTACACGACGTGTTCGATGAGGCTATTAATATGAACAGCACCGACGATTCCATACTCTTGATTTTTTACTAGGAGTGACTTGGAAATAGTTCGCAACACACATTTCTTCCTTTTTTTGAAGGGAAATTCGTTTTCGTTCTCTGGACAAGTTGAAAGATTCATATCATCAGATAACATCCAAATTCTTTTTCTTCGACGGTATTTCCTTTGCAGTTTCTGAACTTTCTGGTCACTTTCAGATTCTCATTCATTTCATCTACAGCCATTTGCATGAAGTCGTAACCGTTGTTGAAAAGAATGTGCGTGTCGATGGAAATATAATAGGGCTTAACAGTGCGCCAGTTATTGCACATCACACACGATATTTTTTTGTTCGAAATCGGCATTTCACCGAATATCGTCTCATATAATTGCCCCACATTTGATTTCGCGTCCAAAGTCATTATTTTGCGGGTCGTTATTCCTCTAGTCAGGAACGGTATGGAATTCAAAATATTGAATCTTCGTTTGAAATCTTCAGAATTTATAACTTTTTTGTCCAAAATATCCAAAGCAAGTTCCCACATTGGATGGCTGACTGTTTGAACAATCCGTCTGAAATCCTCGCTGATATATATCGCTTGCATGAATAATGTGATCAAAGAATCGAAGGGACATGTATTTTTCAAGATGCAGGCAATAGATTCAATTTTGGTTGCGGATCCATTCGGGAAAAGTGGTAATCCCAATTTGGACAATCATCTAAGTAGGATTTTTTGCTCTTTTTTTGTGTTCTTGTGAAAAAAGGGACATTATTTTGCAATTCTCGCAGCATTAGTTCCTCTTTTTTTCGATCAGCATATGCGTTTTGCTTTTCTTCTTGCTTCGAATGGTCTAATCAAATTTCGTTGATGTTGTTCGTCAAGTCCGATTCCTGATCCATTTTTGTAGAATGAATTTCTGTTTCCTTTGAATCAAAATTAGACGGTGAACGACTGTCTGAAGGTTGAAAATTTGAGGTTGGAATAAATTCGTATTTCGAAACATCTGAATTTTTCGCATCTTTCACATATTTCGCATATCTTTCGAATTTTTAACTTTGAAGAAAAATGTCATAAGGATTTTCGATAGAACTCTAAGAGTTCTACCAGGAACTGCAAACAGAACTATTGCGCGATTATTTTCTCCATGACTCGTCGCATCGGTGAAGTCTAATTTTTCGCATATCTTTCGAATTTTTAACTTTGAAGAAAAATGTCATAAGGATTTTCGATAGAACTCTCAAAGTTCTACCAGGAACTGTAAACAGAACTATTACGCGATTATTTTCTCCTTGCCTCGTCGCATCGGTGAAGTCTTTTTTCGCATATCTTTCGAATTTTTAATATTGAAGAAAAATGTTGTAAGGATATTCGATAGAACTCTAAGAGTTCTACGAGGAACTGCAAACAGAACTATCCCGCGATTTTTTTCTCTTCACTTCGTCGCGTCGGTGAAGTATAATTTTTCGCAAATCTCTAGAATTTTTAACTTTGAAGAAAAATGTTATAAGGATTTTCGATAGAACTCTAAGAGTTCTACTGGGAACTACAAACAAAACTGTCGCGAGATTTTTTTTCAACTTCAACTCGTCGCACTGGTGAAGTCTAATTTTTCTCAAATCTTTCTAATTTTTAACTTTACAGAAAAATCTTGTAAGGACTTTCCATAGAACTCTAAGAGTTCTATCGGGAACTGCAAACAGAACTGTTCCGCGATTGTTTTAAATTTTCATTGAAAATAACGGGTCCCATATTATTGCAAATATCTTTTGAACTAAGGTTTTTATCAAAAAATGACAAAGGGATCTTTGATAGAACTCTTAGGGTGCTATTCAGATCCGCGAATAGAACTATTTTTGCAAGTTTCAAAATTCAATTTTTTTTGCAAAATGTCAATTTTTGCAGAACTTTTTCAAAATTGATCAAGTACTCCAGAACTATGATCGAGGTACAGGAATATGTAAAAAACGCACAGTTTTTCTCAAAAGTGGTTGCTAGCTCAATTTTGGTATTTTCCATTTTTCGCGAAATACTGCAGAACTATTGAAATTTTGCACAAAGTACTCTAGAACTATTTCATATCTGCCGGGAACTCCGATGAAATATTATATTTTTGCAAATTCGGTTGCTAACTTCATAGGACTCTCTTCTCTGTCTAGTTTTGCCCGTCTAGTCTTTTCTGGGTATCCTTGTCTGTATGGTCTTGTCTGTCTAGTCTTCTCTGTCTAGCTTTGTATGTATAGTATGTTAAGTCTTGGTTGCCTAGCCTTGTCTGCTTAGACTTGTCTGTCCAGTCTTGTTTGTCTAGTCTTATCTATCTAGTCTTGTCTGTCTATTCTTGTGTGTCTAGTCTTGTCTGTCTAGTCTTGTCTCTCTAGTATTGTCCGTCTAGTCTGTCTAGATAAGACTAGAGAGACAAGACTAGATTTATCTCCAGTCTTATCTGTCTAGTGTTGTCGGTCAAGTTTTATCTGTCTAGTCTTGTCTGTCTAGTCAACTTGGAACAGTCTCTTTTGACCAGCTTTTGGCACTGGTCCTTAGCTCATCCATAAAAACTACAAACTGCTCTAAGGTTATGTTAGGCGAGATGTAGCAACCATACGGGACCCAGTTTTCCCATTCAACCCAAGCATAACCACTTCCACATTCAATCTTAACCATAGGATTTTCCGATGGGAAAATTCTCACAGCATAATTCCTACTATTCGGTGCCAGCCTCCATTTCCAATATTCCGAAGATTTTGTTCGGAGAGAAAGATAGTAGTGTGGCTGTCAGAGGAGGACCTGGTGGTTCACAACCGTGGGAATGTGCCAACCTTCGTGCGGGGCGAAAGTATGTCTTTCTTCGACATCACCTTTAGCACCTCACAGAGTGCAGTCAGGGTAAAAGAGTGGCGTGTCAGAGAGGGAGAGGATCTAAGTGATCACCAGCATATTCTCTTCGACGTACGAGAGGATGTTTCTGAAGAACCGGTTGCAATTGGAACGAATGGATGCAGAGTGGACCAGAGTCTACTAGATAGATTGTATGACGTCATGAAAGAGCTGGTTGAAAGGGCAGGCCCCGAAATTGGAGTGCCGAGTTCATGCGAAGTAGTTCTTCACAGGACCTGTGATGCGGTGTTTCAGAGAAAACGGAGGGGCGTCAGAGGCAGAAGGCCAGTTACTAGTGCAATGAGCAGGTAGCTGAAAAACATAAAAGCTGTTTGCGTGAAAGGAGATGTATGGTAAAGAGTAATAGACAAGCAAAGGAGGAAGTCCAGAAGCAGGTATAACCTGGCGCGCAGGGAACTTCGCAGAACCAACCAGCGAAATGCAAGCAAGAAGCTTGGAGATTGCTCTGCGAAGGGGTGAGTAATAACATCTAGAGTGACGGCTATAAAATTGTCGCCAGGAAAATTGCGCAAAAGGGTTTATACACTCAGGGGGGATAGACTAATGACGGAAGTCAAGAAGCTATCCCCAGTACATGAGCGAGTGAACTGCCTGATCTTGTGGGATGGAATCGGCGCCCCTTTTTACTCCGGCCGAGCTGCAGGCCGGCTGTGCTGATGGTGTTCCACCCGAAGCGTGCAAGTTGTTTGGGAATGTATGCGAGGATATTTGCTTGAGCATGATGAATGGCCGTTTCACCAAGAAGTGGAAGAGAGCGAGACTAGTGATGATTGAAAAAGAGCGAAAGGAAGCCTAATACAGGAATAAAGAATAGGAAGCCTAATACAGGCCAATCTCTCAATGCTTGAGAGTATGATCGGAGCTAGGATAAATGAGGATCTCGAGAGGCGAGGGGGCCTTCCAGAGGAACAGTATGGGTTCAGAGGAGGCAGCACTACGGTGAACGCAATGATGCGTGCGAGAGAGCAAGGTTAGTCAATACGGGTCCATGGCTACGGGGCCATACTGCTACTGCGTGCTTGTAAACCTTGACTTGAAAAATGCTTTCAATTCGGTCTCATGAGGCCGAATTATGGAGGCGTTGGAACAGAAGAGGGTAGCTACCTTCGAAAGATGGTGGGGAGCTACATTTATGATAGCGAGATAGGGAATGTGGAAAGTAAAATCTTCAAAGTGGGTGCCGGTGCTCCACAGGGTTCGGTTCTTTCAGCCGATACTGTGCAACATATTTTATGATGAGGTTTTGAGATTTAGGCTGTCAGACGGGGTTATACTCGTCGGGTATGCTGATGACTTAGTGATTGTCGCTGTCGCAAGAACGGAAGCAAGTCTGAAAGCGATTATTAATGGAATAACTAATGTAATAACCTACTAATTGGGAGAAGAAAGCTGCGTGAACTGACCGTGCCAATGGGGCTCGGGAATCTGTAAGATAGATAGATGGGGTAGAGCTTCAGCGAAATCTCGGGGTATCCGCTCAGGTCAACCGGGTGGCGCACAAGGCTACAGCGTATGTGAGAACCCTTGGACGTGTCATGCCCAACATATGGGGTGCCGGCATAGATAAATGCATTGATTATTGAATATTATAGAGCGAGACTGATGAGATTGCAAAGGTGTATGCTGCTTCGTATGTACAGCGCATACAGGACGGTTTCTGGCGACGCTGTTGCGTCGTTGCTGGAGTTATGCTGTTAGACCCTCTGGAGCATGAAAGGGTATGAGTTTGGGGTGGTAATGATCCTAGAACTGAAAGGTATACAAAATACGTGTATGGCAAGAGCTATTGGAGGGGTCGGTAAAGGGAGCCTGGACCAGGCAACTGACTCCGACTATCGATGAAAGGGTCAACGTGTGCACGGGTAGGTGCATTATCACATCAGCTAGGCGCTTACGGGGCATGGATTCTTTGGGTCTTACCTGGTGCGCATCGGGAAACTGGTGAAGGCGCACTGTAGGTATTCAAGAGCGACAGAGGACACTGCGGAGCATACAATCTTTTAGTGTACGAGATGGGAGAAAATGAGGAGCGTAGCAGAATGCAACGTGGGAGAGAATGTAAATAAAGAGATTTGGTGAGGATCATGCTCCGTTGTGAGTATGGATGGGGCGTGCTGACTGTTCTTTCTCCTTCCGTTCCTTCTCCTTCCTCCTCATGATTGGATAAATCAAGAGGAGAAAGGAGACAAATAAAAGGGATGACAGTAAGGCGGGACGAGGGATTGCTACGCGCGGGCCGTGCTTACCAAAGCCGGTCCCCCCTTAATGCGAAGGGGGATCACAAATTTATTGTAAACTCTGATGTAAGGGGGTGCACGGCGTTTACAGGTGCTCACGGCACAACGAGTGAATGCGGATGAATGCTTTGGATATGAAAGGAGGAGGAACGTGATGAAGTTATGCCAAATTTTGCATTCCATCACGTTTTCTCCGGTTTTGGCTGGGAGGTCTAAATAGTGGGGGTTTCTAAGTGTGTCTCCCATTTAGTGGGCAGCCCCACACTACCACTCGGCACGGGTAGGCTGGTGTCCGATTGCAGATTTTCACTTAAAGCACGTCAGAAAAAAGGCTTGCCTGTCTACTCTTGTATGTCTAGTCCAGTCTATCTAGTCTTGTCTGTCTAGACTTGTCTGTCTAGTCTTATAAGTCTAGCCTTGTCTGTCTAGTCTTGTCTGTCTAGTGTTGTCTGTCTAGTCTTGTCTGTCAAGGCAGACAAGACTGTCTGTCTAGTCTTGTCTGTCTAGCCTTGTCTGTATAGTCTTGTCTGTCTAGTCTTGTCTGTCTAGTCTTGTCTGTCTAGTCTTGTCTGTCTAGTCTTGTCTGTCTAGTCTTGTCTGTCTAGTCTTGTCTGTCTAGTCTTGTCTGTCTAGTCTTGTCTGTCTAGTCTTGTCTGTCTAGTCTTGTCTGTCTAGTCTTGTCTGTCTAGTATTGTCTGTCTAGTCTTGTCTGTCTAGTCTTGTCTGTCTAGTCTTGTCTGTCTAGTCTTGTCTGTCTAGTCTTGTCTGTCTAGTCTTGTCTGTCTAGTCTTGTCTGTCTAGTCTTGTCTGTCTAGTCTTGTCTGTCTAGTCTTGTCTGTCTAGTCTTGTCTGTCTAGTCTTGTCGGTCTAGTCTTGTATGTCTAGTCTTGTCTGTCTAGTCTTGTCTGTCTAGTCTTGTCTGTCTAGTCTTGTCTGTCTAGTCTTGTCTGTCTAGTCTTGTCTGTCTAGTCTTGTCTGTCTAGTCTTGTCTGTCTGGTCTTGTCTTTCTAGTCTTGTCTGTCTAGTCTTGTCTGTCTAGTCTTGTCTGTCTAGTCTTGTCTGTCTAGTCTTGTCTGTCTAGTCTTGTCTGTCTAGTCTTGTCTGTCTAGTCCTGTCTGTCTAGTCTTGTATGTCTAGTCTTGTCTGTCTAGTGTTGTCTGTCTAGTCTTATCTGTCTAGTCTTGTCTGTCTAGTCTTGTCTGTCTAGTCTTGTCTGTCTAGTCTTGTCTGTCTAGTCTTGTCTGTCTAGTCTTGTCTGCCTAGTCTTGTCTGTCTAGTCTTGTCTGTCTAGTCTTGTCTGTCTAGTCTTGTCTGTCTAGTCTTGTCTGTCTAGTCTTGTCTGTCTAGTCTTGTCTGTCTAGTCTTGTCTGTCTAGTCTTGTCTGTCTAGTCTTGTCTGTCTAGTCTTGTCTGTCTAGTCTTGTCTGTCTAGTCTTGTCTGTCTAGTCTTGTCTGTCTAGTCTTGTCTGTCTAGTCTTGTCTGTCTAGTCTTGTCTGTCTAGTCTTGTCTGTCTAGTCTTGTCTGTCTAGTCTTGTCTGTCTAGTCTTGTCTGTCTAGTCTTGTCTGTCTAGTCTTGTCTGTCTAGTCTTGTCTGTCTAGTCTTGTCTGTCTTGTCTTGTCTGTCTAGTCTTGTCTCTCTAGTCTTGTCTGTCTAGTCTTGTTTGTCTAGTCTTGTCAGTCTAGTGTTGTCTGTCTAATCTTGTCTGTCTAGTCTTGTCTGTCTAGTCTTGTCTGTCTAGTCTTGTCTGTCTAGTCTTGTCTGTCTAGTCTTGTCTGTCTAGTCTTGTCTGTCTAGTCTTGTCTGTCTAGTCTTGTCTGTCTAATCTTGTCAGTCTAGTCTTGTCTGTCTACTCTTGTCTGTCTACTCTTGTCTGTCTAGTCTTGTCTGTCTAGTCTTGTCTGTCTAGTCTTGATTGTCTAGTCTTGTTTGTCTAGTCTTGTCTGTCTGCAAATTCAGCAAATTCCGGAACGCAAAGAACAAAAAACTGTGCGCTCTCATTACATTTGATGTAAGAAACGCCTTCAATAGTGCCAGCTGGACTCATAGTCTTGTCTGTCTAGTCTTGTCTGTCTAGTCTTGTCTGTCTAGTCTTGTCTGTCTAGTCTTGTCTGCCTAGTCTTGTCTGTCTAGTCTTGTCTGTCTAGTCTTGTCTGTCTAGTCTTGTCTGTCTAGTCTTGTCTGTCTAGTCTTGTCTGTCTAGTCTTGTCTGTCTAGTCTTGTCTGTCTAGTCTTGTCTGTCTAGTCTTGTCTGTCTAGTCTTGTCTGTCTAGTCTTGTCTGTCTAGTCTTGTCTGTCTAGTCTTGTCTGTCTAGTCTTGTCTGTCTAGTCTTGTCTGTCTAGTCTTGTCTGTCTAGTCTTGTCTGTCTAGTCTTGTCTGTCTAGTCTTGTCTGTCTAGTCTTGTCTGTCTAGTCTTGTCTGTCTTGTCTTGTCTGTCTAGTCTTGTCTCTCTAGTCTTGTCTGTCTAGTCTTGTTTGTCTAGTCTTGTCAGTCTAGTGTTGTCTGTCTAATCTTGTCTGTCTAGTCTTGTCTGTCTAGTCTTGTCTGTCTAGTCTTGTCTGTCTAGTCTTGTCTGTCTAGTCTTGTCTGTCTAGTCTTGTCTGTCTAGTCTTGTCTGTCTAATCTTGTCAGTCTAGTCTTGTCTGTCTACTCTTGTCTGTCTACTCTTGTCTGTCTAGTCTTGTCTGTCTAGTCTTGTCTGTCTAGTCTTGATTGTCTAGTCTTGTCTGTCTAGTCTTGTCTGTCTGCAAATTCAGCAAATTCCGGAACGCAAAGAACAAAAAACTGTGCGCTCTCATTACATTTGATGTAAGAAACGCCTTCAATAGTGCCAGCTGGACTCATATAATGAATAGCCTGACAGCTGTAGGGATATCACCCTACTTAACGAGAATGATAAGAAGCTATCTTAGTTGCAGGAGCCTGATACTGCAATCTGGACGGCAGACTGAAATGCGTGAAGTTAATAGTGGTGTCCCACAGGGATCTATACTGGGTCCTACCCTGTGGAACGTATTATACGATGGGGTCTTAAGAATAAAACTTCCACTGGGAGCAACGACTATTGGATTCGCTGACGACCTAGCTCTGGTGGTAACATGTAAGACAGAACAGGGGCTAATGGTAACGGCTAACCATGCAAATAACAAAATCTGCGACTGGATAAAGTCTAGAAACTTATGTTTAGCTCCAGAGAAAACTGAGGCAGTTCTACTCATTGGCCTGAGGAAGCACAGCCCGATAAAATTTAAGCTAGAGAATACACTAATATTCCCAAAAGAGCAGATCAAGTACCTGGGAATATTAATAGACAAAAGGCTCTCGTTCTCAGCGCACATATCAGAAGAAGCAGCGAAGGGGATGAAGACGATGGCAGCTATGCAAAGATTAATGCCCAACGGGGGGGGGGGGTCAAAAATGGTAAACGGAGGTTGCTGGGCTTGGTGGTCCAGTCTACTATGACGTACGGTGCACAAATCTGGGCCAATGAACTCAAAAAAGAATCTAACGCACACAAACTTGCAAATGTCCTACGGAAAGTGGCCCTGCGTGTGTGTAGCTCATACCGAACAGTCTCTGGACAAGCCGCCCTGGTTATTGCCAGCATATTCCCGATCGACCTAGTGGCAATGGAGCGGAAAAAGCTACAAGAGACTGGCCATAACAGGCTTGAAAAAAGACGGGTCAGAGAAGATCTGCTGAAAGAATGGCAGGAACGATGGGAGTCCAGCGATAAAGGGCAATGGACAAAACTTCTTATCCCAGACGTAGCCACATGGGTCAACAGGCAGCACGGCGAAACGAGCTACTACTTAACCCAAGTGCTAACAGGTCACGGCTGCTTCAGAGACTACCTGTTCAATCTGGACCGAGCATCTGACGATCTGTGCGTGCATTGCGGAGAACAAGATAGTGTGAGCCATACAGTTTTCGACTACTGCCGTTGGCAGGATGAAAGAGAAATACTTGAAATGTATCTGAATAAATCCATCGGTCCAAGAAGCCTAGTAAAGCAAAATAAAAAGAACTGGGAGAAGATCCATGGGTACATTTGTAAAATTTTAAGCAGCAAGGAAAAAGATGAAAAAACTTTTAAGCAAATTTAACTACACCAGTCCACCTGCCACTCAGAGGTTATGCGATAAGCGGTTCCAGATTGAACGGGTGTGACCTTTCCAGGGGGACCACTTGTCTGGAGCGGTGAAAGCCGCCAGCTACGCCCCCCCCCCAAAAAAAAAAGTCTTGTCTGTCTAGTCTTGTCTGTCTAGTCTTGTCTGTCTAGTCTTGTCTGTCTGGTCTTGTCTGTCTGGTCTTGTCTGTCTAGTCTTGTCTGTCCAGTCTTGTCGGTCTAGTCTTGTCGGTCTACGATCTGAGAACATTCCTCATACAGACCACTCTGCCTCTTAAATATTTCAGGCAAACTCTTAGAACACCTGATACCTTGCAAACTAAAACTAGAACTTAGGTCAGCTAAACAACTATCAGAAAAACCATATGGCTTCTGAGAGGACGCTCAGTAGACACTATAGCAAAAGTCATTGAAGTAGCAAAAAAATCGTAAGCGGACACACAGAGAACTATGAAGCTATGTGCCTTTATCACTCTTAACGTAAGAAATGCTTTCAACTCAGCTGCCTGGCAAAAAATTCTTAAGGAGCTCTTAGCAAGAGGAATCTCACCATACCTGCTACGTCTGGTTCGAAGTTACCTACGTAACAGGTATGCTGAATGTTCTCCAAGAAAACAACAATTAGTGGAACGTGATGTCGTCCGTACTGGGGTGCCACAGGGCTCTGTTTTTGATCCACAGGGACCAGCATTATCTATGATGTCTTGGGACCAAAATTATATTTTGGGACCAATATTATGTCCTTTACGACGGAGTCCTCAGACTAAAGCTACCAGAGGGTGTGGACAGCGTGGGCTGATGACTTGGTACTGGTAGTGTCGGGGAAGTCGGAAATGGAAACTATGTCGAGAGTGTACAGGGCCATTGAAAAGGTGGACAAATGGATGTAACTCAAGAAACTGAAGCTAGCACCAGAATCGACTGAAGTAGTATTGCTAACTGAACTTGAATAATGAAACCCATCACATTCAGAATAAAAGGAGAAAAAATAACCCGAAAGAAATCGCTAAGATATCTCGGTGTAACCTTTGATGAGAGCATATCCTTCAAGCGCCATATCACCACAGTGTCAGCCAAAGCACTAAAACTGCAGAAGCGTTAGATAAAATATACTGGAGGACCCCGCAGTAGTAAGCGAAAACTACTTTGCTTGGTATATCACTCCACAATGCTCTACGCAGTCCCGCTTTGGGCAAATGCTTTGAGAAAACAGGTGGTTAGAAAAAACTTGCTAACCGCTCAAAGGAAAATGGTGCTAGGAGTATGCATTGCTTACCGGAGTGTCTCTAGGGATGGTGCTCTAGTGTTAGCCGGAATAACACCTATAGAACTTATGATAGAAGAGAGGGTAGAAGTCTAAAAAAGCAGATCAAACTGCGACGGCACACAGGCTGACGAAAAGGAGCTAGCGGTGGCCCGAATATACCAGGCCTGGCAAAACCACTGGAGTCTCTCCACTAAGGGACACTGGACCAAAATCCTAATCCTATATATATATATATATATATGTGGTATTGTTTTCTCAGGGATTCCGCGTTGATGCTGAGGGTTGGCTCTGAAAAGAACCGGATTCTCGACGTTCGCCATTCTCAAGAGATATATGCGTCCGTGCGGGTCAACCGTTAGACGCATACTGAGAGCTCGTTCGTGCGATGCGACTACTTATAGCTCTCTGGCTTCGGGTCATGCGTGTTGTGTGCGGTGCTTCGGTTCGGTTGTTTGTTTGTCTTGTTGGTCGTACACGAGTCTGGGGTGTCTGGGATTGCATTTTGAGGGTGGATATGATTGGTCGCCATGCTGGGGGCAGTCTCAAGGAATCGTCTCTCGTGTTCAAGCAGTAGTCTCGTTTTTCTATCTCTATGGCTTCTCTGTATACTCGTGAAATTTCTTGGCTAATCTGTGCAACAGTCCTTGAATTTCTAAAGTCCATCCAGTGACCGGTGTGTGTGTGTTGGACAAGTGCCGATGAAACTTTGTCTCTGTGTCTGACTGCAACTATATGTTCTTGAAGCCTAGCAGATATTTTTCTATTGGTACGTCCAATGTAGGTTCGTTCACATGTTCCGCAAGGTATTTCGTAAATTCCATGGGATTCTAATGGGATGGTGTCTTTAACGCTGCGTAGCATGGAGGATATTTTCTGGTTAGGTTTGAAGATGGTGTCGATGTTGTGTCTTTTAATGATTCTGGCGGTTTTGTCAGTTGATCCATGAACATATGGTAGGTATGCTGTGCTCACAGGTTTCTGGCGTTCTTCAGTTCTATAAGCTGTTTGGATATCCATTTGAAGAAAGAGCTTCTCGTAAGTTCCTCAATTCTTTCGGTAAGTTAAGCTGGTCGGCTAGTCTTTTGGATCGGGTGGTAAGAGTGTTGACTACAGATGCTAGTTGTTTGGGATGATGGTGCGAAGAAGCGTTCAGATATCTGTCTGTGTGGGTTGGTTTCCGGTACACAGTGTTACTCAAAGTGCCATCAGGTTTCTTCTGTACCAAAACATCCAAGAAAGGAAGTTGTTGATGCTTTTCTATCTCCATTGTGAATTTAATTTGGTCGTGTTGGGAGTTAAGATATTTAAGGAATTTGTCCAGCTCTGGTCTGCCGTGGGGCCAGATTACAAATGTGTCGTTAACATATCTTAACTAGAGTGTAGATTTAAGTGTGGCTGATGAGATTGCCTTTTCCTCAAAATCTGTAAGAAATATGTTGGCTATTACTGGGGATAGAGGTGAACCCATTGGTGCTCCTAGGACTTGTTTGTATATTTGACCATCGCACCTAATGTATGTATTCTTTAAACAATGAAAATGAAAAAAAATTACCACCTCACCCGTAGTTTAGAGAAAGTACGGACAAAGCGCTCTCAATTATTATGCGATTTAGCATTTTTACGTCGCTGTAGAGATACAGACATAACACCCGTTTGTATGAGGCTGTCACACCAAAATCCGACAGCCAGGTCAAACAAAATACTACACAACGCAAGCCAAGCTTTGCTTCGGGACGAAATCCAAACCAAACGACAGAAACTTGACAGCATCAGTCAAAATATCCTGACAACCCACATAGCTCTAACCACTACGCTACACCCTCTCCTCTGGCAACAGATAGACTTAATATCTAACAACAGAGCCGAACAGAATAGATTATTAATTACCAATAGACAGAAAGAAAAATACAACCTTCTCAGACGGAGACAAAAACCTGCAGCAAAACCACTCAACATCGACAAAGTGGTTTACAATCTTTCAGACCAGCCCCTAGACGAACCTACCAAAACCGTACTGGCCAAGGGTTTTAACTTTGCAATAGCACCAACTCGCCTTCAACAATAAGACAGGAAACATGCCACATTTTAAGATTTGCCAAACCACCGACAAGAAACATCTCATACGAGGAATTCAAAGCCCTCAAGGCACTAAGAGAAAACAACAGCATTGTGGTCCTATCAGCTGACAAGGGAAATTGCTTTGTAGTCATGAACAGTGCTGACTATAAACAAAAAATGACCACAATCTTAGCTGATCCAGCTTATCTACCCAGTACAACGGACCCCACAACTTATCTTGAGAAAACTACCAGACAAAAGATCCTAAGCTCTAGCATTGCCAAGGAAACAGTGAATTATCTTATACCAAGGGAGAAATCTTCACGGTGTCCCAAGATATATGGTTTACCAAAGATCCACAAAGATGGAGCCCCACTACGACCAATGGTAAGCTCCGTTGGTTCACCGGTCCTACTTCTTGCGAAACATTTAGCAAAATGTTTACAACCATACGCCGAAGATTGTGATTCCTATGCCCGCAATGCTGAACACTTCATAGACATACTGAAAAATTACCAGCCCGGCCACCTCCTTGTGAGCTTTGACATTGTATCCTTATTCACAAAAGTACCGGTCCCTGAGGCCTTAAACATCATAAGATCAAAATTAAAACCAGAAAACTATGTATCAGATCTGGCAGAACATTGTTTAATGAATACATACTTTAGGTACGATGGTCAAATATACAAACAAGTCCTAGGAGCACCAATGGGTTCACCTCTATCCCCAGTAATAGCCAACATATATCTTACAGATTTTGAGGTAAAGGCAATCTCATCAGCCACACTTAAACCTACACTCTGGTTAAGATATGTTGACGACACATTTGTAATCTGGCCCCACGGCAGACCAGAGCTGGACAAATTCCTTAAACATTTTAACTCCCAACACGACCAAATTAAATTCACAATGGAGATAGAAAAGCATCAACGACATCCTTTCTTGGATGTTTTGGTACAGAAGAAACCTGACGGCACTTTGAGTCACACTGTGTACCGGAAACCAACCCACACAGACAGATGTCTGAACGCTTCTTCGCACCATCATCCCAAACAACTTGCATCTGTAGTCAACACTCTTACCACCCGATCCAAAAGACCAGCCGACCAGCTTAACTTACCGAAAGAATTGAGGAACTTACGAGAAGCTCTTTTTTCAAATGGATATCCAAACAGCTTAATATGCAGAGCTTTCCGCCGTACAGAGAACAGTAGCCAAGGAACTAAAGAACGGCAGAAACCCGTTAGCACAGCATACCTACCATATGTTCATGGATCAACTGACAAAATCGCCAGAATCCTTAAAAGACACATCATCGACACCATTTTCAAACTTAACCAGAAAATATCCTCCATGCCACGCAGCGTTAAAGACACCATCTCGTTAGGATCCCATGGAATTTACGAAATACCTTGCGGAAAATGTGAACGAACCTACATTGGACGTACCAATAGAAAAATATCTGCTAGGATTCAAGAACATGTAGTTGCAGTCAGATACAGAGACAAAGTTTCATCGGCACTTGTCCAACACACATACACCGGTCACTGGATGGACTTTCACAGGACTTTCAAAGGACTTTTCAAGGACTGTTGCACAGATTAGCCACGAAATGTCACGAGTATACAGAGAAGCCATAGAGATAAAAAAACGAGACTACTGCATGAACACGAGAGACGATTACTTGAGACTGCCCCCAGCATGGCGACCGATCATATCCACCCTCAAAATGCAATCCCAGACACCCCAGACTCATGTACGACCAACAAGACAAACAAACAACCGAACCGAAGCACCGCACTGAACGCGCATGACCCGAAGCCAGACAGCTATAAGTAGTCGCATCGCACGAACGAGCTCTCAGTATGCGTCTAACGGTTGAGCCGCACGGACGCATATATCTCTTGAGAATGGCGAATGTTAGTTCGCCGAAACGTCGAGAATCCGGTTCTTTCAGAGCCAACCCTCAGCATCAAAGCGGAATCGCCGAGAAAACAATACAACACAGGTATCTATCCGCGAAAACCTCAAATACAACATGTATATATATATATATATATATATATATATATATATATATATATTTATATATATATATATATATATATATATATATATATATTAACAAGAAAATTATATATTGGTGTGTGCGCCGGGAAAGTCACGGTAAAGCTTTCCCTATAAACATAAATTTTGAAAGTAATCTGTTGAACGGTAAATAAAATGTAGAATAAAATGGTAAATAAAATGTAGAAAAAATTTTGCGAGATATTTAATTTACGAATTCAAATTTCTTGTCAATTTTAATATAATTAGCTCTATTTTGCGCAACGTGACGTTTTGCATTTCAGATCGCTAAACAAATCAAGTATCGCGACTATACTCAAATTATTCCAAATCCACTCAGATTATACCAGAGCAGCAGGTATAAAAAAACCCTTTGTATTTGTTATTCGGCTGTTGTTAATTGTTCTGGTATTTGCATATCAACATCGATTAGGGATCAATTGCACAGCGGGGAAATTGAATACAATCGCGAATGTAAAAGTTTTGCAGTCGTTCGGGCGTATCGACGTCGTGTACCGAATAGCAATTAACCGTTTTGATAAGCGCGTTAACGCGTGCCTCCGCTAACTAAAACTGATATGACCCACTTTCAAACTTTATTCAAGTATCATTTAAATCATTAAGTCGACAAACATGTTTTTTTTGCTCATGAGAATCGATTCTCGAATCGATTCAGCAACCAGCATGGCACTAACCGTCCGGGCTGCCCACCCTAAACGAATTGCGAAATATGCAATACCAGGTACATGGCACATACTGAAAGCCAAAAGAATGAGGGGTTGTAGTGATAGATTCTCCCAAACCACGATAAGAAAACGTTTACTGAGAATAATAATATAATTATTTTTTCTTGTAAACTCCAGTCATTTTTAATTGTGGTTCTAAACTATTAAGTTTTTGTATTGTGGAATCCTTTCAAGGTCAAATATAACACACGATGCGAGCTGAGCGTATTAGCAAGTTTCACAAGAATTAGCCTACTAGCAACTTTAGTAAGTTTTAATTATATTTTGGTGGAGACTGTAGCAACTTTAGTAGACTAGTCATATTGAAAATTCAATGAATCAAACTCTTTTCTCTTTTTCCTTACTGAATCAGATGAGATGAAAATAATTGGAATGAATATGGTTTTCCATGTAAACTTTTCAAAGATATAGAAACTTTCTTATATTTCCAAGTTAATAGACTAATAAGTAGACTGGAGGTATCCATTACAAATTTGACCATAATAACTCTTTTAATTCTCATGTAGTGAAAGTCTTTTAAACTAACTAAGTTAACAATTTCCTGGAAGTATTGAGAATATTTTAGAATGTTTGTGAATAGTTTTATAGTATAAACTTGTTTAATAGTAAACAATTTAGTAAAATAGGTTGATCCATATTTGATCTTTCAAACAAAATTTTCGGCTAGATTAGATGCAAAATATTAAATTTCGTAAATAAAGTTTAATTTGTATGGAAAAACTTGTCACTAGCCATTTTATAAAAGACTAGTTATATTTTAAATTCGATCATTCTTACAAATTAAGATTTGGACTTTTTGAATACCGAATTAGACAAACTCAAAATATTTAAGTTTTCTATTATTATGCTTCTTATTCTACAATTTTTTTATTATTCGACTACAAAACAAATCTCATGTTGAAACACAACAGATATTTGTATGCTATTTAATTGCCCCCAGTCCATTCTCGTGGTACTAAACAAGAACTAGAAATTTGTAGAATCATATCTAATTTAGTAAAGTTGCTATAGTATATAATTGATCATACAATTTCATTTATGTAACACATTTTTGTACGACTAAATTAAGCTCAAAATGAGATTATTAATATCAATTAACATTGATTTACAGGGAATATGCATATGAAAAGTCCAATCCAACAACTTTCAGAATGTATCATTAAACTAAACTAATTATAACAATAAGAAAAACTGTATTTAATTTGCTGCTTGCAATTATTAACTAGCGCGCAACTAGACAACGGTCCACTGTAAACTTATGACTGCAACTATTTTCTAAAACTCTTTATAAGATGAAATAAAGAAATATGCCGTTTGAAAGGTAATTTAGTATGCGTTAATATGAATATAAGTTTATTTTGGTTTCTTGTGTTTAAACTAGCAAAACTCATGAAACAAATTATCTTTTTTTATTACTAAAGGAAATATGGTTATTGACAATTCTCCCCAAAAAGGCCCCTTTTGCCCAAATAACATCTCTAATATGATTAGGCGTAGATCTATTCAATTTCGCTAATGTTTCTTACGGGATATTAAGTCTTCTTCTACTGCAACAATAAGGATCGAGGTTGAGGGACGAAGCCTAGCTCTAATTCTTCACTTCTGCTCATCCCGTTACTGTTCTATTGGATTTATTTTTGAGAAAAACGATTTCTATAATGTAATCTTGCACGATTATTGCGGTGTGCGGCCTCGAATTGTCATGCATAGAAATAATTTTGGCTCAAATGTAGTCGACATAAGTTACCACATGAACTGCTAAAATCTCCTCGATGTATCGAGCACCCCTTAAATCTCCTCTCCTGTGACCACTGGAGCCCCTTATGATGAAATCAGAGTCGGTTCGTTCTTCTATAGTAATTGCACCCCACATCATGCAGGAACCACCTCCATAACTAGTCCGATATTCAATCTTCAATCTCTTCGTCTCTAGTACACTTTTCTTTTTCTGTCGCTACCAATGAGGCATATTATGGCCTCATCTTAGAACAGGACAGACCCCCCTTGTTTCAACGTCCATTTTAAATAATCCCTTGCAAAACGCAGGCGTGCTTGATTGTGAGCTGGGGGTAACTTTTTGACAAACTGCAGATCTCTTAGGGGTCATGCTACTTTCCTGAAGACTTTCTTACTATGCACTGACTAATATCCACTCTCCGTGCTTAAAGGAACTGTTGTTGCAGTTAAACAGCATTAAAGTGACGATTTCTTCATAATGTTGACACAATAAAGGGGTCGTTCCTAGCTGTTATAAATCTCTTTCTGCTTGTACCAGGTCTTCTATAAAAGGATCCAGTCTCCCCATAATGTTGGAACACTTTTTGATACTCAAAATGGATTTCTATGCAGGCAAGTTTATAAAATTAAAAAAAAATAATAATAACTTTCAGACGTGATTGTCATTACAAGTAAAAAAAGTAAAATAAATTACAAAAAGAACTAAATAAGTACAAATGAATTGGATACTTTTGAAAACATTTAAGATTCACCAATTCCATAAAATGCACCTATTCATTGTTATTTTATTGATTTTTTAAACTTAAAGTATGATTGAGTGATTATTACTAATGATAGATTATTGAATAATAACACCAATCCAGAAAAACGAATTTGGATATAAGGTTGTCTGATGCTTTTCAATTTGTAATAATTTACCATTGCTTTACAATTGGAAATTTTAATTAGAATAACATTTATATAGGGTATGGGTTTTTGCAAGTAATTCCAAAACACGTTACGTATTGTTTTTCCTTGCCTTCATTTATATATATATATATATATATATATATATATATATATATATGCTGTTTGTTTATCTGTTCCCGGAAGTTCCAGCCACCACCGACCTTTTTACCAAATAGAAAGGTATGGCAAGTGACACCTAGTTTAAAAAATCTCTTCATAAGGAATACAACATATTACTTCTTGAATATGTTCAAAGCCCACGTGATAAAAAAAAGTATACCACTTTTAAGTTGAAAGTAAAGTTGTATATTTTTCACATTTGTTTTTATGTTTTTGAACTACGTTGTTTATTTACTAGTGCTAATAATAGTCACCAAATCAGTCACATACGCTCGTCATTAGGTTAAAATAGTTTCTAGAAAGCTGTATTTAAGCGAAAATCTCCGTATGAAAATTCTGATAAAATGGAGATACAATACAACAATTTGGGTCACGTCAAGGTTGTGGCCATACAGCGAAATCCCACTGTTAAAGCAGATACCATGCTAATAATAACTCTTCAAGAAAATCCGGTGACTCTAGCCAGGCAACTGGCCCGTGACAACGATATTAGTTATACTACTCTCCTGAAAATTCTTAGATGGGCCAAGCTGCATCATTATAAGATGCAGGCACTGCAAGAATTAATTGTGGATGACTCGGACCGCCGAATTGAATTTTGCGAGCAAATGAGGATCCTGACCGACAATATCCAGATTTCATTAGCATCAATTCTTTTTTCCGACGAAAGTAATTTTACCTTACATGGTGACGGTAATCGTCAAAATGGTTTTTACTGGGCTAACCATAACTCTCATTGGATGCGAGAAACTCATACTCACTTCGCGCAAAAAGTCAATGTATGGGCTGGAATAATAGGTGATCAGATTGTAGAACCAATATTCATCGATGGTAATCTTGACGGAGCAACATACCTTACAGTTCTTCAAGACGACCTCTTGTTATCGTTAGCCACTTTATTTCCAAATCCGTTAGATCCAGATTTACCTGATGAAAGAATATGGCATCAACAGGTCGGAGCTCCATCAAATTATGTTATGATCGTTCGTAGATATTTAGACGAAGTTTTTCCCAATAGATGGATTGCAAGAAGGGGTCACATTGACTGGCCAGCGAGATCTCCGGATCTTAGAGTAACAAACAGCATATACATAGAAATATGCACAAGAAATAACAATACGTAACGTGTTTCGAGATTTTTTTCAAAAATTGCCTATATCGAAGTTATGAATTTTAATCCAGTTAAAGTTTCCACACTGTTTGCAGGTTAGAGGGTTTACTTTACACAGACAATTATAAACGAAAATAGACGGTAAGGTTATCAACTTGTTGTTCCTCAGTTTAGTTTCTGAAGAACTGTCCACACTTTAAATTAAATATTAGTTTCAAAATTTTTGCATAACGAAATATTTGTGATGTCTTGAATATCCCTATAATAAAATATTAAAAGATAGATGTGAATCGACAATAGCATAATACAGGCTTGACAAGGTACTTGTACCCAGAGACTTTTTCATTTAATATATTGCAAAATCGGGGTGGTTCTACCATGTAAGTTTTGCATCTCCCAAGTCCCCAAGAAATTTTGCAGAGTTTGATATTTTATAGCATTGTTTGTCCACTAAAATCTAAAAATGCGTTGCTATAGTTCTTCTTTGCCCATGTAAACACAGCGTTTTGTAACTAATAAATGATCTTGAAAACTTGATCTTGATGATTCAAATTTTATCAATCATATTCACTTAATCTTCATTCTAATGAACGCTTAATTAGATTTAGAATGAAATGTTTCAACAAATCTATTATTTTTAAGGAAAATTTAGAATAATCTAGAAATTTTCAGTTTTCAGGGTTTTCATCTACTGAATATTTTAGTAAAGTATTTATATTTGATAATTATATGCCTCTTTTCCATTTTCCTTTTGTCAAGTCTGGACTAATACTAAAATAAGAAACTTTAAACTAGATCTAATACAAATTTGACTGCACTAATTTCATTCTCTAAGTTATTAATTCTCTAGACTAGCCCTTTATAGTCTAAATTGGACTCAAAGTTATGCAAGCTTCACCAGTGCAGATTTTCAAGCTTGTAATTAGAAGGTCGACAAGACCTGCGAGAAACGTCTTGAGAAGGTTAATTTTGCAAAGGCTTTCGGGACAATTGACGAGCAAACGAAGAAAATTGATCGAAATTTGGCCCAAAACGTTTTAAAAATTGCATCAAATTTCTAAATGGATCATTAATCTAAACTAGTAGATAATTTAATAATCTAGATATGGTTCAGATTTGTCCTTTCTAAATGATTAAGTTTCCACTTGATGCTAAATAAGATACAGAATAACAGTTTTATAAACCGAGCATAACTTTTCGAAATACTTCTAAAAACATAGAAATTTTCAATTTTTTTACTATTAGCAAATTTAGCGAACTAATTGCATTTCAAATTTGATCTTTCAAACTCTACTTAAAATTAGGGTTAAAATGTTTCAGTTGAAATTAAATATGATTTCTACGGAATATTTCAGAAAATCTAATAAAAATCCAAGTCTATCTAGCTGACTTCTAAGCTAACAATTATTTATTCAATTAGACTTAATTGTTATATATGTCTAACTAACAAGTAAATGGATAGAAAATCGAATCTAAATTCCGATAGGATCGAAATATCGCTACAGTAAAGAGTTTATTTATTGCAGATGTTTAGGGAATAAATAATAAGCAAATCTCTAAAAGCTTTAAGTCTAAATGTATATAATTCAACTAATTAACATATACATTGTTTTCACTAATTAGTAGCTACATTGGTTGCCTAAAACCTGAGTTTGAGTTTTCTGAGCAATATTTGAATAGAAGTTTCATGTAAACAGAACAAAAGATGCTATAAGCATATTGCAAACCCTGGCAAGTCCAGGGCATACCACAATAACGGATATAATAAAAGAGCCAATACTTAACAAGGAAGGAGACTCGATGCCTCAAAGGCATCGAGTAATAAGAGTAATAATCGTTAATTAAAAAGACGCCGTTAAAATTTTTATTTATGCCAATTCAATAAAAATATGAAAAAGAAATAACTAAAATAATAGAGATACTAGTCTCCACTAGTATCTCTATTGTTTTATTTATTTATTTTTATTATTAGCGGAAATAAAAAAATGTTAATGGCGTATTTTCAATTAACTTTTAAGGTTTCTCTTACAGAATCGCCCCGTATATCTGATAGAATACCCCTGATAGTAGTTATTGTACAAGATACTAGTTAAATAGCTAGTAAAATAACTAATACACTAATTAGTATTTGAAAACATTGTAATTATTTAAATTAAGGCTAAACATATTCTTGTATTAAAAGGCTTTCGTAAGTTTCTTATAAAAATGATTGAAATCCATTTTGATTACGATTACGTTAGACGGTTTTAATTTTGGGCCGCGTTTAAATTTTTTCTAAACGCAAATAAAAACGAAAGCAATTAAATTTATCATCATTTCTTAAAAAATAATTTAGCTGCGATCTTTCCGCATAAATTACGATTTTTTATTTGAGGAAATCTTCATTTTTTTCCCTCAATTCTTTTTTCTCGTTTCTCGTTCTCGTTATTATTTTCATTTTTTTTTCATATCCAAAGAATGCGCTTAATAATTTACACTTTTTTAAAGAAAACGTTATTCTTTGGAAATTAATTCGTTCAATCTGAAACTCTAAACATAAAACGGTCATCAAAAATCATTTCTATATTATAGTTATTCTACTAACTGGGCCAATCTTTAATCTATTTCTTCCCTTTCCAAGTCGTAAAATCTTAACACATTCGGTAAAATTAATACAAAACTAATTACCACTAGCTTTTTTCCCTTCTTAATCTCTCTTGCGATTATTTCTTCATTGCTGTTACTAAAATCAATTTATATTAGATTAATACGTACTTAAATCATATTTTGCGTGTTAACAATGTTCATTCCACAAAGTTTTAAAGTAATTTGCAGTTTTTAGCAATTTCACCATAATTGCTAAATTTGATAGATGTGGAACTACATCAAGGTGAATAGTAAGACCAAACTCAACCGTCAAGTTTAAATCGTCAAACCAGTAGAATAAATATCTTTTATATTTTGATGGAAAATTAATTAATTCCATTTACTTTTTGATGGAAAGTCAGAAAGTTCATCTGAATTTCGACAAAAAAACTTCCTGTATAAGGGCATAAAACCTCGGGATTTGATCACGTTAAGAATATAAAAGAGAATTCGGAATAAGAAGTATGGATCGGCCACATTGCGAATGCCATCCGCAGAGAGTGTGGCCGGCGATCCTCTTCAAATATTAGCCAGGATATTAGACGACCTCTTAAACCCGATATTGCTTTGATTCGCAGAAAGAAATTACAAGTTTTTCCAGCCAAAGGAGAAACGAGGAGAATCTTTTCACAGCGTTCTATCTGATTCGAATCCTGCCACCAGAAATTACTACCGAATGGAACCATTGTTTTCTCCCCGAATAAAAAAAACACAAAACCGACAACTAATCAAAGTTAATTGATAAATTACTGAAGCTACTTTTTTTGTGTTTCATCCTACACAAAACTAATCTGAAAATAATTCACACAATTTCCGATTCTTTTCATATACGCGAAAATTGCAAATTTCCTTTGTCGCACGCAATTAGTAGACTTATATACAGCTATACTTTTGTAATCCTAAGTCTCCTTGAAAACCGCAAATACGTTGGTGTGAAATAATAAACGAAACTATTCGGTGCAAAAAAATAATTCTAATTGCGGCAGCAAAGGTTCCACCGGAGATAAATCCACTGGAGATTTCACTGTAATGAATTCCGTTTGTGGGGCTGAACTATAAATAAAATGTTTCCCACGCATACATAAAAGCAAATGGAGCCTATTAAATGCGACGCGTTAAGTTACTTCGGGAATCGATTTCCGATGAGCGTGGAAAGAATTTGAAATTTACATTTCTCGTTTTACAATCAATTTTAATTAAGAAATTAGTTGATTATATATTACATGCTTTATAAGAAAATGTATTATGCTTTGGTTGATTGTTTTATCATATACCCCTTAAAATCCCCCTATGAAGTGCTGCTAGTAATAATACAAATTTGATCATTTTCAAAGAAACAGTAAATTATTTTTTTATATTCAAAGATACAAAGATAAAAGTGATGTGAAATTTTGAAAAATGTTTCAAATAAAATTTATTATAAAGAAACTTTTTATCTACTGATCGGACAGTTATTTTTTTTTAAGAATGGCTGAAACATGAAAAGGAAACAAAAAATGAAGATTTGTTTCGATTTATTAGTTCAAGACAGGACTGCTATAAGGACTGCAAATGAAGATTCTTTAAGAAACATGTAGGTCATCATTTCGCGATTTTTTCCAAAATTGTGGAAAAGTGGACGAGCTGTGAAAGAAACAAAGAGCGGTTTCTAGAGAAGAAATCGAAGTGGCTAGTGGCGAAGTGGGTTCAAATATATCTGTTAAAATGTCTATTGACGACTTGTTACCAACTACTTCTAAAGAACGCTTACCGCTTGCGGGCCTGGGAGGCCTATGAAAGAGTTTTCGGATTCAAGTCTTAAAACAAAACGAAGATGGGTTGATGATCTGATTCAGAGCAAAAGTGCTAGTAAGCTAATCTTCACTGCTGCGATAGAAGACAAAGGGATACAAATTGTTACGAGCTTAAAAAAAACAGTCCTTGTTTTTCGGCCAGCTTTTCGACGAAGCTCAAGAAGCCCGAAACAAGGACTGTAGAAAGTTTCATCAACACAATACTCGCTAGCACGTATTGCCAGGAATAGGGATTTGCTTAATATGTTATTGATAAGATCTGACCCAGTAATAATCAGGTTAAGAGATGTCCCGCAATAAAAGCCTTCCAAATTCTCTTCTAAAGTCATAGATTGGATTCCAATTCGAGCGGTTGAGCGGAGCGGACGTGTTTTGTGAAGCGAGTTTTACGGATTGAGTTTTTTTATTTTTTATTTGTGACGCGTAAAAACGGTGCGCGATAAGGAAGAAAAAAGAAAGAAAAAGAAAAAATGAAAAAAAGTGAGAGTGAAAGCGACCGAGACGAGGATTATAAAAGGAAAAGAGAAAAGGGAAGAGAGTCAGAAGAAAGGTTGAACCCCTTTCAAAAAAGTAAAAAACTGGAAAGATCACCGGCTAAAAAGGAAATGGGTGAGGAAATGAAGATGCTGAAAAAAAACTAAATGAAAAAATTAAAAGACTGGAGGAGAAAATGGAAGAGAAGGAAAAAATAATGAGAAAAAAGAAGATTGTTGTGACGGGACTGGACGAAGGGGAATGTGAGAACGAGAAGAATCTGGAAGAATGGATAAAGGCAGAATTAGAGGTAGAAGTGACGGTGAAAGAGATGTATAAAGTAAGTGGAGGGAAAATGTTAGTGGCGGAACTTGGGACCTGGGGTGAAAAGCGGAAAGTTATGGAAAATAAGAGGAAACTAAGAGAAAAAAGGGAAAAGAGAGTATACATAGAAGACGATCTGACAAAGAAGGAAAGAGAAATACAGAAGGAATTAAGAGCGATAGCCAAAGAAGAGCGACAAAAAGGACGGTGGGCGAAAGTCGGTTATAAAAAGATATGGATAGACGGAAAAGGCTTTAAGTGGGATGATGAAAAGGGGGAGTTAAACACAACAAATTTTTGAATAAGAGCACAAGGAAAAGACGACAGGACAGAAAACGGAAAACGAACATGGAGAGGAATAAGGAAGAAACGGAGCAGTTAAGAATAGTATACTGGAACACAGCGGGGATAAAAAACAAAGACAATGAGTTTTGGGAATATTTGGGAAAATTTGATGTAGTGGGACTGGTAGAAACGTGGGTGGAAGAGAAGGGGTGGGAAAAATTGGAAAAAATAATGCCGAAAGAGTTTAAGTGGAAGTGTCAATTTGCAGAGAGGGTAAGCAGGAAAGGGAGAGCTAAAGGGGGGATAATAATGGGAGTGAAAAAGGGTTTGGAAGAAGAAAACAGAACCGAAGCAAAAGAAGAAAGAGGCATTATGGAAAGAACGGTGAAAATTAGACAGAAAAAATGGAGAATTATAACAATATACAGCAGAAGTATGAAAGAAACGAAGAGAATGATAGAAGAGCGAGTAAAACAGCAAGACGAGGGAACTCTGGTGATTGGGGGGGACTTTAACGCAAGAATTGGAGGAAAAGGAATACGGCTAGAAGAAGAACAAACAACAATAGAAAGAAGACCAACAAAAGACACAACAGAAAACGCCGAAGGGAGACTACTGATAAGTCTAGTAGAAGAAAGAGGGTGGGACATACTTAATGGAAACAGTATAGGAGATGAGAAAGGAGAGTACACATATATCGGACCAAGAGGGGAGACAGTTATTGACTATGTTATGGTGAATGAAGAAGCATGGGATGAAATAGAACAATTCAAGGTGGGAGAAAGAGTCGAGTCGGATCATATGCCATTGGAAGTGAAGACAAAAGGAAGAGAGAAAAATAGAAGAAGTGAGAAGGATATTAGAAGAAAAATTGTGAAGAATATCTGGACGGAAGAAGCAATAGAAAATTATAGAACAAGACTTAGGGAGGCTAGATACGAAGAGGAAGGGATAAACGAAAAAGTGAAAGAACTGGGTGATCACGTAAAAAATGCAACAGAAAAAAAAGTGATAGAGACAAGAGTGAAGGTGGGGGCTTGGAAAAACGAGTGGTGGGATAAAGAATGCAGGGAAGGGAAGCAATCAGTAAGAAAGAAATTAAGAAATTGGAAAAGAGGAAAAGCAAGTAATGAGGATTACAAGAGAGCACGCAAGAGGTACAAATTAGTATGCAAGGAGAAGAAGCAAAAGAAATGGATGGAAGAAGAACTAAAGATGAAAGGCATAAAGACGGAAGAAGAGGTATGGAAATACATAAATAGGGAAAGAAAGAAAAAAGTAGAAAGAGTGAGTAATAGAATTACTATGGAGGAATGGAGAAAGTACTTCAGTCAGCTGCTGGGTGGTGACGAAATCAGACAGGAAAAGAAAAAGAGTCAACACAGGGTGGGAGAAATAGAAGAGATAACAAGAGAAGAATTAGAACAACAACTGAGTAAACTGAAAAAGAAAAAGGCACCGGGGAGGGACGGTATACAGAATGAATCGTGGATATATGGAACTAAAAGGGAAGCTGACAGGCTGTTGGAGATAATGAATGGAGTGTGGAAGGGAGAGGGCTTCCCACAGGAGTGGAAAGAGGGGATAATATGCCCCATATATAAGAAAGGAGAAAGGGAAACAGCAAGCAATTACAGGGGGATCACCATGCTCAATACAGCATATAAGATATATGCAATGATTGTAGAAGAGAGATTGGCGAAGGAATTGAAGGAGCGAGGTGCGATACCAGACGGACAGGCGGGATTTAGGAAAGGGAGAGGGACCATGGATAATGTATACATCTTGAATCACATAGTAGGGAATGAGATAAAAAAGAAGGGCGGCAGGATGTATGCATTATTTGTGGACCTGAAGGCGGCCTTTGATAATGTAGCAAGAGAGGCACTGTGGGAATGCCTGAGAAAGAAGAGGATAAAGGAACATCTGATAGCAAAATTAGAAGAGATTTATGAAGAAACAATAAGTAGAGTGAGATTTGGGGAAAGGGTGAGCGAAGGTTTTAATACGCATAAGGGAGTGAGACAAGGCTGCCCACTAAGCCCCAGCCTGTTTGCAGCATTTATTGGAGACATAGAGGAGATGTTCAGCAAGGCGCAGACGGGTGGGGTCGTGGTGGGCAAAGAAAAAGTGTGGTCCCTAGCCTACGCGGATGATTTGGTGGTGCTAGCGAGAGACGAGAAAGGGATGAAAGAAATGATAAGAAACATGGAGAAATATATGAGGAGGAAAAAGCTGACAGTGAATGTGGAGAAGTCCAAGATGATGGTGTTTAGAAAAGGGGGTGGCAGGAGAAGAGTAATTGAGTGGAGATGGGAGAAGGAGAAAATTGAAGAAGTAAAAGAATTTAAATACCTAGGGTACGTGTTTAATGAGAGAAATACTGAAACAGCACGCGTGAGAGAGTTAGTAAAGAAAGCCAATAAAATACTAGGAGTGGTATGGGGAATAGGAGAGAGAAAACTTGGACACGACTATAGAAGGAGGGTGATGATGTTTGATAGCCTGGTGAAAAGTGTGATGATGTATGGAGCGGAAATATGGGGGTGGAGAGAGCAAGAAGGACTGGAAAGGGTGCAAGAAAAATATTTGAAATGGGTGCTAGGACTAGGTAGAGAGACCCCGGGGTATATAGTGATGGAGGAAACAAAGAGAGATGGAATAAGAATAGAAGCAGGAAAGAGAGCAATAAGTTTTGAGGAGAGGGTGATAGAGAGAGGAGAGTGCAGAATTCTGCAAGAGTGCCTCAAAGAAAAAAGAAAAGTAATAGGAAAGGGGGTGTGGAAAGAGAGGGAAGCATATCTAGAAAGAAACGGGTATGCAGGAGCGGAGATAGAAAGAATGCGAGAGAGAGGTAGAGTAATGACGGAGGAATTGGTCCAGAGAGATAGAGATGTGCAAAGGCAAGAAAGGAGAGCAAGAATTAGGGAGTCTAGGTACAATGGGAAATATGAAAAAATAATAACGGAAGAACTGCCAAAGTACCTAGGAAGAGAAAGTAGAAAAGAGAGAGTGACAATAGCAAGATTCAGATGTGGAAATGAAGAGAGAGATAATAAATTTTGGATGGAGGATAGGAATAGAGTATGCAGGATGTGTGGAGAAAACAAGGAGACAATAGAACACTGTCTGAACGAATGTTCAGAAATGAGAGAAAGGGACGAGGGTAGAGAAGAGGTTTTAAACGAGGATGGAAGAGGGATAGATTGGATGAAGAAAGTTGAGGAGAGAAGAAGAGCAATATGGGGAGAGGGAAGCCGACAATCCACCCAACAACGGAATTCATCACTATAAGAAACAATATCGGTCCCAGAAGAGATCCATGGGGGAACTACAGAAAAGGATCTCAAGAGCTGAATTGGAATAGCAAGTTTAGGTTTTTAGTGATTTATTTAGTTTTATTAGCATACGTTTCTTTTTGTTTCTTTTTTATTTATATATATATATATATGTATTGTTTTATGTATAAAATTTTGGAATCCATTTATAAACCTGTAGAGGTAATAAATATACATAAGTAGTATTCTAAAGTCATAGATTTATTAATACTCTCCAACATTACTGGAAAAGACAGTGTGAATTTTGATCCTGATCATGAAAACTCCACATAAGATTCATCTGAAGAAAGTGTTAGACGACTATTATGTAACATTACATATTAGTAATTAGTTATTTTTTGTTGACATTTTTCATTTAGTTTTTTGTGTTTTTACAAAGGCTTATTTTATTTAAATAAAATTATGATTGATTGATCGATTTACCTAACTTAAAATGAATAGAATGATTGATTATTATATTTGTATAAATTTTATAAAAGTAATTTAAATATAAGTAATCTCTATATTATATCTTGTTCAATTATTGTTACTGTAAACTTTATATATATATATATATATATATATATATATATATATATATATATATATATATATATATATATATACCTACTATAATTACCTACCTATTTGTTTTTATTAAAAAGTATTACTTTAATAAAATTTACTGTCAATACGATGCATATTATCAAAATTTTAATCTCATAACGAACAAAAATAATGTTGTCTAGCTAAAAGTTTCCACTGTTAAAAGAAACCACTGTTTCATTTTGAGGATTCACTGTGGATCGGCGAAGTTCATAATTAAACTTGAAACAGAGGATTTTTCTTTTGTTTTACATTTTTCTGAATTAAATATGTAAACATGACATACAATGAATTGAGAAATTCACTATGTTTTAACCATACTTAATATGTAAAAATGTTATACAACTTGTTATTCGCAGTTAAATAGATTGAAACACTTAACACGAACCGAGTTTCGACTGGTGAAGTTATTTTCAAGGTCGATTACAAATTGATCATGGCGGGGTAGGTGCTTTTCTGCATTTAGGGAATTACCTGAAGACACTGGTGCGACACTGGGAATTACCTGAAGACCTGAAGACACTGAAGACGATGGTGCAAGAATAAAGAGTAGCGATAACATTAAGTCGCTTTTTTCGTTAAGAAGATTAACAAATGGGTTACGGCTCTGCTTGATAATTTTTAATGACTGCAGAAGATTAAGTTCAGGCCTTTGTTGCAATTATGCAAGATTTTGAGATTGTCTATTTCCTGGAATTTATGATTACATTCGAGACAATGTAAGTTGTTGACAATGCAGTTTGAAAAAGCGCTAGTATTAAAACAGAGTTAAAAAACTTCGTCTTGTCTGACCTATGTACTCGCTTTTGCATTTGGAACCATGAATTTCATATAAACCGGATTTTTTTGTGGGGGTCAATTTTGTCTTTAGAATTACACAATATGTGGGACTACTTTGATGGAGGGAGGGTTTAAATTCTATTAGAAGATTTTGCTTTCGAAGAACGCGATTTGTTTGCTTGTTTTGCCAATACATCTTTCCCATACACACATAGGTTTCCCACAGTCATCAAATCAATAAAATCATAGTCCCATATATTGTTTACTGCAAAAAACAAAATCGACCCCTCAAAAAATCCGGCATATATGATATTAATTTTTCCGAATGCAATAGCGTGTAAGAAGGGCAGGACGAATTTTTCAACTGAGTTTGCAGGACATTCTCCCTCTTTTCTTAAAAAAAAACAATCTTATTGAAATCATTGTCGCGAATGTATTCATATATTCCCGGAAATATGCAGTATAAAAATCTTGCATAATTGCAACAAAGGCCCGAAAGTTAATCTTCTGGAGTCATAAGAAATGTTCAAACTGAGTAGCAACCCATCCGTTAATCTCCTTAACGAGAAAGTCGACTTAATCTTTTCGCAACTCTTTAATCTTGCATAACCGTCTCCAGGAAATTCACTAGTTACAGAAAGGCACCTCACGCCGCCAAAAACCCCTTAGTATAAATCTAATTAATCTTCAATTTGTAATCTACTCGAAAATTACCTTCACCAGTCGAAACTCGAGTTGTGTTAAGTGCTTAAATTTATTCAAATGTGAATAACCTGTTATATAACTTTTTTATATATTAAGTGCGTTTAAAACATGGTGAATTTTTCAATTTTCGCAACCATCCAATTCATGTAAACATAACTTCATGCTGCACTGATGAGAGATAAAACTCGAACCGCGTCTGTAGATTGCTATTCACTTAAGTTAAATAGAAATAAATGATCTTAAAAAAAATGTTATTTATCTAGTAGTGGTTTAGTGACATGAAAATGTACTGGGGACTCTAAATATGACTTAATATTATACAGCTACGTACAGGTTGAATATATTTATATATTCAGAATACATTTCGCCCTTAATAATTTTACTTCATTATCTAGCGATTTTTTAATTTCAAAATTTGGTAATAATCTACCTTGCAAGTAGGGAAAGATAGTTCCTTCTGGCGCCAACTCCACCTACGACGTTAACCTGACCTTGACCTGACCTTGGCCTGACCTTCACCTGACCTTGACCTGACCTTCGACTGACCTTCAGCTAACATTGACCTGACCTTGACCTGACTTCCCTCTGGCGCCACCTCCACCTACGACCTTGACCTGACCTTGGCCTGAGCTTCACCTAACCTTCACCTGCACCTATATTTTATAATATATGATTTCTATTCAAATACTTATACAAACATTCAATATTTCTTGTACTACATGTGTAATATTCGTTTATATGTTATAAAAACATACACATGTTTTGTTTTAATTAAATTGGGACAATCGTAAAATTCACTGTAAGTAAGAACTGAAAATAGAGCCTAATAACTGATTTTTAAAATATCCTTGTATACCAATAATATTGTTGCTATCTGATTGTTCAATTGTATTGTATATTTAATGTTGAATGTGTATTTTATTTCTTCCTAGCTGCAGCGTTAAAGATTGAAAAGATGTTGGTGGCTTGAATAAGTAGGCCTACATCCTACCTACGTCCAGTCATTTAAGCTTAAATTAGGTAAGAATCTCGGAATTCGAGATACCCAGCTGTAAGTCTGTAAATATTTGTATATTGATACCCTAAAAGTTGTCTCAAAACCTACATATGGTAGGTTTTTATAGGTTTATTTAGGTTTTGAGACAACTTTTAGGGTGTCAATATACAAGTATTTACAGACTTACAGCTGGGTATCTCTAATTCCGAGGTGAACTTACTATAATGACTGGACTGGAGGCATGTATAGCCTCACATCAAATGATTTGATGGAAAGTTCCTTTGGTAAAAAACTCTCCATTTACATTTAATCCTTGAACATCGACAATAAATCGTCTATTCATATAGATGCTTTGTTTCTTTATCCAGTATTGGCCCTCAGTAATTTATCCAAATGATTGATACTTATATGAAAACTTGCACGATCTGCAGCATACCGCAACCATTAGATATTCGTATTTCAACAATATCTATCCCGTTAGAATTTGTTAGAAATTATACACTTTTCTTCTCCATGGATTTAAATTAATTAACCATTCCGACTGTATCACACAAATTAGACAATAGGTTTATACAGCTACTAATATCAGTTCATTTGTATGACTTTACGTATTTATATCAAAAGAAACATTTAATAAAACAAACAATAGACCAAAATTGGTTAGTTTATCATCAACAATAATTTTAGCTTAGCACAGCGGAAATACAATCTAGAATTTATGAAACCATCCTACGTTGTAGATAATCATACAAACTTAAAACAAACGGAACACAGCCTGAATATATAAATATATTCAGCCTTTTCGGAGGTCTATAATACTTCCTGAGTCTTTTTAGGACTACCAAAACAAATCTCATGTAAATTTCTCTTGAGAGACTTAAGAGACGGCATCTCTAAACGCGTCCACAGACGGCTATCCACTTAAGATATCCGAAAGACATGATCTTGAAAACAATGTTGTTTAATGGTTTTTGTTGAGTGCCACGAAGGTGGACTGAAAGTTATAAAATAACTCACAAATATCACATGAGATTTGTTTTGGTAGTTCTAAAAATACTCAGTAATTGTATAGAGCTCCGGAAAGACTGAATATATTCATATATTCAGGCTGTGTTCCGTTTGTTTTAAGTTTGAAATACAATCTGCTTGCGCTTTTAGTAATATGTTAATGAATAGTATTTGTACTCAAAGGAACAATCAAAATACACCCTGTTTACAGGGAAAGTAGACAGGTAAGACTAGATAGGACTAGATAGACAAGACTAGTCCTACAAGATAGACAGCTTAGATAGGCAAGGCTAGGTACACAACCTTCTGACGTGCTGATACCATGTTACGTCTTTAGCGTAATATACATAGACCTCACACTCTCTTCAGCATGGGGCTACATAAACTATGCACTCTCTTTAGTGTGGGGATACATAAACCTCACACACTCTTCAACACCCTCATCGATGTAAAGAACTCGATAGAGCACGATAAAGAGCATGATATAAATAAAGGTGGATAGTATTTATTATTTAAGCATTTTTAATTAACTCCGGTGTCGTATTATCAAGTTGAGAATTGTATTTGACGAGAAAGAAAATTGTATTTAATAAATTGTTTTTATAAAATCGATTTGATTCCAGTTACATTTTCTAAGTCATCAGATCATCAGTCATCAGATCAGTTAAAACCTGATTAAGGCTATATAAATCTGATCAAAATATAACTAAAGCTGATTAAAAGCTGATTGTTCAAATTATAGCTGATTAAAAGTTGATTAAATCTGATTAAAAACTGATTAAAAGCGGATTAAAGCTGATGATTATCGAAGAATTGTGCACAAGCTAGCATTCACCTTAATGAGTTAACGGTAGTTAGTCCATCAATTAGGCTTTGAGGGGATCATACGATTCCATGTGAGAGGCTGTATGATAAGAGAAGACTAGATCAGCTAAGACTTAACCAGACCATTATGCTAGATAGAGAAGACTGATCGATAGAGAAGACTAGACGGATAATCCTAGATGTACAGAACAAGGCAGATAGGATTAGAGAGATAGATTTGAATTAGAGAGATTGATTAGACGTGACAATGAATTTATAGTTCAGCTGTATCAAGGTGTGCGTTACGTAATCATTTCGTGTCGTACTAGTTGTAGTAAAATAATTTCAGTTTCAATTTTTTCACGCATTTAAGAACCTGCAAATACTAAAATACAAAATGTACTATGTAATACTAAATTGAGTACATAAACTGAAAAAGAAACAATAAATTCCATTTAACACTGAAAATTAAACCTAGTAGCAAAAATGCTTTTTTATTTATATTAAATATTTGAATAATTAATACGATCGAGGTGATATACAAACACAAGTTTTTTTAAAGTTCCACATTCAGCAATCAGATAATTGCAATATTATTTTTATAAAAGGATATTTGAAAAAGCAGTTATTAGACTCTATTTTCAATTCTTACTTACAATGCAATGAAAATATTGTTATAAATTTAGAAAATAATGAAGTTGAATTTTACGATTGCCCCGATTTAATTAAAACAAAGCATGTATGATCAAATCATATTAACGAATATTTCATATGCATTACAAGAAATGTTGAATGTTTGTATAAGTATTTGAATAGAAATGATATAATAAAAAATATATACTAAGACATTATATAAGTGTTTCACTTTTCCTAATCTTTTGCGGTATGCAGACCTCTTATCATTACCCTCCCTCAAACTGAAATTAAACTAGTTGAAACACGAAAATGCTGACTCGGCGGTTCCTATCAATTATCTCACGAATCGGACATTCCATACTCGCGCGCGCTCACGAACAGGTTGAACAGGAAATGCCGGCTCGGCGATTCTTATCGATACATCCCTTTATATGTATTTTCTTTGTCGCACCTATTTATACTTAGCTGCAGCCAGCTTCACAAATTAATATAAGGCAACCCTTCTTATCGCAATATTCGCTCATATATGCAACCAACTATACACCCCGATGCTTAGTCAACCACTGAAAAAATATACTAAAAAGTTAGTATATAATTATTTCAGCGTAATCAACTCAGAGTACATGGAATTTTATCCTCCTCTATTTCAAATATGCAACCAACTATACACCCCATTTAGAATTTTTCCGCCCGCAAGTTTATATAAGCAAGTTATATGTTTCCCGTTTCAAATAAAGATAACTCTATTTTAATAACTCTATAATAACTCTAATACTCTAATCTATAATACTCTCTATAATAATATCTATAATACTCTCTATAATACTCTCTATACTCTCTAATAACTCTATTTTAATTGCATAAGCTTGTGTCTGAGCACAAAATTCATTTTTAATTGTTGTATATTTTAGAAAAAATAAAGTTATTAAATATTCGCAATCTATAATATTTAAGAATTTGTGATTGGGGAAGGTAAATTATTTTCCATTTTATCGGGTATTATGGCATGGAGCATGCGATACGTGCATTTTAATTCGGATGTGTGTAGGTGTGGGGGGAAGTTAATTCAGTTCATTGGGGACGTCTGCGAAAAGCAAATATTATTATACGATTTATTTATATTTATCATTATTATCTACATTGTCGCTGGAAATGCAATTCGTGACAATACAAAATAAAAATCCGGAAGCGGATTCGTTTCTGTATCGCCCTGTCACATTTCCAAGTCATAATTAATGGGAAATACAGAGAACTCTCTGAACTTACTATACACACCGTATAATTGAATTATTAAGAATTATGTGTTTAAAGTTAATTTGGTTGACAGTAATTTAGAAAATTGCTTAGACAGGCAAGTTTTGATTGTCTTATCACACGTGATTGTTAATAGTTATATTTTCAATAGTAATTAAAATGAAATTAAACTTGATTACATTCAACGAATCATTTATAATAGAACGAAAAAAAAGAATGTGGAAATTGACTATGTAAATTGCACCACGTCAACGTGATTGCGTAAAAAGAAACAAAAATTAATAACCGCCACGTGTCACAATGAATATTTAGCAAAAAAGAATCCATTTAGCACATGTCGATAACTTGATTCTTTTTAATCAATGGGTATGCTAACCCTATAATTGAAATGTCGACGAAAATTGCGTTCTTCAAAAAAATAACTCGCAGGCTTGTCGAGAGTTTGCAAAAAACAAAAATAATAAACGCACGCAACAACTTGTGTCGTCCACACAAAACCCATTTGCAAAAAATCGAGATAGTTTTAATAATTGTTGTTTCTCCGTTCATGGCTTGATGTGGAATCTAGTTTGGTGTTATGAAATCAATGCCTTTGCTGTTCCCCAATTAGTCATAGGAGAAAAGTTAGATATCAAAGCTTTGTGTTTTAACTAGTTCTAATTGGTTCGAATCAGTGCCCGATTAAAATCGGATGGAAAGTTTGCCATCAAAGAGATATGGTTGGTTAATCTTCGGTTAGTGTTTCGAGGCTTTTCAGACTGTCTCAATTCAATTACTTCTAGGTCGAAAAAGAACATTAGGATTTTCGATAAAGTTCCTTTTGTGTCGTTCGCATATTCCACGGGAATTACGTAATCAGTTTTTGACGTATTCTGAACGCACGTAATTCAATGCAGCGGATTGAGTATTAGCCCGTTGTCACGTATTACACCGCACGCATATACAGAATATCAATATCAGCGAAGAGCTCTTATCAAAATTGAGACAAAATTTCCAAACGTGGTCTTCATTTCGTTATTTTATCTCTCTCTATTCTCCGCGCAAAAGTTACAGTTCTCGACGGCGCGGCGCGGCGCGGCTAAACCAATGCGTTATTCATGTGGCCCAGAAAATCCAAATTGTATAGTTTTCTCGATTATGTTCGAAGAATTCACACCTTGCATTTACTTCGTCGCGGAAATTTGTCATAAACTTCTGTCGCAATAAGAAATGACCCTAAATAATATAATTTACAATGCTAGGAAATAATTCTGATTAACTATTATCTAGTTGCTCGACGCAATAATACAAAAATAAAAACAGACTAGATAGACAAGACTAGAAGCATAAATACCACAAGGAAGCTGTACAGTTTTAAAAATCAGGCAAAAAGAGAAATTTAAATTTTTCAAATTATATTCCATTCCAACAAAAAGTTGGACCTTTTTTTGACCTTTTTTACTCTACAGTAGGATACGGAGACGACATAAAACACTCCTATAGTCAGACAACCAAACGAAGAGTACATGCGATATAATAAAAAAAATCACATGTATGGCGAATGTAACAAGAGATAAATACAACATTAAGGACGAAGGTCCTCAGTTAGCAGCTAACAATTTAAATAACTATTACACTGAAAATCCACAAAACTTACCAAGGCAAATAGCGAATGTTCCTAAATAAAGCAATATTCTTAGACGTGGTATCAACTGAAAAAGTCTTAAATATTATCCTGTCCCTAAAAAATAAAAAAAAGTGCCGGCATGGAGGATTCCTTTACCTATAATAACATATTTATTTTTAGAGATAGTGGAATCATTAGCACATACGTCTACATTTCGTCTTTAATAAATATATACAATAATTCTCTAAATTATGCCGGTTTTCCACATAGTTTGGAACACGCATTAATAGCATAAGTTAACAGTTAAAAACGAGGATAGGAATAATATAGAAAACTATTTGTAAAAAAAATTGGTAAAAATTATATACATAAAAACAATAAATTTCCTACAAAAATTCAATATATTAAGCAAAGAACAACATGGTTTTAGAAAAGGTAGGTTTTAGAAAAGGTAGTGGTATAGAGATACAGCTTGTTTCAATTTTATAGAGAACATATCCAAACAGTGGGAAGAGAAAACCATTCCGTGTGGTATATTGATCGACCTCTCTAAAGTCTACGATACAGTGGACCATGTCATTTTATTTGAAAAATCATATAAATATGGTGTAAGGGTAAATTTGCAATAAAAATGAGTTTAATTCCTATCTGTCTAAAAAACTAGATATTTAAAAACTAGGATATTTACTAAGAAACAAGAAGTCAGAAACGAGAATAATAAAAACATAAATACCTCAGGGTAGTATATTGAGACCTTTGTTATTTATATCATACATAAATGATATACCTTCAACTATAACATCTCCACCCAAAATGGTAATATTTGCAGATGATACTAGCGTGATAATCAAGAATAATTGAGCAGAACAAATAGGCAAAAATGCAAACTCTGTCATATCAAAACAAATAAGTTAAGTATGAACACAGCAAAAACCAATATCATCATATTCAAGACAAACAGATCCCTGAGAAATTATCCGAAACAGTTGCAAATAGGACAAAACGAACTAGAAATTACTACTGACGTGAAACTTCATATATTAAATATAGACTGGTACCTAAACTAAAAAATACATATCGTAACTCTAGAAGAAAAATTGAATAAAATTACATATGAAATCCGACTATGGCATCTGACAAAAATATTTAAACTTAGATATATTAAAAATCATTTACTATTCAGTTTTCCACCCTTTTCGTCGTTTTGAAATCTTCTGTGGTAGCGGAAAGGATATTAAAAATACATTTGTTGCAAAAAAACGGAAGAGTTATCAGAGTAATGCTAAAACTAAACTACAAACAGTGTAACAAACATGTTTAAAAAATTAAACATTTTAACGGACATTGGAAACATACCTACACGAAGAAATAATTTTTACTGTGAATCAGAAGCACCTTATCGAAACTCACAAAAACTGTAATAACAAGGATACCAGATGCAAAAGTAAAACATTCATTTTACTCTAACCTAAATTAATTTTGTCAGAGAAGTTGCCACCATACACACATCTAAAAATATATAATATATTCCCAAGGCAGTTAAAAGCAATCGCACACATTTAAAGAATTTTTAAGCAAATACGGACTATCCTAGTTGACCTGGAACCTTATAATCTAGAACAATATTTTACAATATTTATGTATTTGACCATCTTGAAGTTTGATATTTTTGTTTTGTTATTTTATAATTATTTACGTCAAGAATAATAATAATAACTATTATTTCCAACTAGTTTCGGCTCTTTATTATTAAAACATTTGCCATCATCAGTGTAAAACTTGTATATATGAAAATATAAAAAACAAAAGAACTAAAACTTTTAATTTGTTATGTCGATCGTCAATTTCTTTTTATTTTTTTTCCTTTTTAAGAAAAAATAAATTGACGATCGACATAGCAAATATATGAAAATTTAATTTTTTTATTTTCATATATAATAGTGCATGTTTTACCCTGATGATGTGTATTTTTTTAATAATAAGGAGCCGAAACTAGTTGGTAATAATAGTTATTATTCTTGAAGTAAATAAGTATAAAATAACAAAACAAAAACAATATTTTAACAAAATAAATTCTTACTCTACTAATATCATTGATTTCCACTATTGATGTATTTTTTATGTATATTTATTATTATTATTATTATTATTATTATTATTTTGTATTAATAAAAATCTGTTCAGAACTGCCACGAGCTCCGACTCTTCGCATCAGCCGCGCCAGTGTCTAAAGTTGTTTCTACAACTGCTCCTCAACCGATCCGTGAGCAGCTGTAGGTTTCAGAATCGTGTGCCCTCAGCAGACGAAGGGACCCCAGGACGACAGCTTTCTGCATCCAGCCTGCCGATACTTAAGCGGAGTTCCTGCATTCCGAAATGATCTTCAACTCCAAAGGCAGCGAAGATCAAGCAAGACATAGGGGCTAAAGAGCATGGCTATCATGGCGTGCGGAGCTCAAATAAGAAGGTCTTGCTATTTGGTCTGTTTTTCCTCCTCTTGCATGGCTATGTTCTGTTCCGCTTGAGCGGAAAATTTAGGAGCGGAAACTAATGAATCGCCCGGTCTCCGCTGTGAGCCCGGCTGACCTAAGATAACCGAATGTCAGCCTTGTCGACAGAGCTCTTGCGTCTAAGAGGCCAAATTAGGACCGCCGAACAAGACATGTATTTCGGGCGACATGTAGACAGACTGATGCACGCTGTCTTTTATAGACATATGTCTATAAAAGACAGACTGATGCACGCTGTCTTTTATAGACATATGTCTATAAAAGACAGCGTGCATCAGTCTGTCGACATGCCGCCCAAAATACGTGTCATGGCCTCTTAGACGATTGATGACCCCACTATGACCCCACCTCGTGGTAACCCCACCTCGTGGTAACTCCACCTCGTCCGCTTCCTCGTCTAATTTAGAATTGGAGACCTAGTTTTTCAGCGGCCCTGCTTGATGCCTTGAAAATAAACGCCCGCGCTCTCATATGTTCGTGATCCCTCACAAGAGACAGGAGCGGGTCCGAACTCCTTAAGATCTCAAACGCAAAACCCAGAACCACCCTGCCATGCATACACTCCAGGCTCAGGAGTCCTCTGCCCCCTCGATGACATTAGAGGTACATCCGGTGAACGGACGATCTGGGAAGCGCTCATCGGTGCACGCGCATCATTTTACGGGTATCCCTGTCGAGTTGACGCAACTCATCGACTTTCCACTTCACCACTCCGAATCAGTAGAGCAGGACTGGAACGGCAAGCAAAGTAGTGCCAGACACCTCATTTTATCCGGATAATTCGAAAGATCTAATATTGCCGACAAGGTGTCTGTATTTGCCGCGGAGAGCCTCTTTCACAAGGGGAAATCACGAGCACAGTGCTGCTCAATCCCCAGGTATCTATAGGTCTCTCTAGCATCTATATCTTTCAAGATGCTTGCATCGGTGAGCTGCATATCATCATGGAACTCCAGTGATCGCCCTCTCCTAAGGTGCATCACTGCGCATTTATCCAACCCCAGCTCCAGGCCAACGTCCCGTGTGTACTCCTGGACCACTTCGAGAGACAGACGGAGGTCTCTCTCCCCGGAGACGTTGAGCTTGAGATCATGCTTATATAACAAGTGGGTGATCTCATGCCTGCGGTGGCTCGGTGGTCCACATGCAAACCACGGGTACGTCTCAAGGTAATGGAAAGCGGTAGCACTGAGATGCAAAACAAGTGAGGGTTCAAGAAATCCCATTGAATAAATTTTAAACATTGATAAAGCGGGTCTGCCAAAGTGGCAACAGGTGTACAATACATCTCATTAGTAGAGCTGGTATCGCAAAGAGTCTGAGCAAGTGTAACAAAAGCTCATTTGATGTTGAGTCAAATGCCTTGAGATAATCAATCTAAAAGCTATTGAGTGGAAGTCTTGAGTGACAGCATGATCTATCACTAGGTTCCCTCGGCAACCCTCCACGTCGGATTTTGCCCCACGCTGCTCGTTCACCTGATGTAACACCGGGCACACCGACCACCCTCAACAGGCTAACATACAAGATACGTGTGAATATCTTATAACAGGTATTGAGGCAGGTAATCGGCTGGTAGTTGCGAAAGTCGGACAAATCTCCCTTTTTGGGGAGCAGCACAGTGCGCCATTCGACAACCCAGCTCGGAATACATTCCCCGGTTAGCCAATAGTTATAAACTCTAGCCAGACGGCGATTTCTGTATGAAAATCTCTTCTACCACCAGTTGTTAATGCCGTCTGCGCCCGGGGCAGCGTAGTTTTTGCCCCTAGTGCCGGCGAAGATTGGCTGCCACACGCCCTGCCTCAAGATAAAATTCATCACACACTGGATCCGAGATGCATGCCTTCTCGCCGACTGAACTTTGTCCTTAACTTGTTGTAAGCGCCGTTCAGTTTTCTCGACCTAGTCGGACGGTCTCTCACATCGCCTTTCCGGGACGAGTCGCCTTGCGGCGCTATATACGGCCTCGTTGATTAGCCGCTAGATGTCAATCTTCTGGAAGTTCATCGTCTACCAATGCATCCATATCCTCTGGTCAGCGTGGTTTAAGAGCGATCTTGTTTTAAATGCGATCACTCCTTGTCCTCAGGTTAACCTGGTTGTTCTAAAGCAAGCTACCCCTACCAGACCGATTGCGCCGCACCAGCGGTGCAATCGGTCTGGTAGTTTCCTACTAGTTGTTCTTCGGTCCGGTTTGTTGCCTGCTATAGGTCCGCTCTAACCCTACCTGATACCTGATCTCTCAGATGTAGCTAAATGAAGGCCCGGTGTTCAGTATGCATAATACACCAAATTGCATGCAGCCGCACCATGTATCCCCTGCGGGTCGGCTCGCTGCGATTTAGCATGCGAGAAGGTCGTCCCTAAGTCCATTCCTCCACCTAAAGCATCCATTAACATGACCAAGGTCATTACCGTCGGGACCATCCGGTATAGCAGTTCATACCTGTCTCTTTTACATCCGATCATCCGATAAGAAACTGATGTGGGAGGCCGGAATTCTATTTACAGGGACAAATAGATTAAACTCTGCTGGTTTGGCCGATGGATAAGATCTTTCTTATTATGTGGGCCGTTCCCAGCAATGCTATCTTCTGCACCTGCTCGACGCTGACACTGCATGGTAGCTCTTTTAGATGTTTTCCGAAGCCGATCTTAAGAGGTCCGAGCTAAGCTTCCAAGAGGTCCAACCATAACCGGGACCACTTTGGATGGTATCATAACGCGCTAGCTACATCTTCAAATGTAAACTTTATATATCGAAATAAATACTAGTAGTATTTGATTTGACTAGAGAGAAAACAACTTACACTACGTCAAGCACTAAACTAAAGTATATTCGTTAAATTTGTTATTGCCTTGTTTCAAATCGATGTTTTAAAATTAAGGTGAGTGCACGTCCAAGTGCATTTACCATTAAAATTCAAATGCCGTTTTTTCCAAACTACGAGAGATATACGCATGATGTCTTATTTGCTTTTAAATTAAAGTTAAATTTAAAATATAATATTGAAATTAATAAATTTAACTAACAGTTCTGTTTAATTTGCATTAAAAAAAACTCTTTATTAAATTTCTTAGCAGTTTGTTTAGCAGATACTCCCGTCGTCGTTTCTATGTATTGTCTGCATAACAATGAAAAAAGCGAAAAAGACATTCATTTCGATATCGTTAAAAGGATAATATAATGTTGATAGATAATGTAAGTATCTTAGATAAATGCAACAAAGACCCGAAGCTTAATTTTCTCGAGTCATATAATAGACATTTTTTATAAATTTGCCAAGGGAGCCTTATTGAAATATTTTGGTATCGCGTGTGGAATTTTCGATCAGTTTAGCCTGGTTCCTTTTATTTACAATAAAAAAAAAATCAAAAGAACTTTCAAAAAAGAAAAGGTATTTTTTAGGGTAGAATAAGTTCCAAAAATCAATACTACAGTAGAGAACAAATAGTGAAACAACAATAAGTTTCTTTTCAACTTGCCTAAAGGGAGCACTTGCAAAAATGTTTAAAAAAAATGTAGCCTCTACGGGTGCGGCATCAGAAACGCTAAACCAGGGATGACAAACCTATGACCCGCGGGTCAGACACTAACCCACACCAGCTTTTTAAGTGGCGTAGGCATTGATTTTAAAACCTTGGAGAATGTAGTGCTACTTTATTTCCAGATTTTAAAGACAAAGACTTGGATAAGAAGCGTATAAGAATTGAAAAAGGAAGCAACCAAGGCGTTAAAGGAGTGGAGAAAAACGAGAGCATGTAAGAGCGGCTTTATATAAATTAGGAGAGGATACAGAGAAAGATGTAGAGAAAATATAGAACAGAAGCGAGAAGAAGAAGAGAGAGAGAAATAAAAGCTATATAATTAGAGAAAGAGGTGTGGAATTGCTTCAACAGGGAGAAAAAGAAAAAAAAAACAGTGAGCGAGGAAATAAAGATGAGAGAGTGGGAAGAATATTTCATGAGGCTCCTGGAAAGGAGAAAGGAAGACGAGGAACCAGAAACAGCAATGGAAAAGATGTAGGCAATTCCAGAGGGTACAGAAATCACATCAAAAAAGGTATAGAAGCAGGCGAAGAAGCTGATATAAAAAAGAACCAGGAAGAGATGTAATGCAAAACGAAATGTAGATCCATAGGACGAAGAGAGTGTTAGAGACGCTGGTGGAGGTAATGAATGGAGTGTGGAGAGTGAGAGGTTTGCTCGCAGACTGAAGAGGCGAGATAACTGGCAAATTATCTCAAATACTCAAATCTACAAAAAAAAGAAGAAAAAAATTAGAAAACTACCGGGTTATAATTCTGCTCAACACAGGCTAAAAGTTGTATGCAGCAATTTTGAATGATTTGAATACGATATATGTGGCAGATATGGAAAGAATGTTTAAGAGGACGCAAGCGGGAGGGTGTGTGATAGGTGGAGAGAAGGTATGGAGACATAGAGCGAAGGGGAGATGAAATAAATGATGTAAAGCGTAGAGAGATATACGAGGAAGAAAAACCTAGAAGTGAATGTGGAGAAAACGAAAATAATGGTGTTTAGTAATAGAAAGAGGAAGAATGAGGAGAAAGAATGGAAGTGGGAGGGGGGATCAATTGAGCGAGTAAAGTTTAAGTACCGCGGCTACACAATGAACGAGAGGACCTCGGATAAATCGTATGTGAGAGAGTTAGCCAGGATAGCAAACAAAGGGTGTATTTGGGAGATACGAAAAATAAAATGGTTAATATCCTGGTGTAAAACTCCAAGAGGAGGATCATTATGTTTGAAAGTTTGATAGAGAGTATATTAATGTATGGAGCAGATATCTGGGGATGCAAAGGTTTAGAGAGTGCACGAGAAATACCTGAGATGGGTGTTAGGAGTAGACAGATAAACTTCGGAATACATAGTGAGAGAGGAATGTAAGAGGGACAAATTGAGAGTGAAAGCTGGGAAGCAAGCAACTAAGTTTGAATAGAGAATGGACAGAAGGGAAAACTGCCGGTTGCTGACTGAATGCTGGAAAGAAAAAAAATGGATATATAAACGAATTGAAGAGAGGAATTTTACCGATGAAATGAATAAGCGAGTAAGGAAATAGGGATGCTAAGAGCGGAAGGCAACTAGATGAATCGGGAGATGCGCAGGAGTTACAAGGACGTAGACATGGAGGAAAAAAAAAGTATAAGGAAATACAGATTCAATATTAAGTATGAGAGTTATATGATAGAAGGGATTCCGAAGTACCTGGGAACAGAAAGTGCGAAAGAAAGGAAGAAAATGGCGAGTTTCAGATGTGGAAATGAGGAGAGAGAAAATAGATATTGAATGGAAGAAGAAGAATGTGCTACGAGGAGAGAGACAGTGGATCATATGTGGAATGAAAGTGTAGAGATGAAAGAAAGAGAAGGAAGAAAAAGAGGATAAATACTGAATAAAGATGGTCGAGAGATACAGTGGATGAAAGAAGTATGGAAGGGAAGGCTTAGATAGAAAAAAGGAGCAGGACGAGAGACGCTTTTTTGAATAAATGTATTACTTTGTTATGATATATTGCAGAAGATATTTTGAGTTTTATTGTTTATAATGCCCGGAGATCCAGTGAAAGGGACCCCTGTAGATGAAATAAAGATTCTTATAATGATTATTTAAAAAGGAGCATATATATGAGTAACCAATAAGTCGGAATACAATTAAAGCCTGCATAATAGAATTAGAAAGAGACATTTTTTCGCAAATGCATAACGACTTAAATTATGCAGCACTGTATTCATTTGCTTTAGATGAGGGTAATGGTGTAAATGGTTTTGCACAATTAGCAGCGTTTGCTCGATATAAATCAGGAAATATAATGAAAGAAGAGCTTTTGAAACTAATAAAATTGAAAGGGAAGTGTACCGGTCTTTAGTCTTTTTATATTTTTAAAGAATTTGATATTGCATTTATAGAAATGGTTATTGACCTACAGAAAATTACTTCTGTTACGATGAAACAGACGATGCACATATTATGGTGGGGAAAAACATTGGTTTTATTCATTATCTTAAGCAAATTATTCCTTATCCTATAATTAGATTTCATTGTATAACGCACCAAGAAGTTTTATAGACTTATTCATTGACATTCATTTTTTGCCTTCGATCATAATTTTTTGCGCTTCACTTGCAACTATAGATGTTGTAAAACAAGAAGGAAACTTGAATTTTCTAAAAGCCTGTTGTAAAAGTGAAAACAAAAAAGTAGTGTTTGACCTCCCTCCTCTTTTACAAATGAGTATGAGTTAATATGAAAAATATAATGAACAAAATTTGACCCACTACTCAAAAAGGTTCGCCATCCCTAACCTAGATCTACTTTATCAACAAAATATTGATTCCATAAAAGATAAATAAACTTGTTATGGTTCAAAATATTGTGCAATGTGTCCTGAAACGAAGAATTTTGGGTTCATGTGGAGCGGTGTTGTCTCTACTCAATCGAACCAAACGAACATGTTGACTTCCATAATTGTAACAAAGATTTGAATTGCTTCTAGTTATCACAAAAATTTGCGGTTAATGGTGTTTTATTCAAAATTTGGTTTGGTATAATAATAAGCATTAAAAAATCATTTTTTGGAAGTGCTCCCCCTAAGCAAGTTGAAAAGGAACCAGATTTCTTGTTCAGTCCCATTCGCAGAACTCAACTGTAGGTACGCGAAATATAATTAGTTTATTTCTAAAGTTGAGTAAAAAGCATTTAATTATCTGTCTGAACGTTTCTCGTAAAACTTCCACGAATTTCACAGATAAATGAAGCTCTCATTTTTACAAATAAAGTCGTATTTTTAGATTTTTTTTTGTAGCATTTATTATTAGATCCATTCGGTTTAAGAAAGTTTTTTGATGAGATTTTTTTGTGTGTAAATTTTAAGTCGCACACGACAAGATAAATTCAGGTGAAAAAAATTACGTCGTTGTGTCAGGTCGAGTGTTCGCCTAAGATAAGGGACGTCGAGGGTGGGGCGGTGGAATTGCATTTGCGCCCCGGGGAAAAACCTCCGGAAACCGACAAACGCCAGACTTATAATCAAATACAGCCTTTTACTTTTTTTTTAGAGAACAATAACTATTTATAGTTTATCTCGAAAAATTCCGACTTTCGACAACAATTTTCGAAGAAATTACACCAAAAATTAAATTTTTAGTCATTTTAATTCATTAGTTTAATACAAATCATCACAATAATTAAGGATTTATCACTTAACTACTTAAGGAAACAACCTAGGAAATAGGAACATAGGAAAAAATTGAATCTGAATGAGGCGTTCGATTTAGTCAAACTAGGGGATTGGCAACTAAGTACTTTTTGTTTCAAAATAAATTAGGCGAAACATATTTCTTTTTATTTTCAACAACTACCTATAATCAGTATAGCCCCGTATTTTAACTGACCATTGGCAATCTTTGATGCATCATCACAATTCCTCGATCGTGAATCTTTCGGTTAATCGAGAAAATCTGTGTTAAAGTGCTATCTGGCATCATCATCGGTATTTTTGCTATTCAAGCTGCCCGTCGGGAAACTCCGTAATTACTTATTTCCCAACCAATATCTTAATTATACTACCTAATAAACACAAATATTTTTCGCATCGAAGGACGCTATGCAAATCTTACGTAAAACGAATTATTTTAATTTTAATTACAACAATTTGATTCGCGCATTTACAAGCAGCAAAACGACAAAATTATTAATGCTTCCGGCAGCTACCGATATAATTATAATTGTTTGACCTGTTTCAAATCCAACGCTGTATACAAAAACAATTCCAACATAAGCATTTCAAGAGACGGTAAAGAAATAATTTATTTAACAAAGGGTTAAAGGATTAATTAATTAAATATAATTAAAAAAAAACAGTCTTAAGTTGAATTAACACTGAATTAAGAAAACCGTAAAGTTTGTCTAGACCCCTTTTAGATTTAAATATTTCTTCGTAATTTAAACCTTACATCGTATTTTATAACCTTTTAAACTCGGTTTTACCTTAATTCTCTTGGATTATATGAACAGTTTTGGATGAATACGTCGGATAACAAAAAAGTCTTTGCAATCCCGTCTAGCTAGTCTGCTTTTAATCTGGATTAGATAAGCAAGCCCATAAGTTTAGTTTTACATAGTTTCAGTCTATTCTGATGATTCGATCATGACTTTCGTCATGTCTCAAATCTTGTAAATCTACACTTGTTACTTGTTATTCTACTGTTTAAGGTTGCCTATCAAACCTTCTCCCTCTAGTATTGTGGGTATAGTCTTAACTGTGCACTCATGACTGTTTAGTCTCGTCTGTCTATTGTTGTCTGCGTAGTCTCGTCTGTCTAGTCTTGTCTGTCAAGTCTTGGCTATCCAGTCTTGTCTGTCTACTCTTGCCTCTTTTGTATTGTCTGTATAGTTTTGTCTGTCTAATCCTGTCGGTCTACACTTGTCCGTCTAGTCTTATTCCTCTAGTCTTGTCTGTCTAGTCTAGTCTTTCTAGTCTTGCCTTGTCTTGTCTTATGATCGGTCCGGTTTGTCTGTCTAGTCTTCTTTGCCTAGTCTTATCTCTCTAGCCTTTTCTGTCTAGTCTTGTCTATCTAGTTTTGTCTGTCTAGTTTTGTCTGTCTAGTCTTGTCTGTCTAGTCTTGTCTGTCTAGTCTTGTCTGTCTAGTCTTGTCTGTCTAGTCTTGTCTGTCTAGTCTTGTCTGTCTAGTCTTTTCTGTCTAGTCTTGTCTGTCTAGCCTTGTCTGTCGAGTCTTGTCTGTCTAGTCTTGTCTGTCTAGTCTTGTCTGTCTAGTCTTGTCTGTCTAGTCTTGTCTGTCTAGTATTGTCTGTCTAGTCTTGTCTGTCTATTCTTGTCTGTCTAGTCTTGTCTGTCTAGTCTTGTCTGTCTAGTCTTGTCTGTCTAGTCTTGTCTGTCTAGTCTTGTCTGTCTAGTCTTGTCTGTCTAGTCTTGTCTGTCTAGTCTTGCCTGTCTAGTCTTGTCTGTCTAGTCTTGTCTGTCTAGTCTTGTCTGTCGAGTCTTGTCTGTCTAGTCTTGTCTGTCTAGTCTTGTCTGTCTAGTCTTGTCAGTCTAGTCTTGTATGTCTAGTCTTGTCTGTCTAGTCTTGTCTGTCTAGTCTTGTCTGTCTAGTCTTGTCTGTCTAGTCTTGTCTGTCTAGTCTTGTCTGTCTAGTCTTGTCTGTCTAGTCTTGTCTGTCTAGTCTTGTCTGTCTAGTCTTGTCTGTCTAGTCTTGTCTGTCTAGTCTTGTCTGTCTAGTCTTGTCTCTCTAGTCTTGTCTGTCTAGTCTTGTCTGTCTAGTCTTGTCTGTCTAGTCTTGTCTGTCTAGTCTTGTCTGTCTAGTCTTGTTTGTCTAGTCTTGTCTGTCTAGTCTTGTCTGTCTAGTCTTGCCTGTCTAGTCTTGTCTGTCTAGTCTTGTCTGTCTAGTCTTGTCTGTCTAGTCTTGTCTGTCTAGTCTTGTCTGTCTAGTCTTGTCTGTCTAGTCTTGTCTGTCTAGTCTTGTCTGTCTAGTCTTGTCTGTCTAGTCTTGTCTGTCTAGTCTTGTCTGTCTAGTCTTGTCTGTCTAGTCTTGTCTGTCTAGTCTTGTCTGTCTAGTCTTGTCTGTCTAGTCTTGTCTGTCTAGTCTTGTCTGTCTAGTCTTGTCTGTCTAGTCTTGTCTGTCTAGTCTTGTCTGTCTAGTCTTGTCTGTCTAGTCTTGTCTGTCTAGTCTTGTCTGTCTAGTCTTGTCTGTCAAGTCTTGTCTGTCCAGTCTTGTCTGTCTAGTCTTGTCTGTCTAGTCTTGTCTGTCTAGTCTTGTCTGTCTAGTCTTGTCTGTCTAGTCTTGTCTGTCTGGTCTTGTCTGTCTAGTCTTGTCTGTCTAGTCTTGTCTGTCTAGTCTTGTCTGTCTAGTCTTGTCTGTCTAGTCTTGTCTGTCTAGTCTTGTCTGTCTAGTCTTGTCTGTCTAGTCTTGTCTGTCTAGTCTTGTCTGTCTAGTCTTGTCTGTCTAGTCTTGTCTGTCTAGTCTTGTCTGTCTAGTCTTGTCTGTCTAGTCTGGTCTGTCTAGTCTTGTCTGTCTAGTCTTGTCTGTCTAGTCTTGTCTGTCTAGTCTTGTCTGTCTAGTCTTGTCTGTCTAGTCTTGTCTGTCTAGTCTTGTCTGTCTAGTCTTGTCTGTCTAGTCTTGTCTGTCTAGTCTTGTCTGTCTAGTCTTGTCTGTCTAGTCTTGTCTGTCTAGTCTTGTCTGTCTAGTCTTGTCTCTAGTCTTGTCTGTCTAGTCTTGTCTGTCTAGTCTTGTCTGTCTAGTCTTGTCTGTCTAGTCTTGTCTGTCTAGTCTTGTCTGTCTAGTCTTGTCTGTCCAGTCTTGTCTGTCTAGTCTTGTCTGTCTAGTCTTGTCTGTCTAGTCTTGTCTGTCTAGTCTTGTCTGTCTAGTCTTGTCTGTCTAGTCTTGTCTGTCTAGTCTTGTCTGTCTAGTCTTGTCTGTCTAGTCTTGTCTGTCTAGTCTTGTCTGTCTAGTCTTGTCTGTCTAGTCTTGTCTGTCTAGTCTTGTCTGTCTAGTCTTGTCTGTCTAGTCCTGTCTGTCTAGTCTTGTCTGTCTAGTCTTGTCTGTCTAGTCTTGTCTGTCTAGTCTTGTCTGTCTAGTCTTGTCTGTTTAGTCTTGTCTGTCTAGTCTTGCCTGTCTAGTCTTGTCTGTCTAGTCTTGTCTGTCTAGTCTTGTCTGTCTAGTCTTGTCTGTCTAGTCTTGTCTGTCTAGTCTTGTCTGTCTAGTCTTGTCTGTCTAGTCTTGTCTGTCTAGTCTTGTCTGTCTAGTCTTGTCTGTCTAGTCTTGTCTGTCTAGTCTTGTCTGTCTAGTCTTGTCTGTCTAGTCTTGTCTGTCTAGTCTTGTCTGTCTAGTCTTGTCTGTCTAGTCTTGTCTGTCTAGTCTTGTCTGTCTAGTCTTGTCTGTCTAGTCTTGTCTGTCTAGTCTTGTCTGTCTAGTCTTGTCTGTCTAGTCTTGTCTGTCTAGTCTTGTCTGTCTAGTCTTGTCTGTCTAGTCTTGTCTGTCTAGTCTTGTCTGTCTGGTCTTGTCTGTCTAGTCTTGTCTGTCTAGTCTTGTCTGCCTAGTCTTGTCTGTCTAGTCTTGTCTGTCTAGTCTTGTCTGTCTAGTCTTGTCTGTCTAGTCTTGTCTGTCTAGTCTTGTCTGTCTGTAGTTGACAACATACCCGCCTTTCAGTGCGGGAGACCCGGGTTCGAATCCTGGTCGGGGAGGCGACAACTAGGGCGGTTTTCATTAACCGTCCGGGCTGCCCACCCTGAATGAATGCAATATATGCGATACCGGGGTGGCGCATACTAAAAGCCAAGGTAAAAAAAAATAAAAAAAGTCTTGTCTGTCTAGTCTTGTCTGTCTAGTCTTGTCTGTCTAGTCTTGTCTGTCTAGTCTTGTCTGTCTAGTCTTGTCTGTCTAGTCTTGTCTGTCTAGTCTTGTCTGTCTAGTCTGTCTAGTCTTGTCTGTCTAGTCTTGTCTGTCTAGTCTTGTCTGTCTAGTCTTGTCTGTCTAGTCTTGTCTGTCTAGTCTTGTCTGTCTGGTCTTGTCTGTCTAGTCTTGTCTGTCTAGTCTTGTCTGCCTAGTCTTGTCTGTCTAGTCTTGTCTGTCTAGTCTTGTCTGTCTAGTCTTGTCTGTCTAGTCTTGTCTGTCTAGTCTTGTCTGTCTAGTCTTGTCTGTCTGTAGTTGACAACATACCCGCCTTTCAGTGCGGGAGACCCGGGTTCGAATCCTGGTCGGGGAGGCGACAACTAGGGCGGTTTTCATTAACCGTCCGGGCTGCCCACCCTGAATGAATGCAATATATGCGATACCGGGGTGGCGCATACTAAAAGCCAAGGTAAAAAAAAAATAAAAAAAGTCTTGTCTGTCTAGTCTTGTCTGTCTAGTCTTGTCTGTCTAGTCTTGTCTGTCTAGTCTTGTCTGTCTAGTCTTGTCTGTCTAGTCTTGTCTGTCTAGTCTTGTCTGTCTAGTCTTGTCTGTCTAGTCTTGTCTGTCTAGTCTTGTCTGTCTAGTCTTGTCTGTCTAGTCTTGTCTGTCTAGTCTTGTCTGTCTAGTCTTGTCTGTCTAGTCTTGTCTGTCTAGTCTTGTCTGTCTAGTCTTGTCTGTCTAGTCTTGTCTGTCTAGTCTTGTCTGTCTAGTCTTGTCTGTCTAGTCTTGTCTGTCTAGTCTTGTCTGTCTAGTCTTGTCTGTCTAGTCTTGTCTGTCTAGTCTTGTCTGTCTAGTCTTGTCTGTCTAGTCTTGTCTGCCTAGTCTTGTCTGTCTAGTCTTGTCTGTCTAGTCTTGTCTGTCTAGTCTTGTCTGTCTAGTCTTGTCTGTCTAGTCTTGTCTGTCTAGTCTTGTCTGTCTAGTCTTGTCTGTCTAGTCTTGTCTGTCTAGTCTTGTCTGTCTAGTCTTGTCTGTCTAGTCTTGTCTGTCTAGTCTTGTCTGTCTAGTCTTGTCTGTCTAGTCTTGTCTGTCTAGTCTTGTCTGTCTAGTCTTGTCTGTCTAGTCTTGTCTGTCTAGTCTTGTCTGTCTAGTCTTGTCTGTCTAGTCTTGCCTGTCTAGTCTTGTCTGTCTAGTCTTGTCTGTCTAGTCTTGTCTGTCGAGTCTTGTCTGTCTAGTCTTGTCTGTCTAGTCTTGTCTGTCTAGTCTTGTCAGTCTAGTCTTGTATGTCTAGTCTTGTCTGTCTAGTCTTGTCTGTCTAGTCTTGTCTGTCTAGTCTTGTCTGTCTAGTCTTGTCTGTCTAGTCTTGTCTGTCTAGTCTTGTCTGTCTAGTCTTGTCTGTCTAGTCTTGTCTGTCTAGTCTTGTCTGTCTAGTCCTGTCTGTCTAGTCTTGTCTGTCTAGTCTTGTCTATCTAGTCTTGTCTGTCTAGTCTTGTCTGTTTAGTCTTGTCTGTCTAGTCTTGTCTGTCTACTCTTGTCTGTCTAGTCTTGTCTGTCTAGTTTTGTCTGTCTAGTCTTGTCTGTCTAGTCTTGTCTGTCTAGTCTTGTCTTTCTAGTCTTGTCTGTCTAGTCTTGTCTGTCTAGTCTTGTCTGTCTAGTCTTGTCTGTCTAGTCTTGTCTGTCTAGTCTTGTCTGTCTAGTCTTGTCTGTCTAGTCTTGTCTGTCTAGTCTTGTCTGTCTAGTCTTGTCTGTCTAGTCTTGTCTGTCTAGTCTTGTCTGTCTAGTCTTGTCTGTCTAGTCTTGTCTGTCTAGTCTTGTCTGCCTAGTCTTGTCTGTCTAGTCTTGTCTGTCTAGTCTTGTCTGTCTAGTCTTGTCTGTCTAGTCTTGTCTGTCTAGTCTTGTTTGTCTAGTCTTGTCTGTCTAGTCTTGTCTGTCTAGTCTTGTCTGTCTAGTCTTGTCTGTCTAGTCTTGTCTGTCTAGTCTTGTCTGTCTAGTCTTGTCTGTCTAGTCTTGTCTGTCTAGTCTTGTCTGTCTAGTCTTGTCTGTCTAGTCTTGTCTGTCTAGTCTTGTCTGTCTAGTCTTGTCTGTCTAGTCTTGTCTGTCTAGTCTTGTCTGTCTAGTCTTGTCTGTCTAGTCTTGTCTGCCTAGTCTTGTCTGTCTAGTCTTGTCTGTCTAGTCTTGTCTGTCTAGTCTTGTCTGTCTAGTCTTGTCTGTCTAGTCTTGTCTGTCTAGTCTTGTCTGTCTAGTCTTGTCTGTCTAGTCTTGTCTGTCTAGTCTTGTCTGTCTAGTCTTGTCTGTCTAGTCTTGTCTGTCTAGTCTTGTCTGTCTAGTCTTGTCTGTCTAGTCTTGTCTGTCTAGTCTTGTCTGTCTAGTCTTGTCTGTCTAGTCTTGTCTGTCTAGTCTTGTCTGTCTAGTCTTGTCTGTCTAGTCTTGTCTGTCTAGTCTTGTCTGTCTAGTCTTGTCTGTCTAGTCTTGTCTGTCTAGTCTTGTCTGTCTAGTCTTGTCTGTCTAGTCTTGTCCGTCTAGTCTTGTCTGTCTAGTCTTGTCTGTCTAGTCTTGTCTGTCTAGTCTTGTCTGTCTAGTCTTGTCTGTCTAGTCTTGTCTGTCTAGTCTTGTCTGTCTAGTCTTGTCTGTCTAGTCTTGTCTGTCTAGTCTTGTCTGTCTAGTCTTGTCTGTCTAGTCTTGTCTGTCTAGTCTTGTCTGTCTAGTCTTGTCTGTCTAGTCTTGTCTGTCTAGTCTTGTCTGTCTAGTCTTGTCTGTCTAGTCTTGTCTGTCTAGTCTTGTCTGTCTAGTCTTGTCTGTCTAGTCTTGTCTGTCTAGTCTTGTCTGTCTAGTCTTTTCTGTCTAGTCTTGTCTGTCTACTCTTGTCTGTCTATTCTTGTCTGTCTAGTCTTGTCTGTCTAGTCTTGTCTGTCTAGTCTTGTCTGTCTAGTCTTGTCTGTCTAGTCTTGTCTGTCTAGTCTTGTCTGTCTAGTCTTGTCTGTCTAGTCTTGTCTGTCTAGTCTTGTCTGTCTAGTCTTGTCTGTCTAGTCTTGTCTGTCTAGTCTTGTCTGTCTAGTCTTGTCTGTCTAGTCTTGTCTGTCTAGTCTTGTCTGTCTAGTCTTGTCTGTCTAGTCTTGTCTGTCTAGTCTTGTCTGTCTAGTCTTGTCTGTCTAGTCTTGTCTGTCTAGTCTTGTCTGTCTAGTCTTGTCTGTCTAGTCTTGTCTGTCTAGTCTTGTCTGTCTAGTCTTGTCTGTCTAGTCTTGTCTGTCTAGTCTTGTCTGTCTAGTCTTGTCTGTCTAGTCTTGTCTGTCTAGTCTTGTCTGTCTAGTCTTGTCTGTCTAGTCTTGTCTGTCTAGTCTTGTCTGTCTAGTCTTGTCTGTCTAGTCTTGTCTGTCTAGTCTTGTCTATCTAGTCTTGTCTGTATAGTCTTGTCTGTCTAGTCTTGTCTGTCTAGTCTTGTCTGTCTAGTCTTGTCTGTCTAGTCTTGTCTCTATAGTCTTGTGTGTCTAGCCTTGTCTGTCTAGTCTTGTCTGTCTAGTCTTGTCTGTCTAGTCTTATCTGTCTAGTCTTGTCTGTCTAGTCTTGTCTGTCTAGTCTTGTCTGTCTAGTCTTGTCTGTCTAGTCTTGTCTGTCTAGTCTTGTCTGTCTAGTCTTGTCTGTCTAGTCTTGTCTGTCTAGTCTTGTCTGTCTAGTCTTGTCTGTCTAGTCTTGTCTGTCTAGTCTTGTATGTCTAGTCTTGTCTGTCTAGTCTTGTCTGTCTAGTCTTGTCTGTCTAGTCTTGTCTGTCTAGTCTTGTCTGTCTAGTCTTGTCTGTCTAGTCTTGTCTGTCTAGTCTTGTCTGTCTAGTCTTGTCTGTCTAGCCTTGTCTGTCTAGTCTTGTCTGTCTAGTCTTGTCTGTCTAGTCTTGTCTGTCTAGTCTTGTCTGTCTAGTCTTGTCTGTCTAGTCTTGTCTGTCTAGTCTTGTCTGTCTAGTCTTGTCTGTCTAGTCTTGTCTGTCTAGTCTTGTCTGTCTAGTCTTGTCTGTCTAGTCTTGTCTGTCTAGTCTTGTCTGTCTAGTCTTGTCTGTCTAGTCTTGTCTGTCTAGTCTTGTCTGTCTAGTCTTGTCTGTCTAGTCTTGTCTGTCTAGTCTTGTCTGTCTAGTCTTGTCTGTCTAGTCTTGTCTGTCTAGTCTTGTCTGTCTAGTCTTGTCTGTCTAGTCTTGTCTGTCTAGTCTTGTCTGTCTAGTCTTGTCTGTCTAGTCTTGTCTGTCTAGTCTTGTCTGTCTAGTCTTGTCTGTCTAGTCTTGTCTGTCTAGTCTTGTCTGTCTAGTCTTGTCTGTCTAGTCTTGTCTGTCTAGTCTTGTCTGTCTAGTCTTGTCTGTCTAGTCTTGTCTGTCTAGTCTTGTCTGTCTAGTCTTGTCTGTCTAGTCTTGTCTGTCTAGTCTTGTCTGTCTAGTCTTGTCTGACTAGTCCTGTCTGTCTAGTCTTGTCTGTCTAGTCTTGTCTGTCTGGTCTTGTCTCTCTAGTCTTGTCTGTCTAGTCTTGTCTGTCAAGTCTTGTCTGTCTAGTCTTGTCTGTCTAGTCTTGTCTGTCTAGTCTTGTCTGTCTAGTCTTGTCTGTCTAGTCTTGTCTGTCTAGTCTAGTCTGTCTAGTCTTGTCTGTCTAGTCTTGTCTGTCTAGTCTTGTCTGTCTAGTCTTCTCTGTCTAGACTTGTATGTCTAGTCTTGTCTGTCTAGTCTTGTCTGTCTAGTCTTGTCTGTCTAGTCTTGTCTGTCTAGTCTTGTCTGTCTAGTCTTGTCTGTCTAGTCTTGTCTGTCTAGTCTTGTCTGTCTAGTCTTGTCTGTCGAGTCTTGTCTGTCTAGTCTTGTCTGTCTAGTCTTGTCTGTCTAGTCTTGTCTGTCTAGTCTTGTCTGTCTAGTCTTGTCTGTCTAGTCTTGTCTGTCTAGTCTTGTCTGTCTATTCTTGTCTGTCTAGTCTTGTCTGTCTAGTCTTGTCTGTCTAGTCTTGTCTGTCTAGTCTTGTCTGTCTAGTCTTGTCTGTCTAGTCTTGTCTGTCTAGTCTTCTCTGTCTAGTTTTGTCTGTCTAGTCTTGTCTGTCTAGTCTTGTCTGTCTAGTCTTGTCTGTCTAGTCTTGTCTGTCTAGTCTTGTCTGTCTAGTCTTGTCTGTCTAGTCTTGTCTGTCTAGTCTTGTCTGTCTAGTCTTGTCTGTCTAGTCTTGTCTGTCTAGTCTTGTCTGTCTAGTCTTGTCTGTCTAGTCTTGTCTGTCTAGTCTTGTCTGTCTAGTCTTGTCTGTCTAGTCTTGTCTGTCTAGTCTTGTCTGTCTAGTCTTGTCTGTCTAGTCTTGTCTGTCTAGTCTTGTCCGTCTAGTCTTGTCGTCTAGTCTTGTCTGTCTAGTCTTGTCTGTCTAGTCTTGTCTGTCTAGTCTTGTCTGTCTAGTCTTGTCTGTCTAGTCTTGTCTGTCTAGTCTTGTCTGTCTAGTCTTGTCTGTCTAGTCTTGTCTGTCTAGTCTTGTCTGTCTAGTCTTGTCTGTCTAGTCTTGTCTGTCTAGTCTTGTCTGTCTAGTCTTGTCTGTCTAGTCTTGTCTGTCTAGTCTTGTCTGTCTAGTCTTGTCTGTCTAGTCTTGTCTGTCTAGTCTTGTCTGTCTAGTCTTGTCTGTCTAGTCTTGTCTGTCTAGTCTTGTCTGTCTAGTCTTGTCTGTCTAGTCTTGTCTGTCTAGTCTTGTCTGTCTAGTCTTGTCTGTCTAGTCTTGTCTGTCTAGTCTTGTCTGTCTAGTCTTGTCTGTCTAGTCTTGTCTGTCTAGTCTTGTCTGTCTAGTCTTGTCTGTCTAGTCTTGTCTGTCTAGTCTTGTCTGTCTAGTCTTGTCTGTCTAGTCTTGTCTGTCTAGTCTTGTCTGTCTAGTCTTGTCTGTCTAGTCTTGTCTGTCTAGTCTTGTCTGTCTAGTCTTGTCTGTCTAGTCTTGTCTGTCTAGTCTTGTCTGTCTAGTCTTGTCTGTCTAGTCTTGTCTGTCTAGTCTTGTCTGTCTAGTCTTGTCTGTCTAGTCTTGTCTGTCTAGTCTTGTCTGTCTAGTCTTGTCTGTCTAGTCTTGTCTGTCTAGTCTTGTCTGTCTAGTCTTGTCTGTCTAGTCTTGTCTGTCTAGTCTTGTCTGTCTAGTCTTGTCTGTCTAGTCTTGTCTGTCTAGTCTTGTCTGTCTAGTCTTGTCTGTCTAGTCTTGTCTGTCTAGTCTTGTCTGTCTAGTCTTGTCTGTCTAGTCTTGTCTGTCTAGTCTTGTCTGTCTAGTCTTGTCTGTCTAGTCTTGTCTAGTCTTGTCTGTCTAGTCTTGTCTGTCTAGTCTTGTCTGTCTAGTCTTGTCTGTCTAGTCTTGTCTGTCTAGTCTTGTCTGTCTAGTCTTGTCTGTCTAGTCTTGTCTGTCTAGTCTTGTCTGTCTAGTCTTGTCTGTCTAGTCTTGTCTGTCTAGTCTTGTCTGTCTAGTCTTGTCTGTCTAGTCTTGTCTGTCTAGTCTTGTCTGTCTAGTCTTGTCTGTCTAGTCTGTCTAGTCTTGTCTGTCTAGTCTTGTCTGTCTAGTCTTGTCTGTCTAGTCTGTCTGTCTAGTCTTGTCTGTCTAGTCTTGTCTGTCTAGTCTTGTCTGTCTAGTCTTGTCTGTCTAGTCTTGTCTGTCTAGTCTTGTCTGTCTAGTCTTGTCTGTCTAGTCTTGTCTGTCTAGTCTTGTCTGTCTAGTCTTGTCTGTCTAGTCTTGTCTGTCTAGTCTTGTCTGTCTAGTCTTGTCTGTCTAGTCTTGTCTGTCTAGTCTTGTCTGTCTAGTCTTGTCTGTCTAGTCTTGTCTGTCTAGTCTTGTCTGTCTAGTCTTGTCTGTCTAGTCTTGTCTGTCTAGTCTTGTCTGTCTAGTCTTGTCTGTCTAGTCTTGTCTGTCTAGTCTTGTCTGTCTAGTCTTGTCTGTCTAGTCTTGTCTGTCTAGTCTTGTCTGTCTAGTCTTGTCTGTCTAGTCTTGTCTGTCTAGTCTTGTCTGTCTAGTCTTGTCTGTCTAGTCTTGTCTGTCTAGTCTTGTCTGTCTAGTCTTGTCTGTCTAGTTTTGTCTGTCTAGTCTTGTCTGTCTAGTCTTGTTTGTCTAGTCTTGTCTGTCTAGTCTTGTCTGTCTAGTCTTGTCTGTCTAGTCTTGTCTGTCTAGTCTTGTCTGTCTAGTCTTGTCTGTCTAGTCTTGTCTGTCTAGTCTTGTCTGTCTAGTCTTGTCTGTCTAGTCTTGTCTGTCTAGTCTTGTCTGTCTAGTCTTGTCTGTCTAGTCTTGTCTGTCTAGTCTTGTCTGTCTAGTCTTGTCTGTCTAGTCTTGTCTGTCTAGTCTTGTCTGTCTAGTCTTGTCTGTCTAGTCTTGTCTGTCTAGTCTTGTCTGTCTAGTCTTGTCTGTCTAGTCTTGTCTGTCTAGTCTTGTCTGTCTAGTCTTGTCTGTCTAGTCTTGTCTGTCTAGTCTTGTCTGTCTAGTCTTGTCTGTCTAGTCTTGTCTGTCTAGTCTTGTCTGTCTAGTCTTGTCTGTCTAGTCTTGTCTGTCTAGTCTTCTCTGTCTAGTCTTCTCTGTCTAGTCTTGTCTGTCTAGTCTTGTCTGTCTAGTCTTGTCTGTCTAGTCTTGTCTGTCTAGTCTTGTCTGTCTAGTCTTTTCTGTCTAGTCTTGTCTGTCTAGTCTTGTCTGTCTAGTCTTGTCTGTCTAGTCTTGTCTGTCTAGTCTTGTCTGTCTAGTCTTGTCTGTCTAGTCTTGTCTGTCTAGTCTTGTCTGTCTATTCTTGTCTGTCTAGTCTTGTCTGTCTAGTCTTGTCTGTCTAGTCTTGTCTGTCTAGTCTTGTCTGTCTAGTCTTGTCTGTCTAGTCTTGTCTGTCTAGTCTTGTCTGTCTAGTCTTGTCTGTCTAGTCTTGTCTGTCTAGTCTTCTCTGTCTAGTTTTGTCTGTCTAGTCTTGTCTGTCTAGTCTTGTCTGTCTAGTCTTGTCTGTCTAGTCTTGTCTGTCTAGTCTTGTCTGTCTAGTCTTGTCTGTCTAGTCTTGTCTGTCTAGTCTTGTCTGTCTAGTCTTGTCTGTCTAGTCTTGTCTGTCTAGTCTTGTCTGTCTTGTCTGTCTAGCCTTGTCTGTCTAGTCTTGTCTGTCTAGTCTTGTCTGTGTAGTCTTGTCTGTCTAGTCCTGACTGTCTAGTCTTGTCTGTCTAGTCTTGTCTGTCTAGTCTTGTCTGTCTAGTCTTGTCTGTCTAGTCTTGTCTGTCTAGTCTTGTCTGTCTAGTCTTGTCTGTCTAGTCTTGTCTGTCTAGTCTTGTCTCTCTAGTCTTGTCTGTCTAGTCTTGTCTGTCTAGTCTTTTCTGTCTAGTCTTGTCTGTCTAGTCTTGTCTGTCTAGTCTTGTCTGTCTAGTCTTGTCTGTCTAGTCTTGTCTGTCTAGTCTTGTCTGTCTAGTCTTGTCTGTCTAGTCTTGTCTGTCTAGTCTTGTCTGTCTAGTCTTGTCTGTCTAGTCTTGTCTGTCTAGTCTTGTCTGTCTAGTCTTGTCTGTCTAGTCTTGTCTGTCTAGTCTTGTCTGTCTAGTCTTGTCTGTCTAGTCTTGTCTGTCTAGTCTTGTCTGTCTAGTCTTGTCTGTCTAGTCTTGTCTGTCTAGTCTTGTCTGTCTAGTCTTGTCTGTCTAGTCTTGTCTGTCTAGTCTTGTCTGTCTAGTCTTGTCTGTCTAGTCTTGTCTGTCTAGTCTTGTCTGTCTAGTCTTGTCTGTCTAGTCTTGTCTGTCTAGTCTTGTCTGTCTAGTCTTGTCTGTCTAGTCTTGTCTGTCGAGTCTTGTCTGTCTAGTCTTGTCTGTCTAGTCTTGTCTGTCTAGTCTTGTCTGTCTAGTCTTGTCTGTCTAGTCTTGTCTGTCTAGTCTTGTCTGTCTAGTCTTGTCTGTCTATTCTTGTCTGTCTAGTCTTGTCTGTCTAGTCTTGTCTGTCTAGTCTTGTCTGTCTAGTCTTCTCTGTCTAGTCTTCTCTGTCTAGTCTTGTCTGTCTAGTCTTGTCTGTCTAGTCTTGTCTGTCTAGTCTTGTCTGTCTAGTCTTGTCTGTCTAGTCTTTTCTGTCTAGTCTTGTCTGTCTAGTCTTGTCTGTCTAGTCTTGTCTGTCTAGTCTTGCCTGTCTAGTCTTGTCTGTCTAGTCTTGTCTGTCTAGTCTTGTCTGTCTAGTCTTGTCTGTCTAGTCTTGTCTGTCTAGTCTTGTCTGTCTAGTCTTGTCTGTCTAGTCTTGTCTGTCTAGTCTTGTCTGTCTAGTCTTGTCTGTCTAGTCTTGTCTGTCTAGTCTTGTCTGTCTAGTCTTGTCCGTCTAGTCTTGTCCGTCTAGTCTTGTCTGTCTAGTCTGGTCTCTCTAGTCTGTCTGTCTAGTCTTGTCTGTCTAGTCTAGTCTTGTCTTTCTAGTCTTGTCTGTCTAGCCTTGTCTGTCTAGTCTTGTCTGTCTAGTCATGTCTGTCTAGTCTTGTCTGTCTAGTCTTGTCTGTCTAGTCTTGTCTGTCTAGTCTTGTCTGTCTAGTCTTGTCAGTCTAGTCTTGTCTGTCTAGTCTTGTCTGTATAGTCTTGTCTGTCTAGTCTTGTCTGTCTAGTCTTGTCTGTCTAGTCTTGTCTGTCTAGTCTTGTCTGTCTAGTCTTGTCTGTCTAGTCTTGTCTGTCTAGTCTTGTCTGTCTAGTCTTGTCTGTCTAGTCTTGTCTGTCTAGTCTTGACTGTCTAGTCTTGTCTGTCTAGTCTTGTCTGTCTAGTCTTGTCTGTCTAGTCTTGTCTGTCTAGTCTTGTCTGTCTAGTCTTGTCTGTCTAGTCTTGTCTGTCTAGTCTTGTCTGTCTAGTCTTGTCGGTCTAGTCTTGTCTGTCTAGTCTTGTCTGTCTAGTCTTTTCTGTCTAGTCTTGTCTGTCTAGTCTTGTCTGTCTAGTCTTGTCTGTCTAGTCTTGCCTGTCTAGTCTTGTCTGTCTAGTCTTGTCTGTCTAGTCTTGTCTGTCTAGTCTTGTCTGTCTAGTCTTGTCTGTCTAGTCTTGTCTGTCTAGTCTTGTCTGTCTAGTCTTGTCTGTCTAGTCTTGTCTGTCTAGTCTTGTCTGTCTAGTCTTGTCCGTCTAGTCTTGTCCGTCTAGTCTTGTCTGTCTAGTCTGGTCTCTCTAGTCTTGTCTGTCTAGTCTTGTCTGTCTAGTCTTGTCTGTCTAGTCTTGTCTTTCTAGTCTTGTCTGTCTAGCCTTGTCTGTCTAGTCTTGTCTGTCTAGTCATGTCTGTCTAGTCTTGTCTGTCTAGTCTTGTCTGTCTAGTCTTGTCTGTCTAGTCTTGTCTGTCTAGTCTTGTCAGTCTAGTCTTGTCTGTCTAGTCTTGTCTGTCTAGTCTTGTCTGTCTAGTCTTGTCTGTCTAGTCTTGTCTGTCTAGTCTTGTCTGTCTAGTCTTGTCTGTCTAGTCTTGTCTGTCTAGTCTTGTCTGTCTAGTCTTGTCTGTCTAGTCTTGTCTGTCTAGTCTTGTCTGTCTAGTCTTGACTGTCTAGTCTTGTCTGTCTAGTCTTGTCTGTCTAGTCTTGTCTGTCTAGTCTTGTCTGTCTAGTCTTGTCTGTCTAGTCTTGTCTGTCTAGTCTTGTCTGTCTAGTCTTGTCTGTCTAGTCTTGTCTGTCTAGTCTTGTCTGTCTAGTCTTGTCTGTCTAGTCTTGTCTGTCTAGTCTTGTCTGTCTAGTCTTGTCTGTCTAGTCTTGTCTGTCTAGTCTTGTCTGTCTAGTCTTGTCTGTCTAGTCTTGTCTGTCTAGTCTTGTCTGTCTAGTCTTGTCTGTCTAGTCTTGTCTGTCTAGTCTTGTCTGTCTAGTCTTGTCTGTCTAGTCTTGTCTGTCTAGTCTTGTCTGTCTAGTCTTGTCTGTCTAGTCTTGTCTGTCTAGTCTTGTCTGTCTAGTCTTGTCTGTCTAGTCTTGTCTGTCTAGTCTTGTCTGTCTAGTCTTGTCTGTCTAGTTTTGTCTGTCTAGTCTTGTCTGTCTAGTCTTGTCTGTCTAGTCTTGTCTGTCTAGTCTTGTCTGTCTAGTCTTGTCTGTCTAGTCTTGTCTGTCTAGTCTTGTCTGTCTAGTCTTGTCTGTCTAGTCTTGTCTGTCTAGTCTTGTCTGTCTAGTCTTGTCTGTCGAGTCTTGTCTGTCTAGTCTTGTCTGTCTAGTCTTGTCTGTCTAGTCTTGTCTGTCTAGTCTTGTCTGTCTAGTCTTGTCTGCCTAGTCTTGTCTGTCTAGTCTTGTCTGTCTAGTCTTGTCTGTCTAGTCTTGTCTGTCTAGTCTTGTCTGTCTAGTCTTGTCTGTCTAGTCTTGTCTGTCTAGTCTTGTCTGTCTAGTCTTGTCTGTCTAGTCTTGTCTGTCTAGTCTTGTCTGTCGAGTCTTGTCTGTCTAGTCTTGTCTGTCTAGTCTTGTCTGTCTAGTCTTGTCTGTCTAGTCTTGTCTGTCTAGTCTTGTCTGTCTAGTCTGTCTAGTCTTGTCTGTCTATTCTTGTCTGTCTAGTCTTGTCTGTCTAGTCTTGTCTGTCTAGTCTTGTCTGTCTAGTCTTGTCTGTCTAGTCTTGTCTGTCTAGTCTTGTCTGTCTAGTCTTCTCTCTCTAGTTTTGTCTGTCTAGTCTTGTCTGTCTAGTCTTGTCTGTCTAGTCTTGTCTGTCTAGTCTTGTCTGTCTAGTCTTGTCTGTCTAGTCTTGTCTGTCTAGTCTTGTCTGTCTAGTCTTGTCTGTCTAGTCTTGTCTGTCTAGTCTTGTCTGTCTAGTCTTCTCTGTCTAGTCTTGTCTGTCTAGTCTTGTCTGTCTAGTCTTGTCTGTCTAGTCTTGTCTGTCTAGTCTTGTCTGTCTAGTCTTGTCCGTCTAGTCTTGTCCGTCTAGTCTTGTCTGTCAAGTCTGGTCTGTCTAGTCTTGTCTGTCTAGTCTTGTCTGTCTAGTCTTGTCTGTCTAGTATTGTCTGTCTAGTCTTGTCTGTCTAGTCTTGTCTGTCTAGTCTTGTCTGTCCAGTCTTGTCTGTCTAGTCTTGTCTGTCTAGTCTTGTCTGTCTAGTCTTGTCTGTCTAGTCTTGTCTGTCTAGTCTTGTCTGTCTAGTCTTGTCTGTCTAGTCTTGTCTGTCTAGTCTTGTCTGTCTAGTCTTGTCTGTCTAGTCTTGTCTGTCTAGTCTTGTCTGTCTAGTCTTGTCTGTCTAGTCTTGTCTGTCTAGTCTTGTCTGTCTAGTCTTGTCTGTCTAGTCTTGTCTGTTTAGTCTTGTCTGTCTAGTCTTGTCTGTCTAGTCTTGTCTGTCTAGTCTTGTCTGTCTAGTCTTGTCTGTCTAGTCTTGTCTGTCTAGTCTTGTCTGTCTAGTCTTGTCTGTCTAGTCTTGTCTGTCTAGTCTTGTCTGTCTAGTCTTGTCTGTCTAGTCTTGTCTGTCTAGTCTTGTCTGTCTAGTCTTCTCTGACTAGTCTTGTCTGTCTAGTCTTGTCTGTCTAGTCTTGTCTGTCTAGTCTTGTCTGTCTAGTCTTGTCTGTCTAGTCTTGTCTGTCTAGTCTTGTCTGTCTAGTCTTGTCTGTCTAGTCTTGTCTGTCTAGTCTTGTCTGTCTAGTCTTGTCTGTCTAGTCTTGTCTGTCTAGTCTTGTCTGTCTAGTCTTGTCTGTCCAGTCTTGTCTGTCCAGTCTTGTCTGTCTAGTCATGCTGTCTAGTCTTGTCTGTCTAGTCTTGTCTGTCTAGTCTTGTCTGTCTAGTCTTGTCTGTCTAGTCTTGTCTGTCTAGTCTTGTCTGTCTAGTCTTGTCTGTCTAGTCTTGTCTGTCTAGTCTTGTCTGTCTAGTCTTGTCTGTCTAGTCTTGTCTGTCTAGTCTTGTCAGTCTAGTCTTGTCTGTCTAGTCTTGTCTGTCTAGTCTTGTCTGTCTAGTCTTGTCTGTCTAGTCTTGTCTGTCTAGTCTTGTCTGTCTAGTCTTGTCTGTCTAGTCTTGTCTGTCTAGTCTTGTCTGTCTAGTCTTGTCTGTCTAGTCTTGTCTGTCTAGTCTTGTCTGTCTAGTCTTGTCTGTCTAGTCTTGTCTGTCTAGCCTTGTCTGTCTAGTCTTGTCTGTCTAGTCTTGTCTGTGTAGTCTTGTCTGTCTAGTCCTGACTGTCTAGTCTTGTCTGTCTAGTCTTGTCTGTCTAGTCTTGTCTGTCTAGTCTTGTCTGTCTAGTCTTGTCTGTCTAGTCTTGTCTGTCTAGTCTTGTCTGTCTAGTCTTGTCTGTCTAGGCTTGTCTGTCTAGTCTTGTATGTCTAGTCTTTTCTGTCTAGTCTTGTCTGTCTAGTCTTGTCTGTCTAGTCTTGTCTGTCTAGTCTTGTCTGTCTAGTCTTGTCTGTCTAGTCTTGTCTGTCTAGTCTTGTCTGTCTAGTCTTGTCTGTCTAGTCTTGTCTGTCTAGTCTTGTCTGTCTAGTCTTGTCTGTCTAGTCTTGTCTGTCTAGTCTTGTCTGTCTAGTCTTGTCTGTCTAGTCTTGTCTGTCTAGTCTTGTCTGTCTAGTCTTGTCTGTCTAGTCTTGTCTGTCTAGTCTTGTCTGTCTAGTCTTGTCTGTCTAGTCTTGTCTGTCTAGTCTTGTCTGTCTAGTCTTGTCTGTCTAGTCTTGTCTGTCTAGTCTTGTCTGTCTAGTCTTGTCTGTCTAGTCTTGTCTGTCTAGTCTTGTCTGTCTAGTCTTGTCTGTCTAGTCTTGTCTGTCTAGTCTTGTCTGTCTAGTCTTGTCTGTCTAGTCTTGTCTGTCTAGTCTTGTCTGTCTAGTCTTGTCTGTCTAGTCTTGTCTGTCTAGTCTTGTCTGTCTAGTCTTGTCTGTCTAGTCTTGTCTGTCTAGTCTTGTCTGTCTAGTCTTGTCTGTCTAGTCTTGTCTGTCTAGTCTTGTCTGTCTAGTCTTGTCTGTCTAGTCTTGTCTGTCTAGTCTTGTCTGTCGAGTCTTGTCTGTCTAGTCTTGTCTGTCTAGTCTTGTCTGTCTAGTCTTGTCTGTCTAGTCTTGTCTGTCTAGTCTTGTCTGTCTAGTCTTGTCTGTCTAGTCTTGTCTGTCTAGTCTTGTCTGTCTATTCTTGTCTGTCTAGTCTTGTCTGTCTAGTCTTGTCTATCTAGTCTTGTCTGTCTAGTCTTCTCTGTCTAGTCTTCTCTGTCTAGTCTTGTCTGTCTAGTCTTGTCTGTCTAGTCTTGTCTGTCTAGTCTTGTCTGTCTAGTCTTGTCTGTCTAGTCTTTTCTGTCTAGTCTTGTCTGTCTAGTCTTGTCTGTCTAGTCTTGTCTGTCTAGTCTTGTCTGTCTAGTCTTGTCTGTCTAGTCTTGTCTGTCTAGTCTTGTCTGTCTAGTCTTGTCTGTCTAGTCTTGTCTGTCTAGTCTTGTCTGTCTAGTCTTGTCTGTCTAGTCTTGTCTGTCTAGTCTTGTCTGTCTAGTCTTGTCTGTCTAGTCTTGTCTGTCTAGTCTTGTCTGTCTAGTCTTGTCTGTCTAGTCTTGTCCGTCTAGTCTTGTCCGTCTAGTCTTGTCTGTCTAGTCTGGTCTCTCTAGTCTTGTCTGTCTAGTCTTGTCTGTCTAGTCTTGTCTGTCTAGTCTTGTCTTTCTAGTCTTGTCTGTCTAGCCTTGTCTGTCTAGTCTTGTCTGTCTAGTCTTGTCTGTCTAGTCTTGTCTGTCTAGTCTTGTCTGTCTAGTCTTGTCTGTCTAGTCTTGTCTGTCTAGTCTTGTCAGTCTAGTCTTGTCTGTCTAGTCTTGTCTGTCTAGTCTTGTCTGTCTAGTCTTGTCTGTCTAGTCTTGTCTGTCTAGTCTTGTCTGTCTAGTCTTGTCTGTCTAGTCTTGTCTGTCTAGTCTTGTCTGTCTAGTCTTGTCTGTCTAGTCTTGTCTGTCTAGTCTTGTCTGTCTAGTCTTGACTGTCTAGTCTTGTCTGTCTAGTCTTGTCTGTCTAGTCTTGTCTGTCTAGTCTTGTCTGTCTAGTCTTGTCTGTCTAGTCTTGTCTGTCTAGTCTTGTCTGTCTAGTCTTGTCTGTCTAGTCTTGTCTGTCTAGTCTTGTCTGTCTAGTCTTGTCTGTCTAGTCTTGTCTGTCTAGTCTTGTCTGTCTAGTCTTGTCTGTCTAGTCTTGTCTGTCTAGTCTTGTCTGTCTAGTCTTGTCTGTCTAGTCTTGTCTGTCTAGTCTTGTCTGTCTAGTCTTGTCTGTCTAGTCTTGTCTGTCTAGTCTTGTCTGTCTAGTCTTGTCTGTCTAGTCTTGTCTGTCTAGTCTTGTCTGTCTAGTCTTGTCTGTCTAGTCTTGTCTGTCTAGTCTTGTCTGTCTAGTCTTGTCTGTCTAGTCTTGTCTGTCTAGTCTTGTCTGTCTAGTCTTGTCTGTCTAGTCTTGTCTGTCTAGTCTTGTCTGTCTAGTCTTGTCTGTCTAGTCTTGTCTGTCTAGTCTTAACTGTCTAGTCTTGTCTGTCTAGTCTTGTCTGTCTAGTCTTGTCTGTCTAGTCTTGTCTGTGTAGTCTTGTCTGTGTAGTCCTGTCTGTCTAGTCTTGTCTGTCTAGTCTTGTCTGTCTAGTCTTGTCTGTCTAGTCTTGTCTGTCTAGTCTTGTCTGTCTAGTCTTGTCTGTCTAGTCTTGTCTGTCTAGTCTTGTCTGTCTAGTCTTGTCTGTCTAGTCTTGTCTGTCTAGTCTTGTCTGTCTAGTCTTGTCTGTCTAGTCTTGTCTGTCTAGTCTTGTCTGTCTAGTCTTGTCTGTCTAGTCTTGTCTGTCTAGTCTTGTCTGTCTAGTCTTGTCTGTCTAGTCTTGTCTGTCTAGTCTTGTCTGTCTAGTCTTGTCTGTCTAGTCTTGTCTGTCTAGTCTTGTCTGTCTAGTCTTGTCTGTCTAGTCTTGTCTGTCTAGTCTTGTCTGTCTAGTCTTGTCTGTCTAGTCTTGTCTGTCTAGTCTTGTCTGTCTAGTCTTGTCTGTCTAGTCTTGTCTGTCTAGTCTTGTCTGTCTAGTCTTGTCTGTCTAGTCTTGTCTGTCTAGTCTTGTCTGTCTAGTCTTGTCTGTCTAGTCTTGTCTGTCTAGTCTTGTCTGTCTAGTCTTGTCTGTCTAGTCTTGTCTGTCTAGTCTTGTCTGTCTAGTCTTGTCTGTCTAGTCTTGTCTGTCTAGTCTTGTCTGTCTAGTCTTGTCTGTCTAGTCTTGTCTGTCTAGTCTTGTCTGTCTAGTCTTGTCTGTCTAGTCTTGTCTGTCTAGTCTTGTCTGTCTAGTCTTGTCTGTCTAGTCTTGTCTGTCTAGTCTTGTCTGTCTAGTCTTGTCTGTCTAGTCTTGTCTGTCTAGTCTTGTCTGTCTAGTCTTGTCTGTCTAGTCTTGTCTGTCTAGTCTTGTCTGTCTAGTCTTTTCTGTCTAGTCTTGTCTGTCTAGTCTTGTCTGTCTAGTCTTGTCTGTCTAGTCTTGTCTGTCTAGTCTTGTCTGTCTAGTCTTGTCTGTCTAGTCTTGTCTGTCTAGTCTTGTCTGTCTAGTCTTATCTGTCTAGTCTTGTCTGTCTAGTCTTGTCTGTCTAGTCTTGTCTGTCTAGTCTTGTCTGTCTAGTCTTGTCTGTCTAGTCTTGTCTGTCTAGTCTTGTCTGTCTAGTCTTGTCTGTCTAGTCTTGTCTGTCTAGTCTTGTCTGTCTAGTCTTGTCTGTCTAGTCTTGTCTAGTCTTGTCTGTCTAGTCTTGTCTGTCTAGTCTTGTCTGTCTAGTCTTGTCTGTCTAGTCTTGTCTGTCTAGTCTTGTCTGTCTAGTCTTGTCTGTCTAGTCTTGTCTGTCTAGTCTTGTCTGTCTAGTCTTGTCTGTCTAGTCTTGTCTGTCTAGTCTTGTCTGTCTAGTCTTGTCTGTC
>OX155892.1:49546437-49644850 GCA_944588485.1 Phosphuga atrata
CCTGTTCTATATCACAATGAAATCAAATTATCCCGCGCTTCTATTTAAAATGATTTCTTTCCGGTATGAAATAATCAGCGTAGTTTTGTTGTAGCAAAATTTTCAAAGTGTATATAGGTAGAAAGTTTTGCTTTGATTTAGCTGTAGTTAAATTGTTCTATCAGTTTGTCGCTGAAATAATTGATTTGAGTTGATTGGGGTGGTCAAAACCGGTGGGGGTTTATGGGTAATACGCGTTTGTCTTGTAATTTCGTTTCAGGGCTGTGAGCTAAAGAGGATAGGAGAGGTCGTAAAATTAATTCTTTATCGCCTGGAGAATAATTCTGGTTTAATTATTGGTATAAAATAAATCTATAAAATGTTTTTCTGTTGTGTTGTTATTATGTTTTTAGTAATTGATTTAGGTTAGGTTATTGATTTGGGTATTAATAGCAAAATGTTTGTTGAGAGATCAGATAGGCAATTAAGAGAAACATTCTCATGTTTATGGATATTAATAACAATCATAATTAAAATTATATTCAATTAATTATATTCAAACATCAACTCCTAAGGATATTCAAAAATAATCCTAATATTAAAAAATGATCCTAGAACACCTAAGGATTTTCTAAATTAGCCAAAATTGGCTGAACTTTATTCAATCTTTTTAAATTCTTTAAGAATTGTTATCTCATGAAGATGTAAATTTGCAGTTTGCAGTAAAAGATTTTTCAAATTTCATAATCAAATCAGGAACTTTCGAATCCTGCAATGGCTGGAATATTAATATATGGTTACAATTTTTTATTGATTCTTAAGTTGTTAACTTGTCTGTCTAGTCTTGTCTGTCTAGTCTGTCTAGTCTTGTCTGTCTAGTCTTGTCTGTCTAGTCTTGTCTGTCTAGTCTTGTCTGTCTAGTCTTGTCTGTCTAGTCTTGTCTGTCTAGTCTTGTCTGTCTAGTCTTGTCTGTCTAGTCTTGTCTGTCTAGTCTTGTCTGTCTAGTCTTGTCTGTCTAGTCTTGTCTGTCTAGTCTTGTCTGTCTAGTCTTGTCTGTCTAGTCTTGTCTGTCTAGTCTGTCTAGTCTTGTCTGTCTAGTCTTGTCTGTCTAGTCTTGTCTGTCTAGTCTTGTCTGTCTAGTCTTGTCTGTCTAGTCTTGTCTGTCTAGTCTTGTCTGTCTAGTCTTGTCTGTCTAGTCTTGTCTGTCTAGTCTTGTCTGTCTAGTCTTGTCTGTCTAGTCTTGTCTGTCTAGTCTTGTCTGTCTAGTCTTGTCTGTCTAGTCTTGTCTGTCTAGTCTTGTCTGTCTAGTCTTGTCTGTCTAGTCTTGTCTGTCTAGTCTTGTCTGTCTAGTCTTGTCTGTCTAGTCTTGTCTGTCTAGTCTTGTCTGTCTAGTCTTGTCTGTCTAGTCTTGTCTGTCTAGTCTTGTCTGTCTAGTCTTGTCTGTCTAGTCTTGTCTGTCTAGTCTTGTCTGTCTAGTCTTGTCTGTCTAGTCTTGTCTGTCTAGTCTTGTCTGTCTAGTCTTGTCTGTCTAGTCTTGTCTGTCTAGTCTTGTCTGTCTAGTCTTGTCTGTCTAGTCTTGTCTGTCTAGTCTTGTCTGTCTAGTCTTGTCTGTCTAGTCTTGTCTGTCTAGTCTTGTCTGTCTAGTCTTGTCTGTCTAGTCTTGTCTGTCTAGTCTTGTCTGTCTAGTCTTGTCTGTCTAGTCTTGTCTGTCTAGTCTTGTCTGTCTAGTCTTGTCTGTCTAGTCTTGTCTGTCTAGTCTTGTCTGTCTAGTCTTGTCTGTCTAGTCTTGTCTGTCTAGTCTTGTCTGTCTAGTCTTGTCTGTCTAGTCTTGTCTGTCTAGTCTTGTCTGTCTAGTCTTGTCTGTCTAGTCTTGTCTGTCTAGTCTTGTCTGTCTAGTCTTGTCTGTCTAGTCTTGTCTGTCTAGTCTTGTCTGTCTAGTCTTGTCTGTCTAGTCTTGTCTGTCTAGTCTTGTCTGTCTAGTCTTGTCTGTCTAGTCTTGTCTGTCTAGTCTTGTCTGTCTAGTCTTGTCTGTCTAGTCTTGTCTGTCTAGTCTTGTCTGTCTAGTCTTGTCTGTCTAGTCTTGTCTGTCTAGTCTTGTCTGTCTAGTCTTGTCTGTCTAGTCTTGTCTGTCTAGTCTTGTCTGTCTAGTCTTGTCTGTCTAGTCTTGTCTGTCTAGTCTTGTCTGTCTAGTCTTGTCTGTCTAGTCTTGTCTGTCTAGTCTTGTCTGTCTAGTCTTGTCTGTCTAGTCTTGTCTGTCTAGTCTTGTCTGTCTAGTCTTGTCTGTCTAGTCTTGTCTGTCTAGTCTTGTCTGTCTAGTCTTGTCTGTCTAGTCTTGTCTGTCTAGTCTTGTCTGTCTAGTCTTGTCTGTCTAGTCTTGTCTGTCTAGTCTTGTCTGTCTAGTCTTGTCTGTCTAGTCTTGTCTGTCTAGTCTTGTCTGTCTAGTCTTGTCTGTCTAGTCTTGTCTGTCTAGTCTTGTCTGTCTAGTCTTGTCTGTCTAGTCTTGTCTGTCTAGTCTTGTCTGTCTAGTCTTGTCTGTCTAGTCTTGTCTGTCTAGTCTTGTCTGTCTAGTCTTGTCTGTCTAGTCTTGTCTGTCTAGTCTTGTCTGTCTAGTCTTGTCTGTCTAGTCTTGTCTGTCTAGTCTTGTCTGTCTAGTCTTGTCTGTCTAGTCTTGTCTGTCTAGTCTTGTCTGTCTAGTCTTGTCTGTCTAGTCTTGTCTGTCTAGTCTTGTCTGTCTAGTCTTGTCTGTCTAGTCTTGTCTGTCTAGTCTTGTCTGTCTAGTCTTGTCTGTCTAGTCTTGTCTGTCTAGTCTTGTCTGTCTAGTCTTGTCTGTCTAGTCTTGTCTGTCTAGTCTTGTCTGTCTAGTCTTGTCTGTCTAGTCTTGTCTGTCTAGTCTTGTCTGTCTAGTCTTGTCTGTCTAGTCTTGTCTGTCTAGTCTTGTCTGTCTAGTCTTGTCTGTCTAGTCTTGTCTGTCTAGTCTTGTCTGTCTAGTCTTGTCTGTCTAGTCTTGTCTGTCTAGTCTTGTCTGTCTAGTCTTGTCTGTCTAGTCTTGTCTGTCTAGTCTTGTCTGTCTAGTCTTGTCTGTCTAGTCTTGTCTGTCTAGTCTTGTCTGTCTAGTCTTGTCTGTCTAGTCTTGTCTGTCTAGTCTTGTCTGTCTAGTCTTGTCTGTCTAGTCTTGTCTGTCTAGTCTTGTCTGTCTAGTCTTGTCTGTCTAGTCTTGTCTGTCTAGTCTTGTCTGTCTAGTCTTGTCTGTCTAGTCTTGTCTGTCTAGTCTTGTCTGTCTAGTCTTGTCTGTCTAGTCTTGTCTGTCTAGTCTTGTCTGTCTAGTCTTGTCTGTCTAGTCTTGTCTGTCTAGTCTTGTCTGTCTAGTCTTGTCTGTCTAGTCTTGTCTGTCTAGTCTTGTCTGTCTAGTCTTGTCTGTCTAGTCTTGTCTGTCTAGTCTTGTCTGTCTAGTCTTGTCTGTCTAGTCTTGTCTGTCTAGTCTTGTCTGTCTAGTCTTGTCTGTCTAGTCTTGTCTGTCTAGTCTTGTCTGTCTAGTCTTGTCTGTCTAGTCTTGTCTGTCTAGTCTTGTCTGTCTAGTCTTGTCTGTCTAGTCTTGTCTGTCTAGTCTTGTCTGTCTAGTCTTGTCTGTCTAGTCTTGTCTGTCTAGTCTTGTCTGTCTAGTCTTGTCTGTCTAGTCTTGTCTGTCTAGTCTTGTCTGTCTAGTCTTGTCTGTCTAGTCTTGTCTGTCTAGTCTTGTCTGTCTAGTCTTGTCTGTCTAGTCTTGTCTGTCTAGTCTTGTCTGTCTAGTCTTGTCTGTCTAGTCTTGTCTGTCTAGTCTTGTCTGTCTAGTCTTGTCTGTCTAGTCTTGTCTGTCTAGTCTTGTCTGTCTAGTCTTGTCTGTCTAGTCTTGTCTGTCTAGTCTTGTCTGTCTAGTCTTGTCTGTCTAGTCTTGTCTGTCTAGTCTTGTCTGTCTAGTCTTGTCTGTCTAGTCTTGTCTGTCTAGTCTTGTCTGTCTAGTCTTGTCTGTCTAGTCTTGTCTGTCTAGTCTTGTCTGTCTAGTCTTGTCTGTCTAGTCTTGTCTGTCTAGTCTTGTCTGTCTAGTCTTGTCTGTCTAGTCTTGTCTGTCTAGTCTTGTCTGTCTAGTCTTGTCTGTCTAGTCTTGTCTGTCTAGTCTTGTCTGTCTAGTCTTGTCTGTCTAGTCTTGTCTGTCTAGTCTTGTCTGTCTAGTCTTGTCTGTCTAGTCTTGTCTGTCTAGTCTTGTCTGTCTAGTCTTGTCTGTCTAGTCTTGTCTGTCTAGTCAAATCGTTACAGCCAGCATAGTGTCGTATTTGACGGAATGCTGGCTTTCATATGCTTGCATATGAAGAAACAACAAAATAGGCTGTCTAGTCTTGTCTGTCTAGTCTTGTCTGTCTAGTCTTGTCTGTCTAGTCTTGTCTGTCTAGTCTTGTCTGTCTAGTCTTGTCTGTCTAGTCTTGTCTGTCTAGTCTTGTCTGTCTAGTCTTGTCTGTCTAGTCTTGTCTGTCTAGTCTTGTCTGTCTAGTCTTGTCTGTCTAGTCTTGTCTGTCTAGTCTTGTCTGTCTAGTCTTGTCTGTCTAGTCTTGTCTGTCTAGTCTTGTCTGTCTAGTCTTGTCTGTCTAGTCTTGTCTGTCTAGTCTTGTCTGTCTAGTCTTGTCTGTCTAGTCTTGTCTGTCTAGTCTTGTCTGTCTAGTCTTGTCTGTCTAGTCTTGTCTGTCTAGTCTTGTCTGCTCTAGTCTTGTCTGTCTAGTCTTGTCTGTCTAGTCTTGTCTGTCTAGTCTTGTCTGTCTTGTCTTGTCTGTCTAGTCTTGTCTGTCTAGTCTTGTCTGTCTAGTCTTGTCTGTCTAGTCTTGTCTGTCTAGTCTTGTCTGTCTAGTCTTGTCTGTCTAGTCTTGTCTGTCTAGTCTTGTCTGTCTAGTCTTGTCTGTCTAGTCTTGTCTGTCTAGTCTTGTCTGTCTAGTCTTGTCTGTCTAGTCTGTCTAGTCTGTCTAGTCTGTCTGTCTAGTCTGTCTAGTCTGTCTAGTCTGTCTAGTCTGTCTAGTCTGTCTAGTCTGTCTAGTCTGTCTAGTCTAGTCTGTCTAGTCTGTCTAGTCTGTCTAGTCTAGTCTGTCTAGTCTGTCTAGTCTGTCTAGTCTGTCTAGTCTGTCTGTCTAGTCTTGTCTGTCTAGTCTGTCTGTCTAGTCTTGTCTGTCTAGTCTTGTCTGTCTAGTCTTGTCTGTCTAGTCTTGTCTGTCTAGTCTGTCTGTCTAGTCTTGTCTGTCTAGTCTTGTCTGTCTAGTCTTGTCTGTCTAGTCTTGTCTGTCTAGTCTTGTCTGTCTAGTCTTGTCTGTCTAGTCTTGTCTGTCTAGTCTTGTCTGTCTAGTCTTGTCTGTCTAGTCTTGTCTGTCTAGTCTTGTCTGTCTAGTCTTGTCTGTCTAGTCTTGTCTGTCTAGTCTTGTCTGTCTAGTCTTGTCTGTCTAGTCTTGTCTGTCTAGTCTTGTCTGTCTAGTCTTGTCTGTCTAGTCTTGTCTGTCTAGTCTTGTCTGTCTAGTCTTGTCTGTCTAGTCTTGTCTGTCTAGTCTTGTCTGTCTAGTCTTGTCTGTCTAGTCTTGTCTGTCTAGTCTTGTCTGTCTAGTCTTGTCTGTCTAGTCTTGTCTGTCTAGTCTTGTCTGTCTAGTCTTGTCTGTCTAGTCTTGTCTGTCTAGTCTTGTCTGTCTAGTCTTGTCTGTCTAGTCTTGTCTGTCTAGTCTTGTCTGTCTAGTCTTGTCTGTCTAGTCTTGTCTGTCTAGTCTTGTCTGTCTAGTCTTGTCTGTCTAGTCTTGTCTGTCTAGTCTTGTCTGTCTAGTCTTGTCTGTCTAGTCTTGTCTGTCTAGTCTTGTCTGTCTAGTCTTGTCTGTCTAGTCTTGTCTGTCTAGTCTTGTCTGTCTAGTCTTGTCTGTCTAGTCTTGTCTGTCTAGTCTTGTCTGTCTAGTCTTGTCTGTCTAGTCTTGTCTGTCTAGTCTTGTCTGTCTAGTCTTGTCTGTCTAGTCTTGTCTGTCTAGTCTTGTCTGTCTAGTCTTGTCTGTCTAGTCTTGTCTGTCTAGTCTTGTCTGTCTAGTCTTGTCTGTCTAGTCTTGTCTGTCTAGTCTTGTCTGTCTAGTCTTGTCTGTCTAGTCTTGTCTGTCTAGTCTTGTCTGTCTAGTCTTGTCTGTCTAGTCTTGTCTGTCTAGTCTTGTCTGTCTAGTCTTGTCTGTCTAGTCTTGTCTGTCTAGTCTTGTCTGTCTAGTCTTGTCTGTCTAGTCTTGTCTGTCTAGTCTTGTCTGTCTAGTCTTGTCTGTCTAGTCTTGTCTGTCTAGTCTTGTCTGTTAGTCTTGTCTGTCTAGTCTTGTCTGTCTAGTCTTGTCTGTCTAGTCTTGTCTGTCTAGTCTTGTCTGTCTAGTCTTGTCTGTCTAGTCTTGTCTGTCTAGTCTTGTCTGTCTAGTCTTGTCTGTCTAGTCTTGTCTGTCTAGTCTTGTCTGTCTAGTCTTGTCTGTCTAGTCTTGTCTGTCTAGTCTTGTCTGTCTAGTCTTGTCTGTCTAGTCTTGTCTGTCTAGTCTTGTCTGTCTAGTCTTGTCTGTCTAGTCTTGTCTGTCTAGTCTTGTCTGTCTAGTCTTGTCTGTCTAGTCTTGTCTGTCTAGTCTTGTCTGTCTAGTCTTGTCTGTCTAGTCTTGTCTGTCTAGTCTTGTCTGTCTAGTCTTGTCTGTCTAGTCTTGTCTGTCTAGTCTTGTCTGTCTAGTCTTGTCTGTCTAGTCTTGTCTGTCTAGTCTTGTCTGTCTAGTCTTGTCTGTCTAGTCTTGTCTGTCTAGTCTTGTCTGTCTAGTCTTGTCTGTCTAGTCTTGTCTGTCTAGTCTTGTCTGTCTAGTCTTGTCTGTCTAGTCTTGTCTGTCTAGTCTTGTCTGTCTAGTCTTGTCTGTCTAGTCTTGTCTGTCTAGTCTTGTCTGTCTAGTCTTGTCTGTCTAGTCTTGTCTGTCTAGTCTTGTCTGTCTAGTCTTGTCTGTCTAGTCTTGTCTGTCTAGTCTTGTCTGTCTAGTCTTGTCTGTCTAGTCTTGTCTGTCTAGTCTTGTCTGTCTAGTCTTGTCTGTCTAGTCTTGTCTGTCTAGTCTTGTCTGTCTAGTCTTGTCTGTCTAGTCTTGTCTGTCTAGTCTTGTCTGTCTAGTCTTGTCTGTCTAGTCTTGTCTGTCTAGTCTTGTCTAGTCTTGTCTGTCTAGTCTTGTCTGTCTAGTCTTGTCTGTCTAGTCTTGTCTGTCTAGTCTTGTCTGTCTAGTCTTGTCTGTCTAGTCTTGTCTGTCTAGTCTTGTCTGTCTAGTCTTGTCTGTCTAGTCTTGTCTGTCTAGTCTTGTCTGTCTAGTCTTGTCTGTCTAGTCTTGTCTGTCTAGTCTTGTCTGTCTAGTCTTGTCTGTCTAGTCTTGTCTGTCTAGTCTTGTCTGTCTAGTCTTGTCTGTCTAGTCTTGTCTGTCTAGTCTTGTCTGTCTAGTCTTGTCTGTCTAGTCTTGTCTGTCTAGTCTTGTCTGTCTAGTCTTGTCTGTCTAGTCTTGTCTGTCTAGTCTTGTCTGTCTAGTCTTGTCTGTCTAGTCTTGTCTGTCTAGTCTTGTCTGTCTAGTCTTGTCTGTCTAGTCTTGTCTGTCTAGTCTTGTCTGTCTAGTCTTGTCTGTCTAGTCTTGTCTGTCTAGTCTTGTCTGTCTAGTCTTGTCTGTCTAGTCTTGTCTGTCTAGTCTTGTCTGTCTAGTCTTGTCTGTCTAGTCTTGTCTGTCTAGTCTTGTCTGTCTAGTCTTGTCTGTCTAGTCTTGTCTGTCTAGTCTTGTCTGTCTAGTCTTGTCTGTCTAGTCTTGTCTGTCTAGTCTTGTCTGTCTAGTCTTGTCTGTCTAGTCTTGTCTGTCTAGTCTTGTCTGTCTAGTCTTGTCTGTCTAGTCTTGTCTGTCTAGTCTTGTCTGTCTAGTCTTGTCTGTCTAGTCTTGTCTGTCTAGTCTTGTCTGTCTAGTCTTGTCTGTCTAGTCTTGTCTGTCTAGTCTTGTCTGTCTAGTCTTGTCTGTCTAGTCTTGTCTGTCTAGTCTTGTCTGTCTAGTCTTGTCTGTCTAGTCTTGTCTGTCTAGTCTTGTCTGTCTAGTCTTGTCTGTCTAGTCTTGTCTGTCTAGTCTTGTCTGTCTAGTCTTGTCTGTCTAGTCTTGTCTGTCTAGTCTTGTCTGTCTAGTCTTGTCTGTCTAGTCTTGTCTGTCTAGTCTTGTCTGTCTAGTCTTGTCTGTCTAGTCTTGTCTGTCTAGTCTTGTCTGTCTAGTCTTGTCTGTCTAGTCTTGTCTGTCTAGTCTTGTCTGTCTAGTCTTGTCTGTCTAGTCTTGTCTGTCTAGTCTTGTCTGTCTAGTCTTGTCTGTCTAGTCTTGTCTGTCTAGTCTTGTCTGTCTAGTCTTGTCTGTCTAGTCTTGTCTGTCTAGTCTTGTCTGTCTAGTCTTGTCTGTCTAGTCTTGTCTGTCTAGTCTTGTCTGTCTAGTCTTGTCTGTCTAGTCTTGTCTGTCTAGTCTTGTCTGTCTAGTCTTGTCTGTCTAGTCTTGTCTGTCTAGTCTTGTCTGTCTAGTCTTGTCTGTCTAGTCTTGTCTGTCTAGTCTTGTCTGTCTAGTCTTGTCTGTCTAGTCTTGTCTGTCTAGTCTTGTCTGTCTAGTCTTGTCTGTCTAGTCTTGTCTGTCTAGTCTTGTCTGTCTAGTCTTGTCTGTCTAGTCTTGTCTGTCTAGTCTTGTCTGTCTAGTCTTGTCTGTCTAGTCTTGTCTGTCTAGTCTTGTCTGTCTAGTCTTGTCTGTCTAGTCTTGTCTGTCTAGTCTTGTCTGTCTAGTCTTGTCTGTCTAGTCTTGTCTGTCTAGTCTTGTCTGTCTAGTCTTGTCTGTCTAGTCTTGTCTGTCTAGTCTTGTCTGTCTAGTCTTGTCTGTCTAGTCTTGTCTGTCTAGTCTTGTCTGTCTAGTCTTGTCTGTCTAGTCTTGTCTGTCTAGTCTTGTCTGTCTAGTCTTGTCTGTCTAGTCTTGTCTGTCTAGTCTTGTCTGTCTAGTCTTGTCTGTCTAGTCTTGTCTGTCTAGTCTTGTCTGTCTAGTCTTGTCTGTCTAGTCTTGTCTGTCTAGTCTTGTCTGTCTAGTCTTGTCTGTCTAGTCTTGTCTGTCTAGTCTTGTCTGTCTAGTCTTGTCTGTCTAGTCTTGTCTGTCTAGTCTTGTCTGTCTAGTCTTGTCTGTCTAGTCTTGTCTGTCTAGTCTTGTCTGTCTAGTCTTGTCTGTCTAGTCTTGTCTGTCTAGTCTTGTCTGTCTAGTCTTGTCTGTCTAGTCTTGTCTGTCTAGTCTTGTCTGTCTAGTCTTGTCTGTCTAGTCTTGTCTGTCTAGTCTTGTCTGTCTAGTCTTGTCTGTCTAGTCTTGTCTGTCTAGTCTTGTCTGTCTAGTCTTGTCTGTCTAGTCTTGTCTGTCTAGTCTTGTCTGTCTAGTCTTGTCTGTCTAGTCTTGTCTGTCTAGTCTTGTCTGTCTAGTCTTGTCTGTCTAGTCTTGTCTGTCTAGTCTTGTCTGTCTAGTCTTGTCTGTCTAGTCTTGTCTGTCTAGTCTTGTCTGTCTAGTCTTGTCTGTCTAGTCTTGTCTGTCTAGTCTTGTCTGTCTAGTCTTGTCTGTCTAGTCTTGTCTGTCTAGTCTTGTCTGTCTAGTCTTGTCTGTCTAGTCTTGTCTGTCTAGTCTTGTCTGTCTAGTCTTGTCTGTCTAGTCTTGTCTGTCTAGTCTTGTCTGTCTAGTCTTGTCTGTCTAGTCTTGTCTGTCTAGTCTTGTCTGTCTAGTCTTGTCTGTCTAGTCTTGTCTGTCTAGTCTTGTCTGTCTAGTCTTGTCTGTCTAGTCTTGTCTGTCTAGTCTTGTCTGTCTAGTCTTGTCTGTCTAGTCTTGTCTGTCTAGTCTTGTCTGTCTAGTCTTGTCTGTCTAGTCTTGTCTGTCTAGTCTTGTCTGTCTAGTCTTGTCTGTCTAGTCTTGTCTGTCTAGTCTTGTCTGTCTAGTCTTGTCTGTCTAGTCTTGTCTGTCTAGTCTTGTCTGTCTAGTCTTGTCTGTCTAGTCTTGTCTGTCTAGTCTTGTCTGTCTAGTCTTGTCTGTCTAGTCTTGTCTGTCTAGTCTTGTCTGTCTAGTCTTGTCTGTCTAGTCTTGTCTGTCTAGTCTTGTCTGTCTAGTCTTGTCTGTCTAGTCTTGTCTGTCTAGTCTTGTCTGTCTAGTCTTGTCTGTCTAGTCTTGTCTGTCTAGTCTTGTCTGTCTAGTCTTGTCTGTCTAGTCTTGTCTGTCTAGTCTTGTCTGTCTAGTCTTGTCTGTCTAGTCTTGTCTGTCTAGTCTTGTCTGTCTAGTCTTGTCTGTCTAGTCTTGTCTGTCTAGTCTTGTCTGTCTAGTCTTGTCTGTCTAGTCTTGTCTGTCTAGTCTTGTCTGTCTAGTCTTGTCTGTCTAGTCTTGTCTGTCTAGTCTTGTCTGTCTAGTCTTGTCTGTCTAGTCTTGTCTGTCTAGTCTTGTCTGTCTAGTCTTGTCTGTCTAGTCTTGTCTGTCTAGTCTTGTCTGTCTAGTCTTGTCTGTCTAGTCTTGTCTGTCTAGTCTTGTCTGTCTAGTCTTGTCTGTCTAGTCTTGTCTGTCTAGTCTTGTCTGTCTAGTCTTGTCTGTCTAGTCTTGTCTGTCTAGTCTTGTCTGTCTAGTCTTGTCTGTCTAGTCTTGTCTGTCTAGTCTTGTCTGTCTAGTCTTGTCTGTCTAGTCTTGTCTGTCTAGTCTTGTCTGTCTAGTCTTGTCTGTCTAGTCTTGTCTGTCTAGTCTTGTCTGTCTAGTCTTGTCTGTCTAGTCTTGTCTGTCTAGTCTTGTCTGTCTAGTCTTGTCTGTCTAGTCTTGTCTGTCTAGTCTTGTCTGTCTAGTCTTGTCTGTCTAGTCTTGTCTGTCTAGTCTTGTCTGTCTAGTCTTGTCTGTCTAGTCTTGTCTGTCTAGTCTTGTCTGTCTAGTCTTGTCTGTCTAGTCTTGTCTGTCTAGTCTTGTCTGTCTAGTCTTGTCTGTCTAGTCTTGTCTGTCTAGTCTTGTCTGTCTAGTCTTGTCTGTCTAGTCTTGTCTGTCTAGTCTTGTCTGTCTAGTCTTGTCTGTCTAGTCTTGTCTGTCTAGTCTTGTCTGTCTAGTCTTGTCTGTCTAGTCTTGTCTGTCTAGTCTTGTCTGTCTAGTCTTGTCTGTCTAGTCTTGTCTGTCTAGTCTTGTCTGTCTAGTCTTGTCTGTCTAGTCTTGTCTGTCTAGTCTTGTCTGTCTAGTCTTGTCTGTCTAGTCTTGTCTGTCTAGTCTTGTCTGTCTAGTCTTGTCTGTCTAGTCTTGTCTGTCTAGTCTTGTCTGTCTAGTCTTGTCTGTCTAGTCTTGTCTGTCTAGTCTTGTCTGTCTAGTCTTGTCTGTCTAGTCTTGTCTGTCTAGTCTTGTCTGTCTAGTCTTGTCTGTCTAGTCTTGTCTGTCTAGTCTTGTCTGTCTAGTCTTGTCTGTCTAGTCTTGTCTGTCTAGTCTTGTCTGTCTAGTCTTGTCTGTCTAGTCTTGTCTGTCTAGTCTTGTCTGTCTAGTCTTGTCTGTCTAGTCTTGTCTGTCTAGTCTTGTCTGTCTAGTCTTGTCTGTCTTCTAGTCTGTCTAGTCTTGTCTGTCTAGTCTTGTCTGTCTAGTCTTGTCTGTCTAGTCTTGTCTGTCTAGTCTTGTCTGTCTAGTCTTGTCTGTCTAGTCTTGTCTGTCTAGTCTTGTCTGTCTAGTCTTGTCTGTCTAGTCTTGTCTGTCTAGTCTTGTCTGTCTAGTCTTGTCTGTCTAGTCTTGTCTGTCTAGTCTTGTCTGTCTAGTCTTGTCTGTCTAGTCTTGTCTGTCTAGTCTTGTCTGTCTAGTCTTGTCTGTCTAGTCTTGTCTGTCTAGTCTTGTCTGTCTAGTCTTGTCTGTCTAGTCTTGTCTGTCTAGTCTTGTCTGTCTAGTCTTGTCTGTCTAGTCTTGTCTGTCTAGTCTTGTCTGTCTAGTCTTGTCTGTCTAGTCTTGTCTGTCTAGTCTTGTCTGTCTAGTCTTGTCTGTCTAGTCTTGTCTGTCTAGTCTTGTCTGTCTAGTCTTGTCTGTCTAGTCTTGTCTGTCTAGTCTTGTCTGTCTAGTCTTGTCTGTCTAGTCTTGTCTGTCTAGTCTTGTCTGTCTAGTCTTGTCTGTCTAGTCTTGTCTGTCTAGTCTTGTCTGTCTAGTCTTGTCTGTCTAGTCTTGTCTGTCTAGTCTTGTCTGTCTAGTCTTGTCTGTCTAGTCTTGTCTGTCTAGTCTTGTCTGTCTAGTCTTGTCTGTCTAGTCTTGTCTGTCTAGTCTTGTCTGTCTAGTCTTGTCTGTCTAGTCTTGTCTGTCTAGTCTTGTCTGTCTAGTCTTGTCTGTCTAGTCTTGTCTGTCTAGTCTTGTCTGTCTAGTCTTGTCTGTCTAGTCTTGTCTGTCTAGTCTTGTCTGTCTAGTCTTGTCTGTCTAGTCTTGTCTGTCTAGTCTTGTCTGTCTAGTCTTGTCTGTCTAGTCTTGTCTGTCTAGTCTTGTCTGTCTAGTCTTGTCTGTCTAGTCTTGTCTGTCTAGTCTTGTCTGTCTAGTCTTGTCTGTCTAGTCTTGTCTGTCTAGTCTTGTCTGTCTAGTCTTGTCTGTCTAGTCTTGTCTGTCTAGTCTTGTCTGTCTAGTCTTGTCTGTCTAGTCTTGTCTGTCTAGTCTTGTCTGTCTAGTCTTGTCTGTCTAGTCTTGTCTGTCTAGTCTTGTCTGTCTAGTCTTGTCTGTCTAGTCTTGTCTGTCTAGTCTTGTCTGTCTAGTCTTGTCTGTCTAGTCTTGTCTGTCTAGTCTTGTCTGTCTAGTCTTGTCTGTCTAGTCTTGTCTGTCTAGTCTTGTCTGTCTAGTCTTGTCTGTCTAGTCTTGTCTGTCTAGTCTTGTCTGTCTAGTCTTGTCTGTCTAGTCTTGTCTGTCTAGTCTTGTCTGTCTAGTCTTGTCTGTCTAGTCTTGTCTGTCTAGTCTTGTCTGTCTAGTCTTGTCTGTCTAGTCTTGTCTGTCTAGTCTTGTCTGTCTAGTCTTGTCTGTCTAGTCTTGTCTGTCTAGTCTTGTCTGTCTAGTCTTGTCTGTCTAGTCTTGTCTGTCTAGTCTTGTCTGTCTAGTCTTGTCTGTCTAGTCTTGTCTGTCTAGTCTTGTCTGTCTAGTCTTGTCTGTCTAGTCTTGTCTGTCTAGTCTTGTCTGTCTAGTCTTGTCTGTCTAGTCTTGTCTGTCTAGTCTTGTCTGTCTAGTCTTGTCTGTCTAGTCTTGTCTGTCTAGTCTTGTCTGTCTAGTCTTGTCTGTCTAGTCTTGTCTGTCTAGTCTTGTCTGTCTAGTCTTGTCTGTCTAGTCTTGTCTGTCTAGTCTTGTCTGTCTAGTCTTGTCTGTCTAGTCTTGTCTGTCTAGTCTTGTCTGTCTAGTCTTGTCTGTCTAGTCTTGTCTGTCTAGTCTTGTCTGTCTAGTCTTGTCTGTCTAGTCTTGTCTGTCTAGTCTTGTCTGTCTAGTCTTGTCTGTCTAGTCTTGTCTGTCTAGTCTTGTCTGTCTAGTCTTGTCTGTCTAGTCTTGTCTGTCTAGTCTTGTCTGTCTAGTCTTGTCTGTCTAGTCTTGTCTGTCTAGTCTTGTCTGTCTAGTCTTGTCTGTCTAGTCTTGTCTGTCTAGTCTTGTCTGTCTAGTCTTGTCTGTCTAGTCTTGTCTGTCTAGTCTTGTCTGTCTAGTCTTGTCTGTCTAGTCTTGTCTGTCTAGTCTTGTCTGTCTAGTCTTGTCTGTCTAGTCTTGTCTGTCTAGTCTTGTCTGTCTAGTCTTGTCTGTCTAGTCTTGTCTGTCTAGTCTTGTCTGTCTAGTCTTGTCTGTCTAGTCTTGTCTGTCTAGTCTTGTCTGTCTAGTCTTGTCTGTCTAGTCTTGTCTGTCTAGTCTTGTCTGTCTAGTCTTGTCTGTCTAGTCTTGTCTGTCTAGTCTTGTCTGTCTAGTCTTGTCTGTCTAGTCTTGTCTGTCTAGTCTTGTCTGTCTAGTCTTGTCTGTCTAGTCTTGTCTGTCTAGTCTTGTCTGTCTAGTCTTGTCTGTCTAGTCTTGTCTGTCTAGTCTTGTCTGTCTAGTCTTGTCTGTCTAGTCTTGTCTGTCTAGTCTTGTCTGTCTAGTCTTGTCTGTCTAGTCTTGTCTGTCTAGTCTTGTCTGTCTAGTCTTGTCTGTCTAGTCTTGTCTGTCTAGTCTTGTCTGTCTAGTCTTGTCTGTCTAGTCTTGTCTGTCTAGTCTTGTCTGTCTAGTCTTGTCTGTCTAGTCTTGTCTGTCTAGTCTTGTCTGTCTAGTCTTGTCTGTCTAGTCTTGTCTGTCTAGTCTTGTCTGTCTAGTCTTGTCTGTCTAGTCTTGTCTGTCTAGTCTTGTCTGTCTAGTCTTGTCTGTCTAGTCTTGTCTGTCTAGTCTTGTCTGTCTAGTCTTGTCTGTCTAGTCTTGTCTGTCTAGTCTTGTCTGTCTAGTCTTGTCTGTCTAGTCTTGTCTGTCTAGTCTTGTCTGTCTAGTCTTGTCTGTCTAGTCTTGTCTGTCTAGTCTTGTCTGTCTAGTCTTGTCTGTCTAGTCTTGTCTGTCTAGTCTTGTCTGTCTAGTCTTGTCTGTCTAGTCTTGTCTGTCTAGTCTTGTCTGTCTAGTCTTGTCTGTCTAGTCTTGTCTGTCTAGTCTTGTCTGTCTAGTCTTGTCTGTCTAGTCTTGTCTGTCTAGTCTTGTCTGTCTAGTCTTGTCTGTCTAGTCTTGTCTGTCTAGTCTTGTCTGTCTAGTCTTGTCTGTCTAGTCTTGTCTGTCTAGTCTTGTCTGTCTAGTCTTGTCTGTCTAGTCTTGTCTGTCTAGTCTTGTCTGTCTAGTCTTGTCTGTCTAGTCTTGTCTGTCTAGTCTTGTCTGTCTAGTCTTGTCTGTCTAGTCTTGTCTGTCTAGTCTTGTCTGTCTAGTCTTGTCTGTCTAGTCTTGTCTGTCTAGTCTTGTCTGTCTAGTCTTGTCTGTCTAGTCTTGTCTGTCTAGTCTTGTCTGTCTAGTCTTGTCTGTCTAGTCTTGTCTGTCTAGTCTTGTCTGTCTAGTCTTGTCTGTCTAGTCTTGTCTGTCTAGTCTTGTCTGTCTAGTCTTGTCTGTCTAGTCTTGTCTGTCTAGTCTTGTCTGTCTAGTCTTGTCTGTCTAGTCTTGTCTGTCTAGTCTTGTCTGTCTAGTCTTGTCTGTCTAGTCTTGTCTGTCTAGTCTTGTCTGTCTAGTCTTGTCTGTCTAGTCTTGTCTGTCTAGTCTTGTCTGTCTAGTCTTGTCTGTCTAGTCTTGTCTGTCTAGTCTTGTCTGTCTAGTCTTGTCTGTCTAGTCTTGTCTGTCTAGTCTTGTCTGTCTAGTCTTGTCTGTCTAGTCTTGTCTGTCTAGTCTTGTCTGTCTAGTCTTGTCTGTCTAGTCTTGTCTGTCTAGTCTTGTCTGTCTAGTCTTGTCTGTCTAGTCTTGTCTGTCTAGTCTTGTCTGTCTAGTCTTGTCTGTCTAGTCTTGTCTGTCTAGTCTTGTCTGTCTAGTCTTGTCTGTCTAGTCTTGTCTGTCTAGTCTTGTCTGTCTAGTCTTGTCTGTCTAGTCTTGTCTGTCTAGTCTTGTCTGTCTAGTCTTGTCTGTCTAGTCTTGTCTGTCTAGTCTTGTCTGTCTAGTCTTGTCTGTCTAGTCTTGTCTGTCTAGTCTTGTCTGTCTAGTCTTGTCTGTCTAGTCTTGTCTGTCTAGTCTTGTCTGTCTAGTCTTGTCTGTCTAGTCTTGTCTGTCTAGTCTTGTCTGTCTAGTCTTGTCTGTCTAGTCTTGTCTGTCTAGTCTTGTCTGTCTAGTCTTGTCTGTCTAGTCTTGTCTGTCTAGTCTTGTCTGTCTAGTCTTGTCTGTCTAGTCTTGTCTGTCTAGTCTTGTCTGTCTAGTCTTGTCTGTCTAGTCTTGTCTGTCTAGTCTTGTCTGTCTAGTCTTGTCTGTCTAGTCTTGTCTGTCTAGTCTTGTCTGTCTAGTCTTGTCTGTCTAGTCTTGTCTGTCTAGTCTTGTCTGTCTAGTCTTGTCTGTCTAGTCTTGTCTGTCTAGTCTTGTCTGTCTAGTCTTGTCTGTCTAGTCTTGTCTGTCTAGTCTTGTCTGTCTAGTCTTGTCTGTCTAGTCTTGTCTGTCTAGTCTTGTCTGTCTAGTCTTGTCTGTCTAGTCTTGTCTGTCTAGTCTTGTCTGTCTAGTCTTGTCTGTCTAGTCTTGTCTGTCTAGTCTTGTCTGTCTAGTCTTGTCTGTCTAGTCTTGTCTGTCTAGTCTTGTCTGTCTAGTCTTGTCTGTCTAGTCTTGTCTGTCTAGTCTTGTCTGTCTAGTCTTGTCTGTCTAGTCTTGTCTGTCTAGTCTTGTCTGTCTAGTCTTGTCTGTCTAGTCTTGTCTGTCTAGTCTTGTCTGTCTAGTCTTGTCTGTCTAGTCTTGTCTGTCTAGTCTTGTCTGTCTAGTCTTGTCTGTCTAGTCTTGTCTGTCTAGTCTTGTCTGTCTAGTCTTGTCTGTCTAGTCTTGTCTGTCTAGTTTTGTCTGTCTGTCTCGCGGCAGAAGGCAGACGTGTGCGAGCGCGCTCGTGAACATTTAAGTGATTAGCAGTGAAATCAATTAAAAACCAAGTTCGTGTTTTCATGTGTTGCGTGAATAAACTTTTGCCTTTTTCTAATAAAAAAGAAAAAATAGACTTTAGAGTCTGATACTAAGTGTTGTATCAGTTCTCGCCACGTGGCGATACGCCAAACAAACTGTGTAAAAAAAACCATAAAACTATAATTGTTAAAAACCATAACTGTGTTAGTACGCTAGCAAGTAAAAGGGCTAGGGAGTGAAAAACAATTAAATATAGACAATAATCTTAGTGATAGTTTTAGTTTTAGTTAAGTAAGACATTGACTTTAGTGATCTTTAGTGATTTAGTGTCTTAGGGAAAAAAAAGACTCAAGAGATTGATACCGAGCGTAGCAGTTCTCGTCCCGCGGCGATAAGCCAAATATGCGGACAAAAAATACATAGATAAATATATAAATATATATATACACGGTGGTCCCTGCAAAACGGATAAGTATCTTTAATACATATTTGTTAAATTGTGTATTTCTTAATGCTTTACCGTATGGTTGCTATTGCTATATTTTTATTGCTGTCCCCGAACATCAATACTAATCTTATCGCTAAAAAAATTTTTTAACTCCACAATGAGTAGCAAAAAAAACCACGATAAAAGAACTCCAGGGGAAAACCCTTTCCAGAAGCGCGAAGCACTGAAGAGAACTCCACCAAAACCTAAAGAGGTGCCCAGTGACCAGCAGAAGACACCACTTCGGACCAGATCCGCTTCTTTCACCGGTCTTACCGACATCGACGGAAGCAAAGAAAAACCAAGACAGGAAGGTACATCCCCAACCGAAAAAAACCCGAAACGGAAAAGGATGCAAGTAATTGAGAGCTCAGAAGAGTGTGACAAAGACATAGAAGGTGCTATCAGGAAGGCAGTATCAAGAGCCCAAGAACTAAAATGGCTCATCGTAGCCAACGCAGAAACCAACGACGAGATTAAAAAGTCAACAGAAGATCTATGCTCCCTCATATCCACAATAGGAAAAACTTTTCCTGGATATGTCCACCAAGATCGACCAAGGGTAACTCAGGGATGCCAAACAGAAATAATCGATCCCGCGCTGGACCAAAGGAGAGAAGAAGAAAAAATATTTCCTAACAAGCTCCAGGAAGCCATGAGAAGGGGATCCAATTACACGGAGTTCCAAGACATATGCAACAACTATTGGCCACAGGTAGCATACCGAAGAGTTAGCGAAGGACATGGTAATCCAATGACAGCAGCGCTGGACTTGGACCTTCGCTGGTGCGTTGCCGATGACCTTAGCCCCGAGCAAGGACTGCACTTAGCCAAGCATACACTACTCCACAAGAACTGGAATCTCAGGAAAAAGAACCAGGCAAAGTGGTCTATCTAAGACACTCAATCGGAGTCCAAACAAAGGAGGGTGACATCAAAAACGTTGACCGGTACATCTACCATGTTGTTGCTCGGAAAAAACAGGACGAAACACTTAGTCCTGAAAAAAGTTTCAACTGCACAAAGGAGCTAAAAAAACTGATGACACAAAATGGTCGAACTAAACTGGCATTTGCCAAACCTTTTGTGACCGAATGGCCAATGATAAAAAAACAGCTAGAATTTATTTTTGCTGACACAGAAATTGAGATCCGGGTGTACTCGCCGAAGGGGCGAAACGAGAAGGCAGACGCACCGCAGGAATGGACCCTTAACAAAGGACAAGAAGGAAAAAAGAAAGAAAAAACAACTGGAGCAGTGTTCATTAAGGAAAGAGGCAAGACCTACGCAGAACTACTCAAGAAAGTAAAAGAGGAAATATACCCCGAGACCTCAGGTTCACAAATCGTCGGCATTAGGCAAACGAAAGCTGGAGACCTGCTTCTTGAGACCAAAGGGGAAAACACATCCGACCTGGTGGAACTTATAGCACAAACATTGCCAGAAGTCGACGTCCGCTCTAAAAACACCGGCGCTATAATCCACATCAAGGACATTGACGCCGTCACAAGTGCAGAGGAAATAGAGCAATCTATAAATAGTTTCCTAGGGACAAAGGACAAACAAGTTAAAATAAAGAACCTTAGTCCTGCTTATGGGGAAAGACAAGTGGCTACTCTCGTTTTACCAAAAACCTAGCATTCTCCTAGAAAAGGGTACACTTAAAATAGGGTGGATATACTGCCGCATTAGAGAACGAATTGAGCTTAAGAGATGCTATAGATGTTGGCAAACGGGTCACCACGCCACTGGCTGTAAGGGCCCAGACCGACAAAAACTTTGTTTCAGATGTGGCAAAGAAGGTCATAAAGCAAAAGGTTGTGAGGAAGAGCCATACTGCCTCATCTGTGACATAAAGGGATACCGAGCTGATCATGTCTAGCTTTCAGGAAAACACTGGCGGAGGCAAGGAGGACAAGAGCAACAAATGCTTAAGATAATCCAAATAAATACCGCGAGATGCCGTGCAGCACACGATTTGCTGATTGCCACGGCTCTAGAACTGAACGCGGATATAGCAATAATTTGTGAACCAAACAAAAAACTGGCCACTAGTGCTAAATGGTTCACAGGACTCAGCGATTTGGATCAAAAACCGAACAACATCAGGAGTAAACACTGGCTTCGGACAAGGTTTCGTGTGGGTAGAGTTAGCTTAACTCACAATATTCAGTTGCTACTTCTCACCCAACAAAACAACTGACCAACTGTCCAAATCATTAGAACTGCTAAGTCAGTGTATCAAGCTCCAAAGCAAAAGAGGGATAGTAGTAGCTGGTGACTTTAACGCAAAATCCCCCTACTGGGGATCCCCATGCTTAGACAAAAGGGGAAACATCGTGACAGACTGGGCAGTGGATCTTGATTTGGTCATCCAGAATAAAGGAGATAGCTACACTTGTGTGAGGGGAAACTCGGGCTCCACCATAGATCTTACCTTTTCTACCAACTCCATAAGCGACAGGTTCCTAGGATGGAGGGTACTCGAAATAGAATCTCTGAGTGACCATCGATACATCTTGTACACCATAAGGCCCGCATACTGGTGGACCGATGAAATTGCTGACACTAGATTTAAATGCATAGTCGCCAGAAGAAAATACCAGCGCCAAATAAACAAAAAAACTAACGAAGAAAATATTAAATAGTTTAAACACGAATATAAACGCTTAAAAAAGGAATTACGCCAGCTAATATACAACTCCAAACAAAGCCACTGGAAGAAACTGTGCATGGATCTGGACAAGGACACATGGGGAGACGCGTTCCAAATAATAAGAAGGAACTTAAGGATTCGTCCTCAAATCTCCCAATGTTGTTGGAAAGATCGCGTCAAGTCGCGGACGTATTGTTCCCGGTGCATGCTACCTTTGACTGGCTACAACCAGAAGTCGTAAATACGCCCCACTTCACGAAAGAGAAACTTTCTATTGCGAGCAAGCGCATTAGAAACGGCAGAACACCAGGCCCCGACGGTATACTACCTGAGGTAGTGAAGATAACAGCTGCACATCAATCAGACTTCGTCCTGAAAGTCATGAATAACTTGCTAACCGCCGGAAACTTTCCAACTAGATGGAAGCGTGCGAAGCTCGCCCTCATCAGGAAGGGGGATAAACCAATAGATGATCCCACACCCTACAGGCCTATCTGCTTACTCGACGTATGTGGAAAACTGTAAGAACAACTTTTACTTACGAGATTGAAGGAAGAGCTCAAGACAGCTCTTGTCTGTCTAGTCTTGTCTGTCTAGTCTTGTCTGTCTAGTCTTGTCTGTCTAGTCTTATCTGTCTAGTCTTGTCTGTCTAGTCTTGTCTGTCTAGTCTTGTCTGTCTAGTCTTGTCTGTCTAGTCTTGTCTGTCTAGTCTTGTCTGTCTAGTCTTGTCTGTCTAGTCTTGTCTGTCTAGTCTTGTCTGTCTAGTCTTGTCTGTCTAGTCTTGTCTGTCTAGTCTTGTCTGTCTAGTCTTGTCTGTCTAGTCTTGTCTGTCTAGTCTTGTCTGTCTAGTCTTGTCTGTCTAGTCTTGTCTGTCTAGTCTTGTCTGTCTAGTCTTGTCTGTCTAGTCTTGTCTGTCTAGTCTTGTCTGTCTAGTCTTGTCTGTCTAGTCTTGTCTGTCTAGTCTTGTCTGTCTAGTCTTGTCTGTCTAGTCTTGTCTGTCTAGTCTTGTCTGTCTAGTCTTGTCTGTCTAGTCTTGTCTGTCTAGTCTTGTCTGTCTAGTCTTGTCTGTCTAGTCTTGTCTGTCTAGTCTTGTCTGTCTAGTCTTGTCTGTCTAGTCTTGTCTGTCTAGTCTTGTCTGTCTAGTCTTGTCTGTCTAGTCTTGTCTGTCTAGTCTTGTCTGTCTACTTGTCTGTCTAGTCTTGTCTGTCTAGTCTTGTCTGTCTAGTCTTGTCTGTCTAGTCTTGTCTGTCTAGTCTTGTCTTCTAGTCTTGTCTGTCTAGTCTTGTCTGTCTAGTCTTGTCTGTCTAGTCTTGTCTGTCTAGTCTTGTCTGTCTAGTCTTGTCTGTCTATTCTTGTCTGTCTAGTCTTGTATGTCTAGTCTTGTCTGTCTAGCCTTGTCTGTCTAGTCTTGTCTGTCTAGTCTTGTCTGTCTAGTCTTGTCTGTCTAGTCTTGTCTGTCTAGTCTTGTCTATCTAGTCTTGTCTGTCTAGTCTTGTCTGTCTAGTCTTGTCTGTCTAGTCTTGTCTGTCTAGTCTTGTCTGTCTAGTCTTGTCTGTCTAGTCTTGTCTGTCTAGTCTTGTCTGTCTAGTCTTGTCTGTCTAGTCTTGTCTGTCTAGTCTTGTCTGTCTAGTCTTGTCTGTCTAGTATTGTCTGTCTAGTCTTGTCTGTCTAGTCTTATCTGTCTAGTCTTGTCTGTCTAGTCTTGTCTGTCTAGTCTTGTCTGTCTAGTCTTGTCTGTCTAGTCTTGTCTGTCTAGTCTTGTCTGTCTAGTCTTGTCTGTCTAGTCTTGTCTGTCTAGTCTTGTCTGTCTAGTCTTGTCTGTCTAGTCTTGTCTGTCTAGTCTTGTCTGTCTAGTCTTGTCTGTCTAGTCTTGTCTGTCTAGTCTTGTCTGTCTAGTCTTGTCTGTCTAGTCTTGTCTGTCTAGTCTTGTCTGTCTAGTCTTGTCTGTCTAGTCTTGTCTGTCTAGTCTTGTCTGTCTAGTCTTGTCTGTCTAGTCTTGTCTGTCTAGTCTTGTCTGTCTAGTCTTGTCTGTCTAGTCTTGTCTGTCTAGTCTTGTCTGCCTAGTCTTGTCTGTCTAGTCTTGTCTGTCTAGTCTTGTCTGTCTAGTCTTGTCTGTCTAGTCTTGTCTGTCTAGTCTTGTCTGTCTAGTCTTGTCTGTCTAGTCTTGTCTGTCTAGTCTTGTCTGTCTAGTCTTGTCTGTCTAGTCTTGTCTGTCTAGTCTTGTCTGTCTAGTCTTGTCTGTCTAGTCTTGTCTGTCTAGTCTTGTCTGTCTAGTCTTGTCTGTCTAGTCTTGTCTGTCTAGTCTTGTCTGTCTAGTCTTGTCTGTCTAGTCTTGTCTGTCTAGTCTTGTCTGTCTAGTCTTGTCTGTCTAGTCTTGTCTGTCTAGTCTTGTCTGTCTAGTCTTGGCTGTCTAGTCTTGTCTGTCTAGTCTTGTCTGTCTAGTCTTGTCTGTCTAGTCTTGTCTATCTAGTCTTGTCTGTCTAGTCTTGTCTGTCTAGTCTTGTCTGTCGAGTCTTTTCTGTCTAGTCTTGTTTGTCTAGTCTTGTCTGTCTAGTCTTGTCTGTCTAGTCTTGTCTGTCTAGTCTTGTCTGTCTAGTCTTGTCTGTCTAGTCTTGTCTGTCTAGTCTTGTCTGTCTAGTCTTGTCTGTCTAGTCTTGTCTGTCTAGTCTTGTCTGTCTAGTCTTGTATGTCTAGTCTTGTCTGTCTAGTCTTGTCTGTCTAGTCTTGTCTGTCTAGTCTTGTCTCTCTAGTCTTGTCTGTCTAGTCTTGTCTGTCTAGTCTTGTCTGTCTAGTCTTGTCTGTCTAGTCTTGTCTGTCTAGTCTTGTCTGTCTAGTCTTGTCTGTCTAGTCTTGTCTGTCTAGTCTTGTCTGTCTAGTCTTGTCTGTCTAGTCTTGTCTGTCTAGTCTTGTCTGTCTAGTCTTGTCTGTCTAGTCTTGTCTGTCTAGTCTTGTCTGTCTAGTCTTGTCTGTCTAGTCTTGTCTGTCTAGTCTTGTCTGTCTAGTCTTGTCTGTCTAGTCTTGTCTGTCTAGTCTTGTCTGTCTAGTCTTGTCTGTCTAGTCTTGTCTGTCTAGTCTTGTCTGTCTAGTCTTGTCTGTCTAGTCTTGTCTGTCTAGTCTTGTCTGTCTAGTCTTGTCTGTCTAGTCTTGTCTGTCTAGTTTTGTCTGTCTAGTCTTGTCTGCCTAGTCTTGTCTGTCTAGTCTTGTCTGTCTAGTCTTGTCTGTCTAGTCTTGTCTGTCTAGTCTTGTCTGTCTAGTCTTGCCTGTCTAGTCTTGTCTGTCTAGTCTTGTCTGTCTAGTCTTGTCTGTCTAGTCTTGTCTGTCTAGTCTTGTCTGTCTAGTCTTATCTGTCTAGTCTTGTCTGTCTAGTCTTGTCTGTCTAGTCAAAATCAAAATCAAATCAAAATCAATTTATTTCTTCATTCAAGCTACATAGCTAAAAGAAATGTCCAAATCAATACAAATCGAAATATAATGTAATTACAATAAGAAGAATTATTATTCTCCTATTAGAATATTACATACATAATAACATAACATAATAATACTAACATAATAATAACATACCAAACGATTTAAACTAAAACAATATTCTGTAAACAAACTATATTTTGTGAATTGAGCTGTAATACTCTTCCATGGTATATGGTTCAATATTCTGTACATATTCAAAAATCTTTTGCTTAAAGGATTTTGTTGTTTTAATAATCTTCTGTCTAGTCTTGTCTGTCTAGTCTTGTCTGTCTAGTCTTGTCTGTCTAGTCTTGTCTGTCTAGTCTTGTCTGTCTAGTCTTGTCTGTCTAGTCTTGTCTGTCTAGTCTTGTCTGTCTAGTCTTGTCTGTCTAGTCTTGTCTGTCTAGTCTTGTCTGTCTAGTCTTGTCTGTCTAGTCTTGTCTGTCTAGTCTTGTCTGTCTAGTCTTGTCTGTCTAGTCTTGTCTGTCTAGTCTTGTCTGTCTAGTCTTGTCTGTCTAGTCTTGTCTGTCTAGTCTTGTCTGTCTAGTCTTGTCTGTCTAGTCTTGTCTGTCTAGTCTTGTCTGTCTAGTCTTGTCTGTCTAGTCTTGTCTGTCTAGTCTTGTCTGTCTAGTCTTGTCTGTCTAGTCTTGTCTGTCTAGTCTTGTCTGTCTAGTCTTGTCTGTCTAGTCTTTTCTGTCTAGTCTTGTCTGTCTAGTCTTGTCTGTCTAGTCTTGTCTGTCTAGTATTGTCTATCTAGTCTTGTCTGTCTAGTCTTGTCTGTCTAGTCTTGTCTGTCTAGTCTTGTCTGTCTAGTCTTGTCTGTCTAGTTTTGTCTGTCTAGTCTTGTCTGTCTAGTCTTGTCTGTCTAGTCTTGTCTGTCTAGTCTTGTCTGTCTAGTCTTGTCTGTCTAGTCTTGCCTGTCTAGTCTTGTCTGTCTAGTCTTGTCTGTCTAGTCTTGTCTGTCTAGTCTTGTCTGTCTAGTCTTGTCTGTCTAGTCTTATCTGTCTAGTCTTGTCTGTCTAGTCTTGTCTGTCTAGTCAAAATCAAAATCAAATCAAAATCAAAATCAATTTATTTCTTCATTCAAGCTACATAGCTAAAAGAAATGTCCAAATCAATACAAATCGAAATATAATGTAATTACAATAAGAAGAATTATTATTCTCCTATTAGAATATTACATACATAATAACATAACATAATAATACTAACATAATAATAACATACCAAACGATTTAAACTAAAACAATATTCTGTAAACAAACTATATTTTGTGAATTGAGCTGTATTACTCTTCCATGGTATATGGTTCAATATTCTGTACATATTCAAAAATCTTTTGCTTAAAGGATTTTGTTGTTTTAATAATCTTTAAACTATCGGGCAAACTGTTAAACAGTTTGATACAATTATAACATGGCCCTTTTTCTGTCATCGTCAGGATATGCATAGGTGGTATATAGTGAGTTTTTTTTCTTCGTGTTTCTATTGCATGCTGATTTTCGCTATCTTTGAACTCTTTTTTGTTTTTATACAGAAAAATTAGTGATTCATATACATATGTGCCCACAACTGTTAATAGATTTGCCTTTTTGAAGACTCCTCGGCATGATTCTCTATATTTTAGATTATAAATAATCCTTAGTGTCTGTTTTTGTATCCTGAATACATTTTGAAGGCTTAATCCACTACCCCAAAAGACGATTCCAAAACGAAGATGTGAATGAAAATTGGCAAAATACACCATTCTTAATATTTCTTCACTTACATGTCTCTTCAAGATTCGCAGAGCGTAGGTGGTTCTGTTTAATTTAGCTTCTAACTTGTGGATATGTGTGTCCCAGCTCAACTCTCTGTCAATGTGAATTCCTAGAAGTCGGACATCTTTTTTTACTTCTAGTATATTATTGCCAATCTGTATTTGCTGTGGATAAGGTAATACTGATCTTTTTGTTCTAAACATTATGATATTTGTTTTGTCTTCGTTTATAACTAATTTATTTGTATCAAACCATTTTTTCATCAATTCAATTCCTGTATTGGTACTTAGAGCGACTTCCTCTAGCGTCTTATGGCCTAGGAGCAAGGTTGTATCGTCGGCAAAATTGATCATTTTATATTCCTTTTGAGCTATTATTAAGGGAAGATCATTTAAATATATAGTAAAGAGCAGAGGGCCTAATATGCTGCCTTGAGGTATCCCCACTGCAGTAGCAACAGTTTGTGATTTTGCGGAGCCATATTCTGTACTAACTTTAACTTGTTGGGTTCTTTCGTCTAGGTACGATTCGTACCATTTTAAAGCTACTCCTCTAATTCCATATTTATCCAGTTTATCTAAGAGGATGGTATGGTTTACTGTGTCATAGGCTTTAGATAAATCCACTAAAACTCCGCATGGTACCTGGTGGGCCTCTAAATGTTTTAAAACGTGATTTATGAAATCAAAACAAGCGGTCTCAATACTTCTCCCTTTTAGATATCCATGTTGAGTTTTAGTAAATAAATTATGCCTATCTAAGAAGTCTATAGTTTTCTTTACTCTTTCTGTCTATAGTACTCTTTGCCATTACCTTCTCAAATATTTTTGAAAAAGATGGCAAGATGTTAATTGGTCTATAATTTATGAACAGCTTCTTGTCTCCTTTTTTATAAACTGGAATGATTATGGAATGTTTTAGTCTTGCTGGGAAAATGGCAAATTTTAATGAATTATTGACTATATACAGTAGTGGTTCCATAATTTCCGACAATACGATTTTAATTATTGACATGGAAATCTCGTCGTATCCAGCACTATTTTTGTTTTTAAATGCCATTGTGATGTTGAAAATTTCATTTTCTGTCACTGGCTCTATGAATATAGAATTACAAATTTCACTAATTTGGTTATTGTACTCTAAATGCGGCAAATTTGTTAATAATTTATCCGCTGTTTCTGCATAAAATGTGTTTAATTTCTTAGCTACAGTTAGAGGTGGCTCATGTTCTGTGAGAGAACTTGTGCTTCCCTTTTGATTATTTTTTAAATTAACAACTCCACTAACTACACTCCACGTTGCTTTAGACACATTTTTTGAATATTTAATTTTGTTTTCTAATTGTACGTTTTTAGTTCTTTTTAGAATATCGTCGTATTGTCTTCGTAATTTGTTAAATTTCTTTTTACAATCAACGTTAAAATTTCCCAATACCTGAAGTGTCTCCATATTTCTTCTGACCCTAGCTATTTCTGGGTCTGTAAATATATAGTTGATTTTTTTTGTGTTGGAGTTGCATAAAATTTTGGGATAGCAATGATTAAACATTAATACAAATTTCTCCATAAAGCTATTCCACTGTTTGTCCACTTCATTAACATTAATGTTGAATACTTCCGTCCATGTTTCTTGTTGTAGCAACTGTTTAAAATTTTCGGTATTTTGTACAGAGAATTGTCTAATTATTTTATTTTTATTAACTGTTTTGTGATTGCTTTCAAACAATATTAATTGTGCACTGTGGTCGGATACATTATAATTTTCTGTTTTCACCGTAAATATCATATCGTTTCTTACAGCTATATTGTCAATACACGACTTTGAGGAGGGATGACTAGGTTGATTCATTGCCATTATTGTGTCGAATGATTGAAACAGTGATTTTATTTGTCTCGTTCTTTTGTTGGTTTTTAGAATATCTATATTAAAATCCCCAGCGATAATGTGGTTATTGTTCTTTGCGGATATTTTTATCAACAGTTTATGTAAATTGCTTATAAATTGTTCAAAGCTCGTGAGAGGCGATCTGTAAATCGCCACAATTATAGTTGGCTTATTATTTATTGTTGTCTCGATAGCTGCAATTTCAAATACATAATCTTCTGCTAGAATATTAATATCAGGTCTAGATAAACATTTTGTTTCATTCTTACAAAAAATTGCAACCCCACCATGTTCTCCTGGCTTCCGGCAAAACGATGACATTAGGGAGAAATTTTGAATATGAAATAATTGTAATTGATCTGTCGTTTTCCAATGCTCAGTTATAGTTAAATATTCACATTCTTTGTTTTGATCTAGAATATATTCGATCTTTTCGATAGAGTTACCTATAGATTGTGCATTTTGATTTATGAGCATAACTCCTGTTTTGTGGTGCCCTATCTTCCCGGTCGAAGTGGGGTTTCCTGCGAAAAATTTGCCCGGCGATTTCTATCTAATAAACGAAAGTTAAGCCTCTCGTATAGGATGCCTTCGGGCCAAAAATTGTTCTTATAAACTTCTTCTTTTAACGCAGTGTCGACTCCAACTTTGAAACACCTATTGTCTGTTTTTCTTTCTACTGGTATAATGTCTTCCACTACAAAACTGGTTTTATTGTGACCAGTTTTATCAGCAAGGTAGTTTCGAACTATATCTGTTGTTACATGGTCTTTAGCCCTTGAGATGTAAATCCATATTTTCTTCGATTCCACTTTCCTACCTACAAAACCGGAGTCATTTTCTTCCTCATTGACTTTGACAATTCCAAAGGATCTGCGGGTTCTTCTTCTTCTTCTGGGTTCAATATATTCTTGGTTTCAGCTTGTGATGTTCCTGGGGTGACAGTGTTAAGATTGTCGACAGGTAGAGAGGTTGAAACATTCCTTGCGGTATGTGTGGTTGCCTCCATCACCATCGCTATTTCTTTAAGCGCGAAATCTTCGCTCGCGCTCTTATCTGTATTTTTAGAGATAACTTTAGTCTCGTTGTTGTTGAGATTCCTGTCAGTTTGTGTTTGACTTAAATTTAAGGTAGGTTTTTTAACACTTTTTTCTACTGACTTTTCATTTTTCGTTAGGAGATCAATGTAAGCCTCTAGTGCAGATACATATTTCTTGAGGATCTGATTTTTATCCTCTGCCTCAATTAGCAGTTTCTTTAAAAATTCATTTTCAATACTAAGACCTGTGTTATTTTCTGACGAGGCCGATGGACTTTTTTCACAATAATCTTTTATTTCGCGAAACTCGTGTTCACAGACTAAACTTCGTTTCTTCTTTTCAAGCGTTATGCACCCTGCATGATAATAGTTCTTGCATTTAATGCAGAATAACGGGGTTAATGTCTTTTTTGCACAATAATTGCACAGAATATCACTCGACGCACCACCTTCGGCCATTTTTTCGGTCTTGTCTGTCTAGTCTTGTCTGTCTAGTCTTGTCTGTCTAGTCTTGTCTGTCTAGTCTTGTCTGTCTAGTCTTGTCTGTCTAGTCTTGTCTGTCAAGTCTTGTCTGCCTAGTCTTGTCTGTCTAGTCTTGTCTGTCTAGTCTTGTCTGTCTAGTCTTGTCTGTCTAATCTTGTCTGTCTAGTCTTGTCTGTCTAGTCTTGTCTGTCTAGTCTTGTCTGTCTAGTCTTGTCTGTCTAGTCTTGTCTGTCTAGTCTTGTCTGTCTAGTCTTGTCTGTCTAGTCTTGTCTGTCTAGTCTTGTCTGTCTAGTCTTGTCTGTCTAGTCTTGTCTGTCTAGTCTTGTCTGTCTAGTCTTGTCTGTCTAGTCTTGTCTGTCTAGTCTTGTCTGTCTAGTCTTGTATGTCTAGTCTTGTATGTCTAGTGTTGTCTGTCTAATCTTGTCTGTCTAGTCTTGTCTGTCTAGTCTTGTCTGTCTAGTATTGTCTGTCTAGTGTTGTCTGTCTAGTCTTGTCTGTCTAGTCTTGTCTGTCTAGTCTTGTCTGTCTAGTCTTGTCTGTCTAGTCTTGTCTGTCTAGTCTTGTCTGTCTAGTCTTGTCTGTCTAGTCTTGTCTGTCTAGTCTTGTCTGTCTAGTCTTGTCTGTCTAGTCTTGTCTGTCTAGTCTTGTCTGTCTAGTCTTGTCTGTCTAGTCTTGTCTGTCTAGTCTTGTCTGTCTAGTCTTGTCTGTCTAGTCTTGTCTGTCTAGTCTTGTCTGTCTAGTCTTGTCTGTCTAGTCTTGTCTGTCTAGTCTTGTCTGTCTAGTCTTGTCTGTATAGTCTTGTCTGTCTAGTCTTGTCTGTCTAGTCTTGTCTGTCTAGTCTTGTCTGTCTAGTCTTGTCTGTCTAGTCTAGTCTGTCTAGTCTTGTCTGTCTAGTCTTGTCTGTCTAGTCTTGTCTGTCTAGTCTTGTCTGTCTAGTCTTGTCTGTCTAGTTTTGTCTGTCTAGTCTTGTCTGTCTAGTCTTGTCTGTCTAGTCTTGTCTGTCTAGTCTTGTCTGTCTAGTCTTGTCTGTCTAGTCTTGTCTGTCTAGTCTTGTCTGTCTAGTCTTGTCTGTCTAGTCTTGTCTGTCTAGTCCTGTCTGTCTAGTCTTGTCTGTCTAGTCTTGTCTGTCTAGTCTTGTCTGTCTAGTCTTGTCTGTCTAGTCTTGTCTGTCTAGTCTTGTCTGTCTAGTCTTGTCTGTCTAGTCTTGTCTGTCTAGTCTTGTCTGTCTAGTCTTGTCTGTCTAGTCTTGTCTGTCTAGTCTTGTCTGTCTAGTCTTGTCTGTCTAGTCTTGTCTGTCTAGTCTTGTCTGTCTAGTCTTGTCTGTCTAGTCTTGTCTGTCTAGTCTTGTCTGTCTAGTCTTGTCTGTCTAGTCTTGTCTGTCTAGTCTTGTCTGTCTAGTCTTGTCTGTCTAGTCTTGTCTGTCTAGTCTTGTCTGTCTAGTCTGTCTAGTCTTGTCTGTCTAGTCTTGTCTGTCTAGTCTTGTCTGTCTAGTCTTGTCTGTCTAGTCTTGTCTGTCTAGTCTTGTCTGTCTAGTCTTGTCTGTCTAGTCTTGTTTGTCTAGTCTTGTCTGTCTAGTCTTGTCTGTCTAGTCTTGTCTGTCTAGTCTTGTCTGTCTAGTCTTGTCTGTCTAGTCTTGTCTGTCTAGTCTTGTCTGTCTAGTCTTGTCTGTCTAGTCTTGTCTGTCTAGTCTTGTCTGTCTAGTCTTGTCTGTCTAGTCTTGTCTGTCTAGTCTTGTCTGTCTAGTCTTGTCTGCCTAGTCTTGCCTGTCTAGTCTTGCCTGTCTAGTCTTGTCTGTCTAGTCTTGTCTGTCTAGTCTTGTCTGTCTAGTCTTGTCTGTCTAGTCTTGTCTGTCTAGTCTTGTCTGTCTAGTCTTGTCTGTCTAGTCTTGTCTGTCTAGTCTTGTCTGTCTAGTCTTGTCTGTCTAGTCTTGTCTGTCTAGTCTTGTCTGTCTAGTCTTGTCTGTCTAGTCTTGTCTGTCTAGTCATGTCTGTCTAGTCTTGTCTGTCTAGTCTTGTCTGTCTAGTCTTGTCTGTCTAGAATTGTCTGTCTAGTCTTGTCTGTCGAGTCTTGTCTGTCTAGTCTTGTCTGTCTGGTCTTGTCTGTCTAGTCTTGTCTGTCTTGTATTGTCTGTCTAGTATTGTCTAACTAGTCTTTTCCAGTCTAGTCTACTTTTTCCTGTTGAGTCTTATCTGTCTAATTATGTGTGTCTAGTCTTGTCTGTCTTTTTTTTTCGGGAGGAGGGGTAAAATACATTTAAGTACAGCCCCAAGTACTCCAAGTTGCTCTGGGGAGTATGGGACTACTCGCCCTGGTGGCTAGACTACCCACTAAAAAACCCACATCTCAATTTTACTCCTTGCACCCCGGAGACCATCAAGTATTTCTTGGGGTGTATGATTGTCAGAATGTCCCGTTTCATCATCGGTATTAGGCGTTTTCACCAGCTGGCTGTTTGCGGCTGGCAATCCCATCTTTTCTGCGATTTATTTATTATTTTCTCTCTTCCTTCTCCTCTGTTTTCAGGTCCTGCGTCGTATGTTTTGTTCCTTTTTTCAATTAGGATGTCTATAGGTTGTGTTCCCGTTATGACTTGTAGCGCTTTGGTGGAGGCTGTCCTATATGCCTGTGCTATTCTGATTAGTAGTTTGCGTTGAACTATTGTTATTATGTTTTTATCGGTGCTCCGTATAGTTGTGTAGAATACACAATTGCCGTCAGTACTTTTTTCCTCCTTCGGTCCTCTTATGTTGGTCAGGATCATGTTTAGTCTTTTGACCGTAATCTTTCGTATTGTTTCGTATTTCGTATTGTAACTTTCGTTTTATTGACGGTTTCTATAATATGTCTTGTCATTCTAAGGCCAGTGTCGAAATATACCCCTAGATATTTTGTCGCAGTTACGTTTCTATGTCATTATTTTCCACTGTTATCGTCAAATGTCGCACTTTCCGTCTTCCCACTATCATTACGGCCTCCGTTTTTTTCTGGAGCAAGTTTTAGTTTTTTCATATTCATCCATTGTTGTATTTTACTGATCGCTGTTTGTCTAATTTTTTCAGCCGTCATACCGCTAACGACCAACGCTATAACATCTGCGTAGCCTTTGATGGTTACTTCTTTTGGCATTTCTATTTTAAGAACACCGTCGTAGTAAATGTTTCATAACGTGGGTCCCAGGATAGTCTTGGGGAACTGCGCACATTACTTCCATATCACCACTTTCCCTACTAGTAGTGTTCTTTCTTCCAGGTAGCTTTAAATCATTCTTATTAAGTATGGACCTATTTTCCTTCTCTCTAATTCTGTCACTATTTCTCTCCACGGCGCAGAGTTAAAAGCGTCCCTAGCAGGCACATTTACGTCTTTTATTTGCTCCGCTGTTTACGATTTTTGCAATGTCCTGCACTTTTTTCATCGCATCTATCGTGCTTCTTTCTTTTCTGAAACCGTATTGCAGATCTGTCGGTCCACCTGACAAGACTATTTTCTATTTCTTCAGTTAGTCTTGTGTTTAATAACTGCTTGAGTAGCTTCCCTATTGTGTTGGGGAAAACATAGCGGCCTATAGGTTGTAGTGGTATTTTCCTTCTTTCTGCCTTTCTAGATTAGTACCAGTCGCCATTTTTTCCACTCACTTGGTACCTCGCCTTTAATTAGGTGGTGGTTCATGACGTCTAGGCAGTACTCTTCTTGCACCTCGGCAAAGATTTTAACGATTGCCGATGTTATATTGTCCGGGCCTGTAGCTTTGATCGTTTTTGTCCGTTGTACTGCTCTTTTTTTGTAGAGAGTAAGAAGGGGGATTGCCTGTTCTTCTATCCTCGGCTTATCCCAGATTACTTTTTGTTTTTTTGGAAACAGTTTTTGTGCTTGTCATTTGATCTTCGTCAGACTTTTGTATTCTTTGTAGCACCCTCAGTTTTTTACATGCTATTTTATAGGCATCTCCCCATATGTCGTTGATCAGTTCCTCTATCAGTTCCTTCCATGCTTTCTTTTTTGTCTTTTTATAGCTTTTTTCAGCTCGTTCCTCCTTTCTTTGTATTGTTGTCTCAGTATTTCCTTTTCTTCCGTCTTTGCTCTTTTAGTTTTGGTCGTCATTTCCCTTAGTTTTTTTACACATTTCGCTATTTCTCGGTTCCACCAATATACCTCTTTCCTTTCGTTTTCTGAACTTCTTCGTTTCGAGAAGCACAAGTTGCACGCTTTAGTGATCATTTTGATAGCTTCGCCTGCGGTTTTTATAATTACCTTTTCTTTATTTATCTTTTCTATATTTATCTCTTCTAATATTGTTCGCAGTTGTTTTGCCAGGTTTTCCATCGCTATCGCGTTGGTTTTCCAGCCTGCGCGTTTATTTCTTTGCTAATTTTCCGTTTGTTTTATATTGCCTTCTGTGCTGAGCTCGTAGGTTATGTTGTGGCGGTCACTAAAATTTTCTACTTCCTCCTGGACCCTCCAATTTCGTACCCTCGCTGTTAGGCTTTCCGTGCATAAGGTAATGTCTATGTAAGAGCTCTGTTCCTTCTGGCAAAGGTCGGTGCATCTCCGACATTGGCGGTATACAGTCTTTCCAGCTCCTCCACTTTGATACCATTTCCCCTCTTAAATCGTTGTCCGGTGATCCCCATGCCTGCGCTTTGGCATTTAGGTCTCCTGCTACAACCAAGTTCTTTGTTTTGCGTTGCTTCATGCAGTATCCCATGTTTCCCAGCACTTCCTCTAGGTAGGTGTTGCCGCAGATTGTCGAGAAGTAGCACGCGTATAAATATACTTTGTCTAGTTCGATGTATAGGAAACCGTTTCCCTTTCCTTCTCGTCTTACTTTGTTGCTCGCATTGAACACTTTTATTGCTGCATCCATTCTTTTGTCGGTGAACCAGTTTCCTTTGCTCACAGTATTTATATTTGGTTCAGAGATTATGGCAACGTCTATGTTTTTTTCTTGGGCCGTTTTGTTAAGCAGGTCGTGTGCGGCCATGCAAATGTTCAGGTTGCTCTGCAGAATTTTAATTCGCATTTTGGGGAGGAGTTTCTAAGGTCATCCGCGTTAGTCTTGTTTGTCTACATTGATAGAATAGGCAAGAGTCAATAACCACGTGCTCGCGTGCTTTTCAATTGCCCCATGACTCGATAATGGAGAAAGCAGACCGAAATCAGAATGGTTGAAGCAGGTTGTTTTTGGACACGAAAAAAAAGATGGCCTGCAGGAATTAGATGGACATCAAATGTGCTGGCAGATCTTTGATTTCTGCGCAAGACGCCTACAATTATTAGACCACTACCGACCGAGGCGAGAACCATGACTGAAAACGGATTCAAACGGTTCCAAAAGATTTTATTTTAGTTTTTTTATATTATTTTATTTTTGGTTCAATTTAGGCTTACTATTGGTTATGTTATTGCGTGTATGACAATTTGAGAAATAATGTGAAGGTGGAATGTAAACCGATTTAGTGCTTAAGTCTAGAATAGGTAGCTATGTTTTGTAAGAAAGGGTGACAAATTAAGTGTCCTGATTTTAAACTGTAATTATCAAAAACGGAATAAGTTGGACCACTTTTTTGTTGAACATTATAAAGTTAAATATAAAATTTAATAACAAGTTAAATTTGTAATTCTAAATTCACAACTAATACTTAATATCGAATAGATGACTCCGTTTGCATCAATGCATGATAGATCGATACAACAATTAACTCAATGCACGCTGCATATCTCTGGCCAAATCTCACCAATAACTTGTCGAATGTTTCGTTTTAAGTCTTCCAGGATTTCAGGTCGGTTTAGATAAAATTTATTATTAGACGGTTAATATTATGGAAAAGTCATTATTTCTTTTAATTTTTATTAAGTAAAAACAGGACACATAATTTGTCACCCTTTATATATAAATAAATAAGTAGTCTTGTCTGTCTAGTTTGACTAATATTACTTGTTTGTCCTTGTCTTCCTTTAACTTCGTTTAAATTTAACCTCGGGGGGTGTGAAACGTTTCCGGAAAATATTATGCGTTGTCTCGATAATGTATTGAAGTTGACGAGTTCATCCCCAGTGAATAATGGATGGATTCACCCTCTGTTGTCGCAGCGAGATAAAACCGATATTTTATATTCTTGCCGTGAAGTCGGACAATGGGATTGAAACCGAAAACAACTTGTCCGAATGGGGGAAGCCAGGGTATTGCACACGAAACCTGATTTCCACCAAGAGGAAAAGGATTTTCTTTTAAAGAAAATTATAAAAATTACACAATGATATCCTGATTTTCATTGGAATTCATCGATAATTTATGTTAGTTTAATGGATATCTTTTGATTGTTTAGATCCAGCAGGATTTCAAGAATCTCCGAAAAATCCCTCCTCGAGGTGATTTATCTCCATTAAACTCCCCATAAGAAGCTTTTTTCCAACTATCCACTTCATCTTCTGCCCAAACACCGACAGAAAAACTCACAATAAAACCCTACCGAAATTTATTCCTTAAAATAATTTCGCCGACAATTATCAGATAATAGGCCTGCAAGAAAAAGGCTTCACAATAACAGAAAAAATTCATAGACAAAAGGAGGATGGAGGAGATGGTGAAATTCATTGGTAAAAATGACGGAAATTTGGGCATGTTTAATTAATCTACGCGGACAGAACTTTAAGCGAATCTTCCGTGCGTTTTAATGTGGGAATTAAATTCCAATTAAATTAATTTGTTTCCGGATTATTAACTCATTGATTTTATTACTACAGAAGCATTAAGGCAGATAATAGCAAGGTAGGGAGACGGACAAGACCTGACAGGATAAGACGAACAAAAAGGAAAAGACGGATATACCGGACAAAATGTACAGATGGAAGAGACGGACAAGACTCACAAGACGGATAAGAGTGACAAGACGGACAAGACGAACAAGACGGACAAGACGGACAAGAAGGACAAGAAGTACAAGACGGACAAGACGGACAAGAAGGGCAAGAAGTACAAGACGGACAAGACGGGAAAGACAATCAAGACAGACAAGGCTAGACAGACAAGACTAGCCAGAAAAAACTAAACAGGTAAGACTGGAAAGACAAGACTGTCACACAAGGTATTGTAATTCGTATTAATTAGGAAGTAACAGTTGAACGTGACTACATAATTAGTGTAATAAATTGTCCAGTAATAGTAATATAATCGAGAATTCATAAAGCCGTTAGTAAGTTTCCAGTAAGTTTGCAATGCACGAGGAAACAAAGCTTAAGTGTGACTCAACACCCAACTTGAACAATTGGTTCATGTATATAAATTATATATGCAAAATTAACGTATTATGTTGTTTAATTAGTTTAGTTTAGACATAGTCATGATTGTAAATTCTGCCATGCCCAGTAAGAAATTGGGTTAGACGGTAATCAATTTCTCCGTGTTTACTGCTTATCCACGGAACTATTTTGGTCAAGATAGGCAAGGCTAGACAGACAAGACAACGCAGACAAAACTAGACAGACAATGCAAGAAGGACTAAACTAGACAAACAAGATTGGGCAATCTTGTCGTGGATAATAAATAAAAAAAAAAATAGTTCCGTGGATATGCAGTAAACACGGAGAAATTGATTACCATCTAACCCAATTTCTTACTGGGCATGGCTGCTATAAAGATTATTTACAGCAAATACGAAGATCACCTAATAATATATGTGAATATTGCGCCGAAGAAGACTCTGTTACCCACACAATATTTGAATGCTGTAGATGGACAAAAATCAAATATGGACAAAATCTTCGAACCCAGAAGTGTTATAGACTACATGTTAGAGAGCAAGGAAAACTGGGACAAGATACACAAACTTGTCAAATTCATCATCAGCACAAAAGAAGAAGACGAGAAAAAATGGCACAAGAAATGAACTCTATAAAATATAGTGTATATTAAATAATATTTTATTATAACCAGCACGCCTATTTCATACGTTTTTTCGTTCTGGTGTGCTTGGATGACGTCGAAAAAAAAAGTCTTGCATGTCAAGTCGTGTCTGTCTTACCCGCCTTTGAATGCGGAAGACCCGGGTTCGAATCCTGGTCGGGGAGGCGGCAACTAGGGCGGTTTTCACTAACCGTCCGGGCTGCCCACCCTGAATGATTGCAAAATGTGACCCATTTTTGGGACCTTCGCGGCATTTAAAACTAAAAAACTAAATTTCTCAAAAGCCTACCAGACCACCCAACTTTCATTCTAATTCTTTTACCCAGGATACTCATTTATATTTTAGCCTATTTTGTTTTGAATTGTATGCCCTGTTAAATGTATATATTACTTATTTGTATTATATATATATATATATATATATATATATATATATATATATATATATATATATATATATATATATATTTATATATAATTAAAATTGTTGATTCTTTATTTTTATTTATGTTTAATTGTTCTATGAGCCTAACCTCTCTATTTTGCAAAATTCTTTTTAATTAATTTTTAAATGTATTACTGTGTTGTTGTAACAAATCTTATATATGCTCTGTCATTGGTCATATAAACTGTTAAGCAATAAATCGTTAAATTAAAATGTCTAGTCTTATCTGTCTAGTCTTGTCTGTCTGGTCTTGTCTGTCTAGTCTTGTCCGTCTAGTCTTGTTTGTCTAGTCTAGTTTGTCTACTCTTGTCTGTCTAGTCTTGTTTGTCTAGTCTGTCTAGTCTTGTCTGTCTAGTCTTGTCTGTCTAGTCTTATCTGTCTAGTCTTGTCTGTCTAGTCTTGTCTGTCGAGTCTTGTCTGTCTAGTCTTGTCTGTCTAGTCTTGTCTGTCTAGTCTTGTCTGTCTAGTCTTGTCTGTCTAGTCTTGTCTGTCTAGTCTTGTCTGTCTAGTCTTGTCTGTCTAGTCTTGTCTGTCTAGTCTTGTCTGTCTAGCCTTGTCTGTCTAGTCTTGTCTGTCTAGTCTTGTCTGTCTAGTCTTGTCTGTCTAGTCTTGTCTGTCTAGTCTGTCTAGTCTGTCTAGTCTTGTCTGTCTAGTCTTGTCTGTCTAGTCTTGTCTGTCTAGTCTTGTCTGTCAAGTCTTGTCTGTCTAGTGTTGTCTATCTAGTCTTGTCTTTCTAGTCTTGTCTGTCTAGTCTTGTCTGTCTAGTCTGTCTAGTCTTGTCTGCCTAGTCTTGTCTGTCTAGTCTTGTCTGTCTAGTCTTGTCTATCTAGTCTTCTCTGTCTAGTCTTGTCTGTCTAGTCTTGTCTGTCTAGTCTTGCCTGTCTAGTCTTGTCTGACTAGTCTTGTCTATCTAGTCTTGTCTGTCTAGTCCTGTCTCCATACCAACCATGCTATAAAAGCCGTCATAAAGATCGTACACAATACTAAATCCGGCACCCAAAGATCACGAAAAATATGTGCATTAATAACACTTGATGTACGAAATGCTTTTAACACAGCCAAATAACAACAAATAACAAGAAATATTGCCCCTTCCAGATCAGAATTATTCAAAGCTATTTTACCAATAGAACGATCATTTTGCAAACAAGTGACGAAACCGAGGAAATAATAGTTAGTGTCCCACTGGGATCGATTATGGGCCTCACTCTGTGGAATATACTTTATCTCAGGTTAAAACATCCGGAGAGAACTAGGCTAATAGTCTTTGCGGACGATTTAGCTGTTGTGCAAAGTCGGAACAGACTTTGATGCTAACTGCAAACCAACAAGATCTGAAATTAACTGTTGGATGCAATCAATAAAATTAAATCTCGCACCAGAGAAAACAGAAGCGGTCCTGCTTAAGGGACTTAGTAAGCTTGCACCCATAATGTTTGAAATAAACAATGTTGGCATCGCGGCCGGAGGAGTCAATAAAATACCTAGGAGTCATTTTTAAATAAAAGGCTCTAAATAGCAGTAATGGAAAAGCTCATGAATAACGAAAGGAGGGGGGAGGCGAAGAGCTTGAAATAGCACTCAGTTGCGCGGTCTCAGTTGCGCAACTGAGTGCTCTTTACAGCTCTTCGCCTCTCCCCTCCCTTCGTTATTAATGAGCTATATATATATATATATATATATATATATATATATATATATATATATATGTATATATATATATATATATATATATATATATATATATATATACAAATGTATAAGACATACAAATACTGTTGAGGGAATGAGTGGAGCTGGACTCTCTGAACTGGACTCGACTGGTCTGGTTGAGTCTGGTTGACCTGGCTGCTGGCTGAGTCTGGTTGAATGGGTCCACTGGCTGGACCGGTGTGACTAAGACCACTTCGCTTACTGGGTTGGACCGGTGTGAATGAGTCCAATGGCTGGACTGAACTGGACTCGTTGGTTGGTTGCCCTGACTATTTAACTGAACTGGAGTCGACTAGCTGACTGGTTGCGCCTGACTGTTGGTTGGTTGTGCCTGATTGTTGAACTGAACTGGAGTCGACTTATTGACTGGTTGCGCCTGACTATCTGGACGGATCTGGTGCCGACGTGCTGACTGTTTGCTCCTGACAGTCTTGCTTGACTGGGTTGATTGCTTGACTGTGCTGCTGATTCGGGGGTCCAGGTATTTATATTATGTCCTGGTATACGTCCCTCATGTGGGGGTGATTTTTTTCTATTTTCGTCAAAATATTGTTTTGGAGATTACCGATTCGCGGGAAAAAACATCTTGTCTTAATTTCCCCGGGGATTACACAATTGACCCTAATAAAATATTTTCGGAAATTGTCCGAAAATATTTGGCTAATTATTGTAATGCCCTCGTAAACTAAGAAATAAAAAACGGCTCGTTACCGCTACACATCAAAGTTAGTTATCGATAAACTCTAGGTAGTCCAGTGAAAATTGGCAGAAAGGATTTGCTGTGCATTTAATACAGTATGGCGACGCTACCTAATTAATCGCTGGTATACCACCACTTGAGTTGCTGGCTAAAGAGAGAAAGGAACTAGGAACTATATGAAGCAGGCTCTAATTGCTATAGATAATTTGTATAATGAATGGCAGACAAGCTGGTGGGCGCCAGATAAAGGGCAATGGTCGAGGCTGCTACTACCCATAATACAGGGAGAAATTGATTACCATCTAACCCAATTTTTTTCTGGGCATGACTGCTATCAAGATTATTTACAGCAAATAAGAAGGTCACTCGATAATCTGTGTCAATAATGCGGCGAAGAAGACTACCCCACACAATATTTAAATGCTGTAGATGGACCACAGAAAGGGAACTCCAAGAATCAAATATATACAAAAGATTCGAACCCAGAAATGTTATAGTCTATATGTTAGAGAGCAAGGAAAACTGGGGAAAGATACACAAACTTGTCAAATTTACCATCAGCTCGAAAGCAGAAGACAAGAAAAAATCGCACCAAAGATATGAACTTTAGCAAATATAGTGTATATTAAATAATATTTTATTATAAGCAGCACGCCGATGTCAGCATACGCTGTTGCGTTCCGGTGTGCTTGGATGACTTCAAAAAAAGTCCTGTCTCTATGTCTTGTCTGTCTAGTCTAGATTGTCTAGTCTAGTTTTTCTAGTCTTATCTGTCTAGACTTGCTCGTCTGGTCTTGTCTGTCTAGTCTTGTTTGTTTAGTATTGTCTGTCTAGTCTTGTCCATCTGGTCTTGTCTGTCTCGACTGTCTTCTCTGTCTAGTCTTGTCTCTCTGGTCTAGTCTGTATGATCTTGTCAATCTAGTCTTGTCCGTCTAGTGTCTCCTGTCTTTGTCGTTTAGTCTTGCTTGTATAGTCCTTTCTATCTTTAGTCCTTTCGTCTTGCTCGCCTAGGTTTAAACTTTCGTTATCATATTTTATTCTGGAGTAGGCCGTAAAGAGCCGTGAATATCTGACGTCAAATTATCGGAAAGTGCCTATATAATTTTACGGCGTATATAGCAGACTAGTTGACATATTTCTTCGTAAATTTACGTTTAACGGATTTTTACGCCCGCTGCCATATGTTACAGCCGCGCAGGGACTACTCGCACCACATCAAAAGCCGCCCCTCAACTCCCGAATGTATAAAATCACAAACATTAGATTTTCTGGATACAGACAATAGTAGAGATACAAGCTTGTCTAGTCTTGTTTATTATGTCTTGAATATCTAGTCTTGTCTGTCTATGGAATCTTGTCCGTGAACTCCTGTCTGTCAAGTTAATTCAAAAATTCAAGTTAAATTCAAGTTGTCTGTTAAAGAACACTGTCAAGTTAATTCCTTTCTATTAATTTTTCTCTATCTAGTTTCTTACTTTTAATTATGAAGTTTTTCTATTGTAGGAATACACGAGAAAGTTTTGTCTAGTGGCTGCAGGAGTTCAATTAGCAGTTTGTGTATGCAGACCGCGAGGTGGCACTTCAGTATCGGACTCCGATCGCAGTGGCCGGCAATTAGAAACGGAGGGTCGGCGGCGCTCTGGGGTACAGCTGTGGCCTGAATACCCAAACGATATTACTAATAATTCACGGGAGACCTTCTTTTCAAACACTAAATCTACTTCAGTAGTCTTTCAAAACTTTTTTTTAGACGATTTAAATACAATTTGATATACAAAATTTGAGAGCAAAACTAGAGAGAAAAGAATATATAGTAAATTATATACAAGCAATAGTAGACAGACAAGAGTAAACAGAGAAGACTAGAATAAAAAAGACTAGACAGACGAGACAAGATATTCAAGTCTAAACAGCTATTATTATGTGATGTAGAATAAATGTAGCTTGGATTTCTGGATGTGGCTGAGTTTTATTAAGTTCACAAATCCTTTGTCCTGTTGGGCGAAGAGGGAAAGAGAGAGAGAGTCAAGGGTTAATAAACCCTCGGGAATTGGAAGAATTTCTCAGGAATTACAACAGGTAATAGCATTTTAAGCGACAAAATTCATGTGGCCACAAAGCTATTCCAAAAATTTATTCCCATTCCCATTGGAGATTAAGACTATCAACAAAGGTACCGTGCGTAGATTAGGGAGAAAATACGAGCAAGTGATTAGATAGACCAAAGTAGTTAAACACCACTAGACAGACATGACTAGACAGACAATACTAGACAGACAGGGTTAGTCAGACCAAACTAGACAGACGAGACCAGACAGACAAGACTAGAAAAATATGACAGGAGAGACAAGGGTAAGTAAAAAAGTCTAGAGAAATAAGACTAGAGAGGAATCATTAGACAAACCACGCTAGACGCAGAATATTAGAGAAGCATGGCAGACTATACTGTATAGCTAATACTAAAGGGAGAAACCTATTTAAGCTTGTTTGTGGTGTAATGAATTGAAAAATACATGGAGAATCGTGGAAATTCACTCGGATATTCATTGAGAAGTTGGATCTGCTCCAGAGCAGATCGAATGAGGTTTTCGCCTTATCGGTAAAATTGCATTGAAATGTTGTGGGGAATTTATGCGCGTTAAATAATCCACCGAGTGTAGTACGACAAAAGGGGTAATGATGAATTGGATAGCCGGCTTGCATATATAGATATTATTAACTTTATATTTGCCACAAATTCAACAAAATATTCCAACCATTTTTTATTGTAGTCTATACTGTAAAAAATAGACAAATCTAAAAGGACAAGACTAATTAATAAATAATATTGTTTGTCTAGTCTTATCCGTACAATTTCTATGACTAGTCTTTTCTGTTTTAATATTGTCTGTTTTCAGTGAAATCGTGAATGTGGAATACTAGATTAGATTGCTTACTTTTGGAAGAAAATTGAGAAAGTTTGTTTTCTGTTTTGTTGTTGGAAGGGGATTTAAGGATTATTGTGGAATCTTCAAATTTAATGCTGCTGCAACGTTGCCAAAGCCCGTATTTATTCTTTAAGCACGTTTATATATGTCGCGAAGCTCGTAGGGATTTGTAAAAATTACTTCTTCATCGAAATAACTTTATGGAAAAAAAAATCACTAAATTAACCTGTCAAGCAAAATAGTCGAATGAGAATAGATAAGACTAGGCAAACAAAACTAGACATACAAAACTAGACAGAGAACATTAGATAAAATATTATACAGACAAAAGTAGACTGACAAGTTTAGATAGGCAAAGGTAGACAGACAAGAGTGGACATACAAGAGAAATCAGACAAGACGAGATAGACAAGAGTCGTGTGATAAATTTAGATAGTCAATTATTGTCAACTTATATGCATGTATCTATATTTAGATGGAATGTATATATTTGATGTGTGTAGTGTGTGTATCTATTATGTAGATTTCCTTGAAAATCTGTGAAAATTGAAGGTTTACTGGATCAGGAAGTGTAATCACATCATTCGTTCGAAGGCAAATCCTAGGTGTGTGTCAAGGTGTATGTTTAGTATGTTCGGTGTTTTGTGTGTTGGCAGTAATTTCGTTTTATGGTAATAGAAAGGGAATAAGGAAAAGGGCATGGAATACGGTGAGATATAGTCGACAATTTCCCTGCCAATAATGGACTTTTCGAGCAAATAACGAAACGAACGACCGAACACGGCGAATAGGATTTTATATTGTAACTTCCTTCTCTTGTTTATATATATATATATATATATATATATATATATATATATATATATATATATATATATATATATGAAACTGTATGGTTATTGTGTATGGGCCGAAAATAGTCAGTAATTGGCCGTTTCTCTAACACCGCCAGCAATCTTATCACCACGTCTATTTAGTTCTGATTGCCCACTCTAACATTGATCATATCGGTGAATTGACGGCCGAAACTACTAGTTTCGTATTTTTCCTTTTTCCATTTCTGCGCGCCGATTTTCAGTAAAGCATTTCCTCTTATTTATTACAACGTCACGCCGAGCTGATAACACTTAAAGAGAAAAAAAAAACACAAACAGATGATTTAAAAGATAAAAAAGATTAACAAACATACTAGGAATGTAGGGTAAATAAATAATTAACTATCCAGGCTCATTGACAAATGCGCATTCTCTAATTAAAAAGTATTTAAATAGCTTAGCTTAATTAATGTATACAAATATTACATGAGTCAACATGAATTTGGCTGTGGTTAGGGTATATGTAATTGGGATAGGTTTATTGACATCGTTTATCATCCGAAAAAAAAAATATATTCCATAAAAAAGTTTTCTTTTGTTGACGATGTTTGATATGAGAACCATGTACACTGAAAGTTTTGACTATCACTATAGGGGTAAATATTACAGTTGTTGGCCAATGATTGGCCAGATTTTGAAAACTATATAACTATAAGACAATATCCTGGTGAAATAATTGTTTATTAATACAAGAAAATTCTATTTTACTTTATTTTTAAAGAAAATTTTATGAAAATTAGCCATCGGGCCAATTACTATTCTGAGGTTAGAGTTATTGGCTGTAACTTTTAACTTATACATAAGAATCAGAAGACTAGACAGAAAAGACTAGAAAGATAAGACTAGACAGACAAGATTAGACAGACAAGTTTAGAAAGACAAGACTAAACAAATAAGACGAGACAGATAAGACTGAGTTTTTAACAGGAATATGGCGGAAGGTTATGTTCTTAATAATAATAAGGTAATAATCTTAGAAATGCTCTGCAGACATTACGGCAAAAAAGTACGTGAATCCGTCATTTGTTTAAAGTGTCCAAAAAAAGTTCATCCAGGATGTGTAGCGCATACAAAAAAAACCAAAATGCTTTCACAGCTTTGATAAGGCAGCTGAGGAAAACGAGTAATTGAACGTGGAATAATCACAAGGTATGGTGGAAGCAAACGTGAAATTTCTTAAAAAGGAAAACCAATTGTTGAAGAAATTGTTGCACAAAATGGTAGATAAAAACAGAATAATAAATGACTACTCAATAACATTCCACGAGCAAATGGAAGAACTAAAGAACCTAGAAACAAAACAACAATATAAATATAAACTTCACAATCTAACGCCCCACAACGTAAAACCCCCAAACCAAGTCGTGCAAATAGCGCGGAGATTACCATACCAGTTGACAATGGAAATCATAATACTTTGCTATCCACCTCAAATACTGAACAGCATGAGCAGGCAACCAACAATACCATTCTTGGCAGAAGACGTCAGGAAGCAACTCGGAATCCAAATCAAACCGTCACCGACGACACAAGAAAAAGAAACATTCGCTAATCAGTTGGAAATGCAAAAGTAAGTGAAGAAGATAAAGAAATAGGGTTCCTAGGGAACCGCACCGAAAAAAATATGGATATACATATCTAGAGCAAAACATCATGTCACGAAGGATATTGTCTTAAAATATATATCAAAGAAGACAAGGCAGTCTAAAACAGACTTAGTTGTAGAGGAAATGTCCCCAAAAACTAAAATAGTGGATAATAAGAGCTTTAAAATAGGAGTAGATCCTACTTTAAAATATACGGTTTACAACAGCTTTTCTGTTATTTTGCATAAAATGTTTAATTTTCGTCTTATAGACCGCAGCGTATTTCAAATTTTCGGATAAGACCTACAGAACAAATAAATCGTTTAATATCTAGAAAAGTAACGTTAATTAACCATAACCAGACTGTTCAATCCATAGGAAATTCTATAGAAATATCTAATTGTAACTGAACATTGGAGAAGCAACGGATTATTACAAATTTTATTAAAAATAATCCAAATTAAAGTCTTCATATTATAAGTGTCATTTTGTAGAAATTCTGGAGAACACGGTGGAGTTCCAGTTTATTGTAAAAATAGAACAGAATGTAAACCAAGATTAGATATTATAAATGATCTTGCAGAAATATCGAATTTTTTTTTTAAATTGCAGCTATTGAAACATCAATAAACAATAATCTCACAATAATTCTAACCATCTAACCCAACCTAACCTAATCCAACCCAACTTAACCTAACCTCTCTCTAGCTTTCCGGATTTCATAAGCAAAATAGATAAATTGCTGATTAAATTAAATAACACAAACATGCAGTATCTCATTCTAGTAGACTTTGATGTAGATATATTGAAAACAACAAAACAATTCAATTAAAATCAATTCTGCAACAATTGTGGCAAATAAAATGGCAATGGATGAACCAAGTCATCCGTCGTCAAAATCATGTATAGACAACATAGTTGTAAAGAGTGACATGACATACTTGGGCAAAACAAAAGGATATCAAATCTCATATCATAGCGCCCAAATAATAAGCTTCTTTGAAGAAAAATAAAACAAGGACTGATTATAAGAAAAAGACTACATATTATACACAAAATAATTTGATAAAGTTTAAACAGATTCTACGTGAATAAACGTGGTTAGAAGTTTACAACGCGCAACTAAATGAGTTTGATAAGTAATGGAATGCTTTTATGTATAAATTATTACTTTTTTTCAATACCAGCTCTCGTCAGATGTCGTGTAAGAAAGTGTATAGAAATAACAGCTATATTTTTGCAGATCCACATATAGTAGTGATGAGGAAACAGATAGAAACGCTACAGATTCTTTCGTATTTTAGCGAAGACGAGACTAGACAGGCGAGCCTAAACATAAAAGACTAGAGAGACGAGAGAGATAGAAAACGGTATAACAAAATACGAAGAAAATACGATTCTCTACTAAAAATGGAAAAAAAAGAAATTTTGAAAATCAAATCTTCACAAAATGTTATGAAATCAACCAGGAATGTTGTAAAAAAATTGGCAAATTTAAAGGAAAAGAGGTTACAGAACAGGAACTACCGTTAACAGAAGTAGATAAATTAAATATCTTTAAAATATTAAATATCTATATAATAATTTATGCAAACTTGAAATTGGAAAAAATCCCGTGCCTGACATACAAGGATAAAATCAGTTAAGGCTGGCCCAGACGCTCCGTTTTGCACAACGTTTTGTGTGCGCAGTTCAACACGTTTCAGATAAAATGTTGCGTGTGGACAAGAAAACTGCGCAGTTTTGAGAACTGCACGGAGACGGTACAGTCGCAGCGATAACTGAGCTAAAAAGCATAGATAACCATGAACTGTGCAGACAAGTCAGCACATGTGGACGGTAGCTCCGTTTTCCGATTCATTTTCTTCCTCAGTTTCTTTGTACGTTTATTTAATATATTATAATTAATATATTATATCTCTATAAAGAGCAACTTATTATTATTAATAAATTATATGTCTATGTTAAGACCCAACAATTTTATTTTATTTGGTCCTAAAACTATTTGAAAAATTTTGTTTCTAAAAGTAGATAATATTAAATTACATTAAGATTACGCTAAACAGTTTCTTAACAACACAGCATGCCAAAATTGACCAGAGTAGTACCTCCTCCATGACGATGCTACTAAAACTGTGCGAAATATACAGATATAACTGCACGGTCTGGACGCTCTACAAATTGCAACGTTTTCATTCCCTCTTAAGACTGCACAGACAAAACGTTGTGCAAAACGTAGCGTCTGGACCGGGCCTTTATAACAGAAATTCTATCGTTATACAAAATGTTACTGATCAAGAAATTTTTAATATAGTAATGTTACTTAAAAACAAAAAAGCGCCGGATATGACTAGGTTTCCACAGATATAATAAGAGATGTAATTGAGGAAATTGTAGAGCCTTTAACCTATATTATCAATAATTATCAATAAATTATGGAATTTTCCCTCATAAACTAAAACACTCGATTTTAACACCCATTTAGAAAAAGGGAGATAGAAAACTTTTCGAAAAGTACAGACCTATTAGCATTTTGTGGTCGTTTTCATTTTATAAACATTTATATGTTATAAACATGTCTTTAAATATTTGGAGACTCAACAAATACTAAGTGGCAGAATACTATTATGGTAGATTACTATTAGATCTTTCCAAAGCATACGATACCGTAGATCATAAAATCCTTCTAACAAAATTAATCAAATAAGGCATTAGAGGAATTGCTTTAGACTGGTTTAGATCCTATCTTACTAGAAGAACTCAGCAAACTAAATTAATAAGGCGGTTAACACAAAAGACGGTTATGCAAAATCGAAGGTTGTATCAACGGCATTAGGTATACCACAAGGGAGTATACTAAGTATGTTGCTTTTCATCATATAACTAAATGATTTACCAGAAACTGTAAACCAAACGTGATATAAAATGGTAAACTTCGCAGACGACACCACTTTGCTCCTAGGTACCAAAAACAAAGAAGAAGTGTCCTTTAATGTAAACCGGGCAATAAACATTGTGAGGGATTGGTTCTATAGAAACAAACTAACCATCAATGCAAACAAAACAAACATAACTATTTTTAAGAGCAACAGATCTACAATAAGGGTAAATTATTGTAGATTTGTTTGTTTTAAATATCGTTAAACTTCTTCAAGTTGGAAATAACGAGATAATTATAATGAAAATGTACGGCTATTGGGTATCCATATAAATTGCTGCTTGAACTGGGACACATATTAATCTTGTAGTGGCGAAACTAAACAAAACAAAAATGGCACTATGAATCCTGCAAAAAACTGGAAACCCAGGAGTGCTAAAAATAGTGTTTTTCTCAAATTTTGAATCCCATCTGCGATTCCGAATAATTTTCTGGGGGACCAGTGTTATGAAAATATTCAGAGTACAAAAAAGGGCGGTCAGGATTATATTTGGAGCATCATACAGACAAACGGGCAGAGGAATATTCAAAGCGGGCAATGTACTGACAGTCGTTGGATTAAGTGTATACGAATCCCTCATTTGTATGTTTAAACACAAAAATTACTTTTTAGATGATGAAAACCGCCTCGATATAAATACAAGAAGAAAAAAATACTCATTACATTTTTCCTATGCACAAATTAACTATGACAGAGAAGGGGCCATATTACAATTGTATTGGGGTATATAATACTCTGCCCCATAAATTAAAAGAAATTACGCAAATAAAAGCGTATAAGAAGCAAGTCCACGAATGCATAAAAAACATTGAACCAAACACGTACGAAGAATTGAATACCTCAAACCATACTATATAGTTTTTTCATATTTGCATTATATCAGTATTTGTTATCTTATTTGTCATTGTTTTACTTTGTCAGTTTTCATTTAGTTCTTTTGCTTTTTTAATTTAATTTTATTTTTTTGTCACTATTTAAATTGCATTTATATTTTAAAGATGAAATTATGTGGCTTTATATGTAAATTATGTTTCTTATTTTAAATTTTATGGATTTATATTGAACTGTGATTGACATATTTCTTTTAGTTATGTTCTTGAGTAAGGAAATAAATTGATTTTGATTTGATTTGACAGATAAGACTAGACAGACAAGACTAGACAGACAAGACTTGACAGACAAGGCTAGACATACAAGACTAGACTGACAAGACTAGCGAGGCAAGACTAGACAGGCAAGACTAGCCAGACTAGATTAAGAATAAAAAAAGTGCCGGCAATGATGACATTCCTAGTGTTGTCATCAAAAATATTCTCCGTAATGTGCTTAGTCCACTACAACACATTATAAACAATTCTTTCCAATATGGTGTTTTTCCAGAGAGACTGAAAGTTGCCTTAATTTCGCCGATTTTTAAAAGCGGTGATAAAATCTCCATTTGCAATTACAGACATATCTGCATCCTATCTGTATTTTCGAAGATCATTGAAAAACTGTTAAATGAAAGATTGGTATCATTTTTAAACAAACATAACATTATTAGTCCGCAACATGGCATAAAGGGTAAGAGCAACTGCATAAAGGGTAAAAGTATTGATACCGCTTGTTATCAATTTGTAGCAGATGTAATTGAGAACCTTGAAGCAAAAAATATACCTCACGGATTATGACTTACGGACCATGAAATATTATGTGATAAACTGTACAACTATGGGATTCAAGGAGTGGCAATGGTTTGGATAAAATCCTATCTAGCAAATAGATTGAATACATACTACCAGGCTGGAAACACCTCATGGGGTCGTGAAATCCACGCCAGGAGCAGTAAATATTTTCATACCACAAGGGAGTACCATTGGCACACTATTATTTATAATATATATATATATATATATATATATATATATATATATATATATATATATATATATATATATATAGTTCCATTTACCCTAGTTACGGTAACAAGTCTGTTTGAAACAGTGCTCTATAAAAATAACTAAAAGTATCAGAAATTATGAATTTAAAAATTTAAAAACAGTGAGGAAAGCAATAGGGAACACTGGGACAGAGAGGTTACAGAAATTTACATGGGGAAAAAGTATTTAGCGAGAACATTTAGATTAATTTTGGGATAAATTTTTGACATATTTATTTGACATTTGTCAAACGATAAATTTGCATAGACACTATGATAAGAGTAACCTTTCTGTTGGTTTGACGGATAAGTACCAGACAACTAGGAAACAAGAGGGACGAACACCGAAACCCAGGTCGCGTCTGCAGTGGCATCCACCGGCAACCTGGTCAGCGTCTGTTCACCAGAGGTGCGGCTGCAAATACTTGTCTACAAAGGCCTCTACAGCCAGTAGTACTAAAAGTCCTGTACCCAACCAGGCAAACTCAAACAAGCAACCATGGCAGTTCAACCAAAACTTTACTATCTGGGGTATAGTAAAGTTTTTGTTGAACTGCCATGGTTGCTTGTTTAAGTTTGCCTGGTTGGGTACAGGGCTTCTAGTACTACTGGCGGTTGAGGCCTTTGTAGACATGTATTTGCAGCCGCACCTCTGGTGCACAGACGCTGACCAGGTTGCCGGTGGATGCCACTGCAGACGCGACCTGGGTTTCGGTGTTCGTCCCTCTTGTTTCCTAGTTGTCTGGTACCAACAAGTAACACAAGACCTAGAAGCAGCAAACATCACAGATACTCAGGACAGAACGACTCTCAGACATCAAATACACCAGTGGGAAGTGAAGAATGAGACCAAGAAAATGACTGGAACCTCCTGGACCGAAGAAAGAAAACAGGCACACTCACAGAAAATGTAGGAAATCTGGGCCATGAAAACTTAGCGCCATTCACCTTGGGTGCAATCCGAGGATTTATTTTTATTTTATATTATATATATATATATATATATATATATATATATATATATATATATATATATATATAAATGATTTAACACAAATACCTATCGCACCCCAACATACGATGGTAAACTATGCCGACGACACGAACATATTAAGTGACCAGAATATATTAAGCATAATGCAAAAATAGCAATGTCCTTCATGCTATCTTGGTTTATCGAAAGTGGATTTATTCTAAACAAAGAAAAAACTAAGTCGTTAATCTTTTAAACAAAATCCATCTATCCAGAAGAAATTACAATTGATAATGAAACCATTCTCATGCAAAAATCAGCGAGGCTTTGAGTCTCCATATCGATAATACTTTATATTGGTCACATATTAACAAAGTTATAATGAAATTGAATAACGCAGTGTACGCTGTACGAATTCTCAGCCGATATGTGGATATATGGATCCAGAAGTCTTAAGAATGGTATATTATGCAAATTTTAACTCACACTTTGATTTGCAATCATATTTTGGGGGAATGGCATGTATATCAATAGAATATTTAGAGTGCAAAAGCAAGTGACACGCAAACTGTCTAATCTAAAGTTTAGAGAATCCTGTAGAGCCGGCATGTCAAACTCATGATATTGCGGGCCACAATTTCTATTTAGCAATAAATTGGGGCCGCATGTTTTTACTGTTCAAAAAATTAATAAAACGCGAATCTTAGAATGATTACATTATGTATTTATTTTATTCATGTTATTTTTTACACTGAAACTATAAATATTCTATATTAAAGAAAAAAAGTAAATAAAGTTATAATAAACAAAATGAATTATTTTCCGAAAAATACTATTTGCCAAAATGATCTTTTTGATATCGTGTTATTGGTAAAAAGATACGTTTCTGATGATACATTAAATGTTGCTGGTCTGCTAATGTGGAAACAGACAAAAAATAGACGGTGTTGTTGCTTCATTTAAAACAGAATAATAATCTTCATCAAAATATTTTGAAAATTGTAATATACTCTCCCTTCTAGGAACAAATGCAGCAACAGAAAGCGTTTTTTTTAGTATCAATATAATATGGACAAATGAAAAAATGCAGTTGAACATTAAACTTTAAAAACTGTTCAATCGGATCAAATATATGACCCTGAAAGAAAATCATAATTTTTTTTTATACTAAAAATTGAAATTTATTAAAAATAATAATACATTTTTGTATATTTATATACAAATATATGTATGTATACAATTATTGGTCTTCTTTCATAACTAAATTATAATTCGCATTTCATCCCATTTGTCCCGAAATGTTTCAATGAAATGTGGTCACTTTAGACTAGATGGATTAGACTAGATTCACAGCACTAGACATATATGAATAGACAGAATAGAATAGTCTTGCCTCATCTGTCTAGTCTCGTCTGTCTAGTCTCGTTTGTCTACTCCCGTCTGTCTTGTCTCATTTGTCCAGTCTCGTCTATCTAGTCTCGCCTCTCTAGTCCCGTCTGTTTAGTCTCGTCTGTCTAGTCTAGTTTCTCTAGTTTTGTCTGCCTAGTCTTGTCTGTCTAGCCTTCTCTGTCTAGTCTTGTTTGTCTAGTTTTATTTGTCTGGTATTGTCTGTCTAGTCTTGTCTGTCTGGTCTCGTCTGTCTAGTCTTGTTTGCCTAGTCTCGTCTGTCTCGTCTCGTCTGTCTAGTCTGGTCTGTCTAGTTTCGTCTGTCTATTCTCGTCTGTCTGTCTATTCTCGTCTGTCTGTCTATTCTCGTCTGTCTAGTCTTGTCTATCTAGTCTTGTCTGTCTACTTTTGTCTGTCTAATATTGTCTGTCTAGTCTTTTCTGTCGTATATTGTCTCTCTTGTCTGCGTTGTCAGTCCGAAGAATTATTGCACGCAAGCAGGCGAATTAAGAACAACAGAGCACCGGGGCACTGAGGTCGTAAAAATAGCTGCCCAGCACCAATAGAGTTTCGTTTTGAACACTATGAACACGCTGCTCACAAAGGGTAATTTTCCGGCCAGATGGAAAATGGCAAAGCTCGTCCTAATCAGAGAAAAACTCCTAGAGCAACTTTTACTAAGCAGAATAAAAGGAGAACTTGACACCGGACATGGACTTTCAGAAAAACAATTTGGCTTCAAACAAGGAAAATCTATAATTGATGCGCTAAGATATGTTTTAGAGGTTGTCGAAAAGGCTACCTTCGACTCTAGAAACGCCAGCTGGAAGCAGATCATAAAAGGCTTAACATCAAGAGGTATATCACCGTATATACTACGCATGTTGAGGAGCTATCTTAGCGATAGAAAGTTAATTCTTAAAGAGGGTCGGAAAACGGAAGATATAAGTATCAGCAGCCGTGTTCCACAAGAATCGACATTAAGCCTAACCTTGTGGAACGTCCTTAATGACGATGTGCTTAGACTAAGACTGTCATTGGGACGACATTGATTGGCTTTGCAGACGACTTGGCTCTAGTGGTAACAGCCGGAACAGAAGAAGGCTTGATGCAGACATCAAACCACACTATAGAGCAAATCGTTAAATGGATGAAATACAAAAGCCTCAATCGCTAGAAAAAAACTGAGGCGGTCCTTCTTATATGACAAAAAAACCCAACTATAAAATTTTAAATTGAGAAAATGACGGTAATCCCAACGCAAATCATATATCTGGGCATAATAATAGACAAGGCATTAGGATATATATATATATATATATATATATATATATATATATATATATATATATATATATATATATATATATATATATCCTAATGCCTTGTCTATTATTATGCCCAGATATATGATTTGCGTTGGGATTACCGTCATTTTCTCAATTTAAAATTTTATAGTTGGGTTTTTTTGTCATATAAGAAGGACCGCCTCAGTTTTTTTCTAGCGATTGAGGCTTTTGTATTTCATCCATTTAACGATTTGCTCTATAGTGTGGTTTGATGTCTGCATCAAGCCTTCTTCTGTTCCGGCTGTTACCACTAGAGCCAAGTCGTCTGCAAAGCCAATCAATGTCGTCCCAATGACAGTCTTAGTCTAAGCACATCGTCATTAAGGACGTTCCACAAGGTTAGGCTTAATGTCGATTCTTGTGGAACACGGCTGCTGATACTTATATCTTCCGTTTTCCGACCCTCTTTAAGAATTAACTTTCTATCGCTAAGGTAGCTCCTCAACATGCGTAGTATATACGGTGATATACCTCTTGATGTTAAGCCTTTTATGATCTGCTTCCAGCTGGCGTTTCTAGAGTCGAAGGTAGCCTTTTCGACAACCTCTAAAACATATCTTAGCGCATCAATTATAGATTTTCCTTGTTTGAAGCCAAATTGTTTTTCTGAAAGTCCATGTCCGGTGTCAAGTTCTCCTTTTATTCTGCTTAGTAAAAGTTGCTCTAGGAGTTTTTCTCTGATTAGGACGAGCTTTGCCATTTTCCATCTGGCCGGAAAATTACCCTTTGTGAGCAGCGTGTTCATAGTGTTCAAAACGAAACTCTATTGGTGCTGGGCAGCTATTTTTACGACCTCAGTGCCCCGGTGCTCTGTTGTTCTTAATTCGCCTGCTTGCGTGCAATAATTCTTCGGACTGACAACGCAGACAAGAGAGACAATATACGACAGAAAAGACTAGACAGACAATACTAGACAGACAAAAGTAGACAGACAAGACTAGATAGACAAGACTAGACAGACGAGAATAGACAGACAGACGAGAATAGACAGACAGACGAGAATAGACAGACGAAACTAGACAGACCAGACTAGACAGACGAGACGAGACAGACGAGACTAGGCAAACAAGACTAGACAGACGAGACCAGACAGACAAGACTAGACAGACAATACCAGACAAATAAAACTAGACAAACAAGACTAGACAGAGAAGGCTAGACAGACAAGACTAGGCAGACAAAACTAGAGAAACTAGACTAGACAGACGAGACTAAACAGACGGGACTAGAGAGGCGAGACTAGATAGACGAGACTGGACAAATGAGACAAGACAGACGGGAGTAGACAAACGAGACTAGACAGACGAGACTAGACAGACATCAAACATTGATGCAGACATCAAACCACACTATAGAGCAAATCGTTAAATGGATGAAATACAAAAGCCTCAATCGCTAGAAAAAAACTGAGGCGGTCCTTCTTATATGACAAAAAAACCCAACTATAAAATTTTAAATTGAGAAAATGACGGTAATCCCAACGCAAATCATATATCTGGGCATAATAATAGACAAGGCATTAGGATATATATATATATATATATATATATATATATATATATATATATATATATATATATATATATGTTGTATTTGAGGTTTTCGCGGATAGATACCTGTGTTGTATTGTTTTCTCGGGGATTCCGCGTTGATGCTGAGGGTTGGCTCTGAAAAGAACCGGATTCTCGACGTTTCGGCGAACTAACATTCGCCATTCTCAAGAGATATATGCGTCCGTACGGGTCAACCGTTCGACGCATACAGTATGCGTCGAACGGTTGACCCGTACGGACGCATATATCTCTTGAGAATGGCGAATGTTAGTTCGCCGAAACGTCGAGAATCCGGTTCTTTTCAGAGCCAACCCTCAGCATCAACGCGGAATCCCCGAGAAAACAATACAACACACACACATATATATATATATATATATATATATATATATATATATATATATATATATATATATATATATATATATATATATATATATATATATATATATATATATATATATATATATATATATATATATTGGTGTCTCTGGACGTGTCATCGCTGTTCACTAATATACCGTCAAAATTATTTTTGGATATTATCAAATCAAATTGGGAGTTGCTTCGCCCATCTTGCAAAATACCCCGCAAGGTTTTTTTGGAACTTATTGAATTCATTTTTGATACGACATATTTTTCGTTTGAAAATAAGTTTTTCCTTTTTTTAAGATTTTCGGAACCCCCATGGGATCGCGCTTATCTCCGGTGGCAGCTAAGATTGTTATGAACACTTTAATTAAGGTTTTTTTGGACAAACTTAATTTCGAAATCCCATTTTTGTGGCAATATGTGGATGATATTGTTTGTGCCATCCCGCAGGGGTCCAAAACTGAGGTCCTAAGAGCCTTCAACTCATATAACGAACGTCTTACCTTCACAATTGAATCTGAAAATAATAATACTCTACCCTTTTTAGACACCCTGATTATCAGGACAAATGACAACCGCATTAATTTAGATTGGTACCAGAAACCTACCAGTTCGGGCAGATACCTGAATTATTTTTCCTGCGCTCCTTTTCAGCACAAGCTGAATGTAGTTTTGGGTCTTAAGACGAGGATATTCAAGATTGTACATCCAGATCTTCGTAATGATAGTTTAGAGAGATTGTTTAATATCCTAAAGAAGAACAGCTATCCCACAACAGTACTTAGGAAGTTGTTGTTCTCCAACCCTACAAGACAACTTGTCGCTGAGATGGTCGCAGAGGACGACACGAAAATATTCAAGAGCTTACACTTAGTAGAATCACTGTCCCCCAGAATAAAATCAATTTTCAAGAACAAGAGCCCAGCCATTATAGCGGATAAATGTTACAACACCATCAGCAGATCTTTCAGTCGCCTTAAAGATTCAACCCCCACGTTAATGCAATCAAATGAAATCTATCGCATTCCGTGTGCCGAGTGTGAGATTGTGTACGTTGGTCAGACCGGCCAAAGATTGTCATCCAGACTGGCCAATCACAGAAGTGATTGCAGACTAAAACCCCACTCGTGCGCCTTAGCAACACATTGCAATGACAAGGACCATAGGGTCAATTACGATGACCTGAAAGTTCTTGCAAGGGAGCCACGCTTATCTAAGAGACTTTTCTTTGAAATGTGTTTCATTCATAACGCCGGTGCAGCCATGAACTCAAGGAAGGACATGGACGGGTTGAGCAATATGTATGTTTGGCTCATGACTTGGGCGACGTCTAGACACAGTTAACGTGATGGGTGGTTTCTGTTTTGCTATTTATTTTCTATTTGTGCTGCGGTTTCGTTGTCTGTAGTGGTTCTACTGTTATACAATTTCCTTAAATGGGGGTCGCTAAGCTCCTGTTTTTCTAAGAAGATCTAGGGATCGTCCAGATTACCTGGGTTTCTGGGAAACTACGACGTAGTGGCGGTTTCAAAAAAAATAATTTCGAACTGTATGTCTTCAAACATTGGTTAAATATTCTTTTTCCTGTGTGCTTGTGACTCCTGTGTCCTTCTAATGTCACGATCTTTCCCAATGCGCACCTTCGCAGCTCAATTGAAAAAAGGGAAAAAAAAATGTTTTTTTCAACTTTAATTTATTTTAAGAGAACGAAAAGGTTTTGTTGGTTTCCTCGTGCTGTGCTGATCGGGTTGGTGTCCGACATTTTGTAAACTAAATATTAAATTTCAAACACCGAAATTAAAATTCACTATGGCTCGTTTTACAGCAACGATTATGTAACCCACATTGTTGGTCAAGTTACACGTCTTAATTAATTGTTCATTACCTTCTTTGTAAGTAATCAATAACATCTTTCACTTGTTTTTTGTAATTTTCTGTAAAAATTTTGTAGGGCTTGAAAAAGATCTAATCAATAAATCGAAACGTCGACTTACGAAGAATTTGAGTTTTTTTTGTTAATCGTATTACCCGAATTCTACCGTTTGCGTAGTAATTTTTATAAAATTTACACTTTAACTAATAACGATTGTTATTACCCCCACTCTTTATACATATATATATATATATATATATATATATATATATATATATATATATATATATATATATATATATATACATATATATATATATATATATATATATATATATGTTGTATTTGAGGTTTTCGCGGATAGATACCTGTGTTGTATTGTTTTCTCGGGGATTCCACGTTGATGCTGAGGGTTGTCTCTGAAAAGAACCGGATTCTCGACGTTTCGGCGAACTAACATTCGCCATTCTCAAGAGATATATGCGTCCGTGCGGGTCAACCGTTAGACGCATACTGAGAGCTCGTTGGTGCGATGCGACTACTTATAGCTGTCTGGCTTCGGGTCATGCGCGTTGTGTGCGGTGCTTCGGTTCGGTTGTTTGTTTGTCTTGTTGGTCGTACATGAGTCTGGGGTGTCTGGGATTGCATTTTGTGGGTGGATATGATCGTTTGCCATGCTGGGGGCAGTCTCAAAGAAACGTCTCTCGTGTTCATGCAGTAGTCTCGTTTTTCTATCTCTATGGCTTCTCTGTATACTCGTGACATTTCGTGGCTAATCTGTGCAACAGTCCTTGCATTTCTAAAGTCCATCTAGTGACCGGTGTTTGTGTGTTGGACAAGTGCCGATGAAATTTTGTCTCTGTGTCTTACTGAAACTATATGTTCTGGAATCCTAGCAGATATTTTTCTATTGGTACGTCCAATGTAGGTTCGTTCACATGATCCGCAAGGTATTTCGTAAATTCCATGGGATTCTAACGGGATGGTGTCTTTAACGCTGCGTAGCATAGAGGATATTTTCTGGTTAGCTTTGAAAATGGTGTCGATGTTGTGTCTTTTAAGGATTCTGGCGATTTTGTCAGTTGATCCATGAACATATGGTAGGTATGCTGTGCTAACGGGTTCTGTGGTTCTTCTATAATTGATGCGCTAAGATATGTTTTAGAGGTTGTCGAAAAGGCTACCTTCGACTCTAGAAACGCCAGCTGGAAGCAGATCATAAAAGGCAGATATTTTTCTATTGGTACGTCCAATGTAGGTTCGTTCACATGATCCGCAAGGTATTTCGTAAATTCCATGGGATTCTAACGGGATGGTGTCTTTAACGCTGCGTAGCATGGAGGATATTTTCTGGTTAGCTTTGAAAATGGTGTCGATGTTGTGTCTTTTAAGGATTCTGGCGATTTTGTCAGTTGATCCATGAACATATGGTAGGTATGCTGTGCTAACGGGTTCTGTGGTTCTTCAGTTGTTTGGCTACTGTTCTCTGTAAGACGGATAGCTCTGGATATTAATCTGTTTGGATATCCATTTGAAGACAGAGCTTCTCGTAAGTTCCTCAATTCTTTCGGTAAGTTAAGCTGGTCGGCTAGTCTTTGGGATCGGGTGGTAAAAGTGTTTACTACAGATGCTAGTTGTTTGGGATGATGGTGCGAAGAAGCGTTCAACGGACACCGTTTTCAAACCTAGCCAGAAAATATCCTCCATGCTACGCAGCGTTAAAGACACCATCCCGTTAGAATCCCATGGAATTTACGAAATACCTTGCGGAACATGTGAACGAACCTACATTGGACGTACCAATAGAAAAATATCTGCTAGGATTCAAGAACGTGTAGTTTCAGTAAGACACAGAGACAAAGTTTCATCGGCACTTGTCCAACACACAAACATCGGTCACTGGATGGACTTTAGAAATTCAAGGACTGTTGCACAGATTAGCCACGAAATGTCACGAGTATACAGAGAAGCCATAAAGATAAAAAAACGAGACTACTGCGTGAACACGAGAGACGATTCCTTGAGACTGCCCCCAGCATGGCGACCGATCATATCCACCCTCAAAATGCAATCTCAGGCACCCCAGGCTCATGTACGACCAACAAGACAAACAAACAACCGAACCGAAGCACCGCACACAACGCGCATGACCCGAAGCCAGACAGCTATAAGTAGTCGCATCGCACGAACGAGCTCTCATTATGCGTCTAACGGTTGACCTGGGCGGACGCATATATCTCTTGAGAATGGCGAATGTTAGTTAGCCGAAACGTCGAGAATCCGGTTCTTTTCAGAGCCAACCCTCAGCATCAACGTGGAATCCCCGAGAAAACAATACACATGTATCTATCCGCGAAAACCTCAAATACAACATTATAAACCTCCACGGGGAGGAAATTTACCACCTCACCCCTAGTTTCGAGATACTACGGATAAAGCGCTCTCAATTATTATGCGATTTAGCATTTTTACGTCGCTGTAGAGATACAGACATAACACCCTGTCTGAGGCTGTCACACCAAAATGCGACAGCCAGGTCAAACAAAATACTACACAACGCAAGCCAAGCTTTGCTTCGGGACGAAATCCAAACCAAACGACAGAAACTTGACAGCATCAGTCAAAATATCCTGACAACCCACATAGCTCTAACTACTACGCTACACCCTCTCCTCTGGCAAAAGATAGACTCAATATCTATCAACAGAGCCGAACAGAATAGATTATTAATTACCAATAGACAGAAAGAAAAATACAACCTTCTCAGACGGAGACAAAAACCTGCACCAAAACCACTCAACATCGACAAAGTGGTTTACAATATTTCAGACCAGCCCCTAGACGAACCTACCAAAACCGTAGTGGCCAAGGGTTTTAACTTTGCAATAGCACCAACTCGCCTTCCCAAAGAAGACATAATCACTGGTGTCGAGACTGCTATCTCACAACTCCCTGCCACATTAGCTGAGACAATAAGACAAGAAACATGCCACATTTTAAGATCTGCCAAACCACCGATAAGAAACATTTCATACGAGGAATTCAAAGCCCTCAAGTCACTAAGAGAAAACAACAGCATTGTGGTCCTACCAGCTGACAAGGGAAATTGCTCTGTAGTCATGAAAAGTGCTGACTATAAACAAAAAATTACCACAATCTTACTTACTTACACAACTTACCTTGAGAAAACTACCAGACAAAAGATCCTAAGCTCTAGCATTGACAAGGAAACAATGAATTATCTAATACCAAGGGAGAAATTTTGACGGTGTCCCAAGATATATGGTTTACCAAAGATCCACAAAGATGGAGCCCCACTACGACCAATAGTAAGCTCCATTGGTTCACCGGTCCAACTTCTTGCGAAACATTTAGCAAAATGTTTACAACCATACGCCGAAGATTGTGATTCCTATGTCTGCAATGCTGAACACTTCATAGACATACTGAAAAATCGATAACTCCAGCCGGCCACCTCCTTGTGAGCTTTGGTATTGTATCTTTATTCACAAAAGTACCGGTCCCTGAGGCCTTAAACATTATAAGATCAAAATTAAAACCAGAAAAGTATGTATCAGATCTGGCAGAACATTGTTTAAAGAATACATACTTTAGGTACGATGGTCAAATATACAAACAAGTCCTAGGAGCACCAATGGGTTCACCTCTATCCCCAGTAATAGCCAACATATTTCTTACAGATTTTGAGGAAAAGGCAATCTCATCAGCCACACTTAAACCTACACTCTGGTTAAGATATGTTGACGACACATTTGTAATCTGGCCCCACGGCAGACCAGAGCTGGACATATTCCTTAACCATCTTAACTCCCAACACGACCAAATTAAATTCACAATGGAGATAGAAAAGCAAAAACAACTTCCTTTCTTGGATGTTTTGGTACAGAAGAAACCTGACGGCACTTTGAGCCACACTGTGTACCGGAAACCAACCCATACAGACAGATATCTGAACGCTTCTTCGCACCATCATCCCAAACAACTAGCATCTGTAGTCAACACTCTTACCACCCTCTTAACTTACCGAAAGAATTGAGGAACTTACGAGAAGCTCTTTCTTCAAATGGATATCCAAACAGATTAATATCCAGAGCTTTCCGTCGTACAGAGAACAGTAGCCAAACAACTCAAGAACGACAGAAACCCGTTAGCACAGCATATCTACCATATGTTCATGGATCAACTGACAAAATCGCCAGAATCCTTAAAAGACACAACATCGACACCATTTTCAAACCTAACCAGAAAATATCCTCTATGCTATGCAGCGTTAAAGACACCATCCCGTTAGAATCCCATGGCATTTACGAAATACCTTGCGGAACATGTGAACGAACCTACATTGGACGTACCAATAGAAAATATCTGCCAGGATTCAAGAACATGTAGTTTCAGTAAGACACAGAGACAAAGTTTCATCGGCACTTGTACAACACAGAAACACCGGTCACTGGATGGACTTTAGAAATTCAAGGACTGTTGCACAGATTAGCCACGAAATGTCACGAGTATACAGAGAAGCCATAGAGATAGAAAAACGAGACTACTGCATGAACACGAGAGACGATTCCTTGAGACTGCCCCCAGCATGGCGACCGATCATATCCACCCTCAAAATGCAATCCCAGAGACCCCTGACTCATGTACGACCAACAAGACAAACAAACAACCGAACCGAAGCACCGCACACAACGCGCATGACCCGAAGCCAGACAGCTATAAGTAGTCGCATCGCACGAACGAGCTCTCAGTATGCGTCTAACGGTTGACCCGCACGGACGCATATATCTCTTGAGAATGGCGAATGTTAGTTCGCCGAAAGGTCGAGAATCCTTTTCTTTTCAGAGCCAACCCTCAGCATCAACGTGGAATCCCCGAGAAAACAATACAACACACAAACACACACACACACATATATATATATATATATATATATATATATATATATATATATATATATATATATATATATATATATAAAGAGTGGGGGTAATAACAATCGTTATTAGTTAAAGAATAAATTTTATAAAAATTACTACGCAAACGGTAGAATTCGGGTAATACGATTAACAGAAAAAACTCAAATTCTTCTTAAGTCGACGTTTCGATTTATTGATTAAATCTTTTTCAAGACCTACAAAAATATTACAGAAAATTACAAAAAACAAAGTAACAGATGTTATTGATTACTTACAAAGAAGGTAATGAACAATTAATTAAGACGTGTAACATCATATAACTTGACCAACAATGTGGGTTACATAATCGTTGCTGTAAAACGAGCCATGGTGAATTTTAATTTCGGTGTTTGAAATTTAATATTTAGTTTACAAAATGTCGGACACCAACCCGATCGGCACAGCACGAGGAAACCAACAAAACCTTTTCGTTCTCTTCAAATAAATTAAAATTGAAAAAAAAACAAATTTTTTTCAATTGAGCTCGAAGGTGCGCATTGGTAAAGATCGTGACATTAGAAGGACACAGGAGTCACAAGCACACAGGAAAAAGAATATTTAACTAATGTTTGAAGACATACAGTTCGAAAAAAATTATTATTTTTTTTTTTTTTTTTGAAACCGCCACACGTCGCAGTTTCCCAGAAACCCAGGCAATCTGGACGATCCCTAGATCTTCTTAGAAAAGCAGGAGCTCAACGACCCCCCATTTAAGGAAATTGTATAACAGTAGAACCACTAGAGACCACGAAACCGCAGCACAAATAGAAAAAGATAGCAAAACAGAAACCACCCATCAAGTTAACTGTGTCTAGACGTCGCCCAAGTCATGAGCCAAACATACATATTGCTCAACCCGTCCATGTCCTTCCTTGAGTTCATGGCTGCACCGGCGTTATGAATGAAACACATTTCCAAGAAAAGTCTCTTAGATAAGCTTGGCTTATCTTGACAATCTTTGGCCGGTCTGACCAACGTAGTTAGTCTACAAACCAACCGAGTGCGAGCTTGTGTACGTTGGTCAGACCGGCCAAAGGTTGTTATGCAGACTGGCCAATCACAGAAGTGATTGCAGACTAAAACCCCACTCTTGCGCCTTAGCAACACATTGCAATGACAAGGACCATAGGGTCAATTACGATGACCTGAAAGTTCTTTCAAGGGAGCCAAGCTTATCTAAGAGACTTTTCTTGGAAATGTGTTTCATTCATAACGCCGGTGCAGCCATGAACTCAAGGAAGGACATGGACGGGTTGAGCAATATGTATGTTTGGTTCATGACTTGGGCGACGTCTAGACACAGTTAACTTGATGGGTGGTTTCTGTTTTGCTATTTATTTTCTATTTGTGCTGCGGTTTCGTGGTCTCTAGTGGTTCTACTGTTATACAATTTCCTTAAAAGGGGGGTCGTTGAGCTCCTGTTTTTCTAAGAAGATCTAGGGATCGTCCAGATTGCCTGGGTTTCTGGGAAACTGCGACGTAGTGGCGGTTTCAAAAAAAAAAAAAATTTTATATTTTTTATATTTTTTTATTTTTTTATTATTATTATTAGTTATAAGTTATAACAATACAACAAAACGAAACAAAAGAAAGAAAACACAATATGAAAAAAACAAAGAAAAAAAAAAAAAAAACAGATCAGCACTAATAACCCCACCCAAAAATACCCCAAATACTCAAACTTAAAAACTTCACTTTAAGGAAACAAAAAAAAAATGTCTTCGATCGCACTAACTTTTCTCCCTCGCTAAACTCTTTCCACAATCACTCCCTTCCGCTCTAAAATTTCCCGCATTATGGGCCACCCGCTACCTGACTCGGCAATGCACGCTTCCCAGTCTTTACATTTATTTTTCTTCATTACTTTCCATGTTAGCCCTTTGCACTCTTCCAGCCAATGTGCCCACCTGTCAGTTCCCTTTCCGCATATGGTACAAAAATTCTCCCTTCCGTTCAGCTAGCTCCATCTTCCCTTTTCTTCGTTACCGCACCGGAACCTGGCTATCCTACATTGGCTACCGCTGGACTCCTTAGCTTAGGTATAAAGGGAGTCTGCCGTATACTTGTTGTATACGTGTTACCTTGTTGTACTCGATTGTACCTGTTTTCGTCTATACGGCCTTGTCTTATCTGCAGCTATATCTCCCTACTGCTTTCCCCAACAATTTTTCATACCTTACGCCTTCCCGTTTCATCCTTTTTACCTCCTCTTTCGACCACACTACTCGTTCATACATTTCTTTCCATTCATTTCCCCATTTTGTTATTCTAGTCCCTCTTTCACTATGGCTTCATTCCCTAACCTATACACTTTCCTTTCGTATCCTGCCACTCTCACTGATGCTTCTACTGCTACTTTATAAACATTGGTTTCTTGTAGCACCAGGTACCCTGGCGTACTCCTGTCTAGTTTCAACGCCCTTTTTATAAACTGAAGTTGTACCTTTTCTACTTGTTCTACCTCGTTCATATCCCATATTTCCGCTCCATACAACAAAATACTGCAAACACACGCTTTCCACACTATCATTTTTGCAACGAAATTCTCTTCAAATTTCTCTTCACCAAGCGTTCCAAAACCTGTTAGCAGCCACCCATGCTTTCTTACATATGAACTTAATGTGCTCATTATTGGACCCATTACTACCAAACATAAATCCTAAGTATTTGAAACTGCTAACCTGCTCTATAACCTCTTCTCCCCATATCAAGCTTTCCTCTTTCTTACCAGCTTTCTTTCTAAACACCATCCACTTAGTCTTCTCTACATTCACACTTAACCTTCTTTTCTCAAAATATCTTTTAACCCTTTCAATCATCTCTTTCATTTCCCCTTTTGTTTTTGCTAAAGCAACTATGTCATCCGCGTATGCTAGAGACCACACTTACATCCTACCTATTGCCACTCCTCCTGCCTGCCCATTTTTTAAAACCTTTTCTAAGTCAGATATAAAAACATTAAATAGGACAAGACTAAGTGGACACTCTTGATTTAACCCTTTCCTGACCCAGAATCTATCGGATTTTTTCTCACTTATTCTTACTCTGCAGATTGTCTGGCCGTATAGATCTGCAACCGCCTTGACTAGCCACCCGCTAATCCCTTTTGCTTTCATCAGTTCCCATAGAATCTTTCGGTTATCTGTGTCATATGTCCCTTTAAGATATTTGAATACAGCATACACCTTTCCACATTGCTGTGCCAGCTCTTGCTCTACTATGTATTTTATGGTAAGCAGCTGGTCCGTTGTTTCCCTTTCTTTTCTATATCCCCCTTGTACTTTAGGAATCATTTCCTTTTCCTCAATTTCTTCGTGTACTTTTATCTACAATACTTTTACATATATCTTATATGACGTATCCATCAGCATGATGCCTCTGTAATTATCTGCTTCTTCCTTATTTCCTCCTTTGTTAAAATTGTTACGATTTCTCCTTCCCTTGAAAATCTTGTTGAATATTTCGTGGAGTTTTTGTTTGTTTGTCTTGTTTTGTTTTGTTTGTTTTGTCTTGCCTGTCTAGATTTGTCTGTCTAATCTCGTATTTTTTTGCGTAGCCTGCGTAGCAGGCATATCATTAACCTAACGAGTGCACCCCGCGCCTCCCCCCGAAATCACGGACATCCTTGAACCGCCCTTTACACAGCATTAAGTTATAGGATGTCGCCGGTCTCCTCTTGGCATCTACATATTTCTCCGTACGTCCCCCTTTCACTTGAGTGTTTAGGGTTTCGAGAAGCTGTCTCTATGGTTTTGGTTTTCTATTCTGTAGATTATTTTTGTACGCTCGTTTTATTCTTCTTGCGTCAGGATGTCGCGCATCATTGTCTCCGTGTATGTCCAGTCCTCTGGTGATCTTAGCATTACGTCTACCAGTGTTTACACCTCTAAGTTTAAGCCATAGTTCGTTTAAGTTGTGTTTAAGTCTGTTCCTTCCATCTGTCCCTCTCGGATATCCACCTACAGCATTCAAACACGGTATGAAGAGCACTATCCGCGTCGCTACAGTATACACACATTGTGTTACTTGCCCTGTCAAAGGTATAAAAGTATGTAGATACTCCCTGAAGCATCCGTAGTCGCTGAAGGCCTGTGTCAGATGCTAAGTTGTCGCTCCATGGTTCTGTGTTACCTAGGATTTCAGTTTTGGGATGAATAGTCTTGTCCAATGTCCTGTTTTGGACACGCTTCATAACTTTTGCCAGTCTTCAAGCATTTGGTTGTCTGCTATGGAGGTGATGCCAGAAATCACCAACACATATTCCCTGGAGATAGTCCTATATGCACTGCATATTCTGATGACCATTTTTCTCTGTACAGAAATGAGCATCTGTTTCATGGACGCCTTTTTAATGACTCTAGCCCAGACCGGGGCTCAATAGAAAATGGTGGAGTGAATCACAGAGCACAGTAACCTGTTTTTGGGACAGCCGGTGTTAGGTAATAGTTTTCCTAGGCCAGATGTAATTTTTGGGGCTTTTTCTGCTGTTTTATTTACGTGGGCTTTGAAAGACAGTTTGTGGTCAATAGTAATGCCTAGGAACTTGACTTCTTGATTCGGTGTGATATCCGCTTTTTAATTTTAGATTTTATAGGTCCTATTTTACTGTTGCCAATGAGAAGTACAGCATCTGTTTTTACCAATCCCGATTTAATCCTGGCAAGAAGCAATTTTTCAAGTAGTTTCCCGAGGACTTCCAGCAGGAATATTGATCTGCAAGAGAAGGGTTCGTTTGAGGGCTTTTCACCTTTCCGCAGGAGGACCAACCTTGTTATCTTCCACCTATCAGGTAATCTGACATCTGCTATTATATTGTTCATAACTTCTAGAACAAATTCTGGTTGTCTATTTACGCCAATCTTTACAGCTTCTGGAGGGAGGTTGTCGGGTCCTAGTGCTCTGCAATTTCGAAGGCGCTGGTTGGCCGTGTTCAGCTTCCAATCGAAAAAAACTTAAATTAATTTCCGGTAAAACCCACTGTAGTTTCTGGTGCTTCGGGAAGAGAACCACCACCACTTCTCGCACTTTTTCCATGGTCATTTTTAAGTTTGGAGATCTTACTTTGAGTTCTCGGGTGGTAATGGAATATACTTCACTCCGCACGTCTTCAAAGTCCCCTCCTACCAGTTTGCGTTTGGTTTCGTGTCTAGTCTAGTCTGTCCAGTCTTGTATGTCTAGTTTCTCTAGTCTTGTTTTCCTGTCTTTTACTGTTTATCAAGTTTTGTCTGTCTTTCGTTTTTAGAGCATCCTTTCCTTTTACTCCAAAGAAGATTGGAACAGTCTGAAATAAATCAATAATTTTCTTTGGGGTGGAATAAAAATTTAATTAATTTCGCAGCTAACAGAGATTTCACAAATCCAGAAAAAGGCAATATTTGAATATTAAAATATGCAAACGAATTGACGAAGAGAAAATATTGGGGGTCGATTTTCCGTACAATATACACAATATTCAATATTCATTTAAAGTTCGACCGGGAGAATCGAACTGCGAGATCCATCTGGGAGTTTGGGAACTTTGTTCATTACATTGGAACCGCGTAGCGGAGTTTCTGCGATGATAGAACTCATTGCAAAAATGCATTAAAAAAGTGCTTTAATTAAAACCTAATATCCATAAGTAAACAGAACCGTATACATTGTTTTATTTAGCTTTCAAAACCTAAATTAGTTGAACTAGCTTTAACTGGTTAAGAATTTGAAATTAATATTAAAATTTATAAATGGAGCTTTCGTCGATACCTCCGGAATTTCATGCAAACGCCAATTAAATTCTAAACGACAAGTAGGTAAGTGTTATCAGTCTAGTTTTTCTAGACTTATCTATCTAGTTTTATTTCAGTTGAACATTCCGTCTCTTCAACTCTACAGTTAAGTTAAAACTCTTGTAATAACAATAATTACGCGTGTGTTTCAGTGAGGATTTATTAGTCGCGCGAAATTATGTTACGCGTTATGATGCATTATTTAGATGGCAACGGTGGCGCCATCTGCGACGTGCGCTCTACATCGAGATGCTCTATTATTAATGTAAATGACTGTAATAAAATCCGACCCTGTGAAATTCTGCGCGAAATTTCGCAACGTCATTTGGACATTATCTTGTCTGTTGAATTTTGACCGTTTATACATAAATATGAAAATTGTTGGTCAAATACACAAAACTAAATAGACGAACGAGATAACAATAGATACATAATACTTTGCATAAGAGTCTACCATATGATTCGAGTCATTTGTAATTTACAATTTTCTAAGATATTATGCGATGAACAAATTTAGACTTATGAAAGAAATAAGATTAAAGTTGCCGTGACTTATTCGGTCTATTTAGGCCAAACAACGTTGCAAATTTACATTTCTGGAGACAAAACTAATTCGGCTGTAGCGGATTCGAGGCTTGTGTATTCTGCGGAAATTGATTTGATTTGCCAGCTTAAAATCTAAGTATCTACCCCAATGTTGCTGGTTGCTGGTCTTGACTGCCTAATCGAAATACGAAAACTATATTGTAGAGTAAAATAATATCGTTCAAAAATAATAACTTTCAGAAATAATATCGTTCAGAAACTAAATTACCTTGTTAAATTTATAGCTTTTACTCGAAGTATGAAATAATAAAAGAAAACGGGTAATAAAGCCTATTATAATAACTCAACGAATTGTTAAACTTAATGGAAAACTCGGGATTGTGCATAAAACCGAACACATTTTTCGCTGCATTATTATCCAGAAGGTTGTAGAAATAATCCCTGTTATTTATTCGTATGCAGCTTGAGCAAGTCCCAAATGAGTATATAAGATTCTTGCATAGATTTCATATTCATTTTCATGCCGCTTAAGCTTACACAAAAGACCTGCAGAATCCCAACCTTCACTACTTAACAAAATCTTATCAATTAATTTCCAATTTGTTTATTTACATTACACTTAAAGTTATTATTGGTAAAATTATTTATACTAGTCTAGACGTTCCGGATTAAATTAAATTATCTAGATAGTTTTTGGAAAGACAAAAGATTGGACAGACAAAACTAGAACGACAAGACAAGCCATACTAGACTATACAAACAAGACTAGATAGACAAGAGTAGAGAGCTGATTAGACACCAAAAAATGTAGATTGTAACAATAGAAAACAAACAATATTAGACCAAAAAGTCTGGGAAGACTGGTCTAGATTAAAATAAATTCAAATGTGTACGCATATTTAATGTGTGGCGTATGTGTGAGTTGGGTGGCGTTTGGACGTTTGGTGGTGATTAGTGAACAATTTTTTAAACTTTTTTCGAAGTTTTAATGAATAGTTTTCTAATTAATCAGCGCGTCTGAGGTCAGCGTTGGAATAGCCGTTGACGTAGGTGCGACTAATTACCCGAATTTAATGTCGAATTAATTAATTTTCTGCAATTTCTTATTTCGCAATTGAAATTGATAAAACAAAGTTTGTCGTGATTTCGGCGTTGACAACCTAAAAGTTAAACAAGTGGAATGGAAAGGCTTAAATGTGTTATTTCTATTAACAAGTATTAATGTATTAGTCTATCAACTTCTTTCTAGTCTGGTGAGTCTTCGAGACTCATCTGTATGGTTTTGTCGGCAAGGCCATTATAGATTTGTACGGTCTAGTTTTGTACGTCAAGTCTTCTTTTTAGAGTCTTTTCTCTAAAATTGTTAATAAATGTAAAATTTAATAGATATTTTTAGATGTATGTGCACTAGTTGATGCCCATATTTATGAATTTAGTATAAGTTAGGATCGATGTGTTTCCATGGAAAGTAATTAAGGATTCTAATTGGTATAGTTTGTGGCGCACATGTTGTATGCTCACTTAAACCCCCAACATTTAGACAATTAACATAAAAGCTTTATAAATTTGAAAGATAAATAGTTTAAGCTTGATTAACTATTGCAGTATTTTAAGCTAAAATATACTGCTCTTGCGTGACTAGTGTGTTTTGTCTAGTCTTGTCTCTCTAGTATTACCTATCTAACCTTCTCTGTCTAGTTTTGTCTATGTATTCTTGTCTGTGTACTTTTGTCTGTCTAGTTTTGCCTGTCTAGTCTTTTTTATCTAGTCTTGTCTGTCTTTGTCTGTATAACCTTGTCTTTCGAGTCTTGTCTGTCTACTCTTGTCTCTCTAGTCTTGTCTGTCTAGGCCTGTCTGTTTAGTTTTTTCTCTCTACTCTTTTCTGTCTAGTCTTGTCTGTCAAGTCTGGTATATATATATATATATATATATATATATATATATATATATATATATATATATATATATATATATATATATATATATATATATATACATATATATATATATATATATATATATATATATATATATACATATATATATATATATATATATATATATATATATATATATATATATATATATATATATATATATATATGTTGTATTGTTTTCTCGGGTTTCTCGGGTTTCTTCAAATGGATATCCAAACAGCTTAATATCCAGAGCTTTCCGTCGTTCAGAGAACAGTAGCCAAAGAACTGAAGAACGCCAGAAACCCGTTAGCACAGCATACCTACGATATGTTCATGGATCAACTGACAAAATCGCCAGAATCCTTAAAAGACACAACATCGACACCATTTTCAAACCTAACCAGAAAATATCCTGCATGCTACGCAGCGTTAAAGACACCATCCCGTTAGAATCCCATGGAATTTACGAAATACCTTGCGGAACATGTGAACGAACCTACACTGGACGTACCAATAGAAAAATAGCTGCTAGGATTCAAGAACATGTAGTTTCAGTCAGTCACAGAGACAAAGTTTCATCGGCACTTGTCCAACACACAAACACGGGTCACTGGATGGACTTTAGAAATTCATGGACTCTTGCACAGATTAGCCACGAAATGTCACGAGTATACAGAGAAGCCATAGATATAGAAAAACGAGACTACTGCATGAACACAAGAGACGATTCCTTGAGACTGCCCCCAGCATGGCGATCGATCATATCTACCCTCAAAATGCAATCCCAGACACCCCAGACTCATGTACGACCAACAAGACAAACAATCAACCGAACCGGAGCACCGCACACAACGCGCATGACCCGAAGCCAGACAGCTATAAGTAGTCGCATCGCACGAACGAGCTCTCATTATGCGTCTAACGGTTGACCCGCACGGACGCATATATCTCTTGAGAATGGCGAATGTTAGTTCGCCGAAACGTCGAGAATCCGGCTCTTTTCAGAATCAACCCTCAACATCAACGCGGAATCCTCGAGAAAACAATACAACACAGGTATATATATATATATATATATATATATATATATATATATATATATATATATATATCTATATAGATATATATATATATATATATATATATATATATATATATATATATATATATATATTTGCCGACGACCTAGTTGTAACGGGTCTTGTTAAAAACGAAAGAGGATTGATGCTAAGAGCAAACAAAGCCATAGGACTGGTGGACTCGTGGTTAGGGTTTAGAAAAACAGCTAAAGCTGGCACCAGAAAAGACCGAAGCGGTTCTGCTTACCGGAGAAAGACAAATAGGCCCAATTAAATTTAAAGTGGAATATGCGGCAGTTACACCTAAAGACTCCATTAAATACCTAGGAGTTACCATTGAAAAAAAAATCATATATCATCATTTAATAAGCACATCACATAAGTACGGTAGCAATACTGGGTAGAATAATGCCAAACGCTGGGGTTCAAGGAGCAGTATGAGAAAAAAATATGCTCGGTTGCCTATTCAGCAATGCTGTAAGGAACTGTGTGGGAGAAGGCGATAAGAAGGCAAGCATAAGATAGAAACTTGCCACGCTAAAAAAGGCTCGGTAAAAGGTAAAGGACGGTGTCGCGAGACGTCGTCCTGGTGATGAAGGTCATATCGTCAATAGTTTTCATGGCCGGGGACGGGAGAAATAAGATGGAACAGAAAAAGAAAGCCAAGTGCCAGATGTTCGAAAAGTAGCAAAGACACTGGAGGGCTTCTAACAAAGGCCACTGGACCAGACAGCTTATCCCATATCTGTTACCATAGGTGAGACACGAAAGCACGGAGAAGTGGGTTATCATCTCACTCAGGCGCTAGCTGGGCATGGGTGCTTTAAAGAGTACTTGCATAAAATCGGCAGGGCCCTAGACAATCGCTGTGATTACTGCAGCCTTACGAATAGTGCTCTAAACACAATGTTCGTATGCGAGAGATGGACGACAGAGAGACACTTGTGGACAACCTAAACAAATGAAAGATTTCAAACAAGTACAATGACTGGCCTGATGCTTAGGTCCGAAGAAAACTGGCTTGCAGCGGAAATCATGATTATAAGCATTCTAAACAAAAAGGAAAAAAGGAAAGAGATGAACTAATCAGAAAGAAAGAAAACCAGAACCAAGGTAGATGTATAGAACATAGAGAACACCTGAACCCCTAAGCACATTGCGTGGATGGGGGATGTAAGACTACTCATATTTCTAATCAGTCGAAACACATAATGTGATATGCCACCATCCCGAAATAATGCAAGAAGCGGTTCCGGGATGTGCGAGCTTTTGAAGGGGTCCTCTTGCTCAAATTAACCGAAAGGTGCTTGCTAAGTCCCCATTAAAAACGGTCTTGTCTGTCTAGCCTTGTCTGTCTAGTCTTGTCTGTCTAACCTTAGCTATCTAGTCTTGTATGTATAGTCTTGTCTGTCTAGTCTTGTCTATCTAGTCTTGTTTGTCTAGGTTTGTCTGTCTAGTCTTGATTGTCTAGTCTTGTCTTCATTAATGTAATAATCTTTCTGTCGGCTATTCCCGAAATTGATTTTCCATTAGGAATTTTTTATGTGTTTCCATATTGGGTTTAATTGGCTTTGGGAATTACTATGAAATTCGTATTCGTGCGGCTCGCTGAATTTCAATGAACTTTGGCCGATATGCTTTAAGTGTATCAAAATTTACGAAACCAGATCAATACTTGAATAAAGAAAATCGCTGTTTTAGACTGTATTAGTTGCACATCGGCAATAAGTATAATAGTATTGATATTGTTGTGTGGAAATGGATTTTATACAAGAAATTTGAGGTTTCAGCTTTATTGACGAATCTAGTTCAATTACTCGACAATATTCAAGTAATGTAAACACAAACTACAATAGAACTGACATATTTTACAGAAGATAATTTAATTTTTATGAAATAAGCTAAGAATCCTATTTCATTCTTCATTATTTAATTGCATTGTTTGGTACATAGACAATGCTTTAGCAATGACTGTTTCAAACTTGTCGTGTTGCTCCAAAATGTTTGATGGATGAAATCTGGGATTCGAGTTGCAATAATTGAAATGTAGAAAAAAAAATGCTGAAAATGTCCCTTTTGATGGAAAACCAATGAAAAATATATAAAAAAACGTGTCATATGAAAATATTTTGATTGAGCCTCACAAAATTAGACGAAACAAAAATTAACGAAACTAAACAAACAACAGAATCCATTTTTTTACATCAACAACATCGATTACAGATAATATACGTCTTGCAAGTTGTCTTTTCGCAATCTCGATATAATATTTCAAAGTTATTGTTCGATTTTGTACGCGCACGCGTAAGGTATTTATTACGCGTAGGATTTTGTAGGTTTATTAATATATTATTATATAGTGTTCATTTTACTCCGTAGGATTTTGTAAATAATATTGTTATTGGGATGTAAATAAATTTCTGCACGCGATTAACTGTCTCGCGATTATAATATGTTGCAACCCCACAAAGGGGAAATTCCATTCAATTGTCAGGGCTTCCAAATCCTACTCGTTTATTACTGCGAAATTTTAAAGACTGCTGGAAAAAATTAATCACTATAACTCTCATTGAAAAAGATGTGCCTTACAGACTAGATTAGATAAGCAAGATTCAATTATTTTATAACAACAAATCGAAACAAAAAGTGTAGATTTTTTCATTTCCAGTCGGTCTAAATAAACCAATATTTATTGGACTGGGAATTGACCACGACAAATTACATTATTACAACTTGCTTACACGAATGATGTCCCATCCGATAAAACATCAAATTATCACTCGTATAATACACCCAGCTATCAAAGATTCAAATAATATTCGGCTTTTTATGTACATTTCCCTTTTATGTACATTTTTATGTGTCATTAATATTCACGACACTAGATCATAATCATTGCAGATATTAACATTGAATTGAAAATATTCTAGAAATACACGTTTGTTGATAATCTGTCTAGCCTTTTTTATTTAGTATTAGTCTAGTCATTATTGTCTTTTAAGTAGTATTGTCTTTTTAGTCTAGTATTATCTACCTGGACTTCTCGGTTTACTATTGTTTGAATTGTCTTCTCCGTCTGGTCTTCTAAATAAGGACACATGGATGGACGCGTTTCAGATTATAAGAAGAAAGCTGACAATTCGGCTGCAAGATCTTTAAATAACTATGAAAGGAGTACGTAAGCTGGCGGACGTACTATTCTCGAAAGATACACCCTTTGACTGGGTACAAACTGATGTCTACATAACACCCCCTCTACGGAATACGATCTATCGCTGGCGAGCAAATGTCTTAGAAATGGCAGAACAGCGTGTCCTGATGGCTTGCTACCCGAGATTGTCAAGTTTCCAGTGACTTTCCAGTGAGATGGAAGCGGGCAAGAATCTCACTAATTAGAAATGGAGATAAACCGATAAGAGATTCCACATCTTATAGAGCAGCTCGCGCTACTAAGGCTAAAGGGAAAGCTCGAGGCGGGAGGCGGTTTGCACGAAAACGAATATGGGTTTAGAGAAGATAGATTGCATCAATGCCTCAAGCACTGTTCTGGAGATTGCAGAAAAGGCTAAAAGCGGAACCCAGAGAACCAGACACATGTGTGCCCTCCTAACACTTGACGTTAGAAATACCTTTAATAGCGCATCCTAGACGTATATCATGGACAGTCTGATAAGAGGGGGTATATCTCCGTATCTGTTGCGCATGTTAAGAAGCTACATCAGCCGTCGAAGTATTATACTACTAGGAGACCAGAAAAAAGAAGAACGACAAATCAACAGTGTCATCGCACAGGGTGTGATACCCCACCCTGTGGAACGTGCTATATGACGAAGTACTTGAGGCTGCCCTTGGAGGCCACCGTAATCGGCTTCCCAGTCAATATCGCACTAGTTTTCACAGCAAGAGCAAGGCTTAATGCGATCGGCAAATAAAGTAACATAGATAGTCAGCGCGTGAAAGAAATCGAGAACATAAGTCTAGCTCCAGAAAAAAAAATCGGCGCTGTCTTCGCAGACCTAAGGAAACTTAGTCCCGTAAAATTTAAAGTGATAAAGGCAATAATAACACCGAAAGAAACACTCAAATACCTGGTAGCAGTGATTGATAAAAGGCTATCCTTCATGACGCATATTGCCGAAGGCAGGCAGGAAAGCCGCCTTGGTTAATCTAACATTAGCAGGCATTTAGCAACTTATGGCAAATGTAGCAGGCCTAATAGCAGATTTTGAATAATACTTAGTTCGGTAGTCCAGTCTACTATATTGTACGGAGTTCCAATATGGTCCAAAGAACTAGAGACAAAACGAAATCTCCACGTAAACCGTTCTACGGAAAATGGCACTACGTACATGTAGCGGTTACCGGACGGCATCGAGAGAGGCCGCCCAAGTCATCTCGGAAGTACCCCCATTGGACCTACTCGTAAAAGAGCGAAAAAAGCTGCACTATAGAAACTATAGCAAGTAGAAAAAACAACTTACCAGGCAAGAACTTATCGAGGAACGGCAAAAAATATGGCAGCTAAGTGACAAAGGAAAGTGGAGCCAAGTGCTAATCCCATATATATCCTTTTGGATAAATAGAAAATTCGTCGAAGCCAGTTACTACTTTACTCGGGTACTGACTGGCCACAGAAGATTTAGGGATTATCTCTTCAACATTGGTGGGGCAACAGACGATCTACGTGTTTACTGCGGGGAAGCAGATAAATTATACTATATAATAAATTACATAAAACAAAAATTATACTACCTTTGATTGCAGGAGATGGCAAACTAAAGCAACAGTCGACAAAATCATGGAAAAACTCATTAGCGCCAGAACAATAATACTACACATGTTAAATGGAAAAACAACCAGGAACAATGTATACGCAATAATTCCAACAATAGTGAGAGGAAACGAAAAGAAGGGAAGAAATGCCGTCCAAAAAGGGAAAAAAATGTCCGGTTCGTCCGGCCTGACCGGTCTGTCCGGGTTGTCTGGTTTCTCCGGCCTGTCCGGTTTGTATGGTCTGTCTAGTCTTTCAATTCTTCGTCTGACTAGACTTGTTTCTAGTCTTGTTTCTGTAATCTTCTCTGTCTAGTCTTGCATGTCCTGTATATCTATTCTTCTTTGACTAGGCATGTTGCTAGTCTTGTTTCTCTAAACTTGTCTGCCTAGTCTTACATATTTTGTCTGTCTAGCCTTGTCTATCTAGTTTTGTTTATCACTTCTTATCTCTCTATACGTGTCTATATAGTCTTATATGTTTAATATAATTCATTTTTCATGTTTAATTCATAAAATTTTCCAGAAATTATTTAAGTTTTATTAAGAAATTATCTTGTTTGCTAATTATATATAATTATTTTTTGTCCATGAATAATTAATACGTCAGTGAGCAGTTTCCTCGTCAACGTCGTGCACCTACATTAGATAATCGAGTTTAACTTGTTACCTAAATATAATTGCATACAATTTACATTTATAAATCAATGCACCAAAGGCTTTCCTGGGCAACTACAGAGGCTATTTATACATGGAAGTGCAGTACTATAATCTTGTCTGTCCTAGCCTAACGAGTTTTCTCTGCCGAGGCTTATCTAACTAGTCTTGTCTGTCTAGTCGAAATCAAATCAAAACATTTATTGATCTATGGATGTATAAATGTACATATTTGATAGGTCATACATATTACTATATAAAGATTCAATAGAAAAAGAAAAAAAAAATATATAGTAACAGAACTGTTACACAACTGTTACTAACACACAACTGTTATTAATTAATTTAAAGGATCCATTGTTTTGAACACGATCAAAACCATAGATAGTTTATAAATCTTCAGTGCTATAATACCACTTATTCACAAGAAAACTTTTTATTTTTTTCCTAAATGTCTTGTATGTGTTTTCTTTTTTAATTATTTTGGGTATAAAATTATAAATTTTGACTCCAATTCTATTTGATTCTGCGGAAAATAAAGTGAGGTTCCTCTTTGGTGTATAGCTTTAAGCAATTTCTAATATTATGATTTTGTACATCGATGTTCATTCTGAAAGAATTGTGATTTTTACGGATGTAACATGCTACTTCCAATATTTATGTGGGAATGGTATTGTTAATAATTCCATTTCCTTGAATTGTTATTTACATGAGTGCTTTGTGGAGATGCCCTATCGCCCTTATGACCCTTTTCTGTGCGAGAAATATTGTTTCAAGGTATGGCGAAGCTTCCTATATAAAAATGACATATTCCATGACTGACTTAATTTCTGCGTGGTAAACACTTATAATGCGGTATGATTTTGAGTTTATTTTCTTTGTGATATAGCTGGTCATTATTTCCAGGTTCCTCTAGAAATATTTCGAAGAATTTTATAGTATCAGCTCTTTCTATATTACACTTTTCCACTGTTGGTCAAAAATCTTCCACATTTTTCATTCGATTTGTTTGAAATGATGTATTTGTTTTTTTCCCTCTATTTAAGAGAAGATTATTGACAGAGAACCGTTTGTATAGCTTTTTTTAATAACATATTAGCGCCTAGCTGAGACTCTTCTCCATTGTCTTTAGATATATCATCTGCATACAGGGTAATCTGGTCTCCTGCAACATAACTAACAAGATAAGCTGTGTATATCGAGAATAAAGAAATGGGGGCGAACACGCTTCCCTGTTGTACCCAAATTGCGGTTGATATTATTTCCGATTGGTTTTAATCGACCCTTACAAATTGTTTCCCATTTCTTAAGTAGGAATTTCTCCACCTTCCCGTTTTACCTCTTACAGTTTTACACCACATACGTCGAGTTTCTCCAGTAGCTTATAGTTGGATACGCATTCGAATGCCTTGCTTAGATCGCAAAATATCAGGACTAGGGTTTTCCCGCTATCTTCTTCTTCACGTTTATTATTTTTCCATATAATTCTTCAAAAGCTGTAATTGTTGACTTATATTTGCAGAAACCATGTTGCTGAACTGGTATCGCACTATATTTATTTAGAAACGATGTGAGTCTGCTTTCCATACCATATACATACAATTTTTGCTAAGACTGTTATCAGAGCCACTGTCTGTAGTGATTAATTATCTCTTCGTCCCGTTTTTCATGCACCGGTATTATTACTGATATCTTTAAAATATCCGGGTAAGACTCTTGTTCAAAGGAGCAGTTTATTATGTGGGTTATTGGCTTACTTAGTTCTATACAAAATTCTCGAAACAGCTAATAAGGTATAAATCTGAGCCTGTTATGTGGGGTATTGATTGATTTTCTGTTATTCTTTAATTTCAGAATTACTTAAATAACCTCATTTATTGAGAATCCATATGATATGGTATATCCATAAAACATGGTACCATTATTGTTTCGTGTATGTTCGTATGTTCAACACCTGCACAAGCCATATCTGGAACAGCTTTAAAAAACTTATTAAAGTTAGTAGTAGTCACGTTTGTATTCGATAAAATTTCTTTATTGGCTTTTAATTAAATCTTTGTCGTCTCTTAGTTTTTATTTGAAAGCTTGTTGATTATTTTCAACATCGTTTCTTCATTGTTTGATGAACTATTAATCATTTCGCCATAGAAATTGCGTTTTGTATCTACTAATAGCGGTTTGGGTTTTATCTTTTCTTGTTTGTATTTAATTTTTAATTTCACAAATTTTCTTTGAAGCAGAAATAGATCTCTTAATTTATTACTTGGGTAAATAATCTTTTATGTTACACACGGTTTACAATTCGGTTTGCCTTACTAGTGGAAAGTTTTGGAAAAAAAGATTAAGTGTTTCTAAAATGTCCACAATTTTTCCATTTAAATCTTTTTCGCTCTACATGTTTTCCCACGATTCTTCCACAAGAGCTTGTTTGAGGCGCGAATTATTGGCTATTTTGAAATTCCTAGTTAATTTTATTTCCTTTTTGGACATAATGTTTGTTTGCAGTATTGCCAAATATTATAAGCCTATGGTCAGATATATAAGCCTATGGTCAGTATAGAAATACTGTTGGTGAAAATGCCAAAGTCAATTCGACTTGGGCTAGTTGGAGTAATCTTAGTATATTGCTTTACTACATAAATACATTACCATAAATACCAAAAACCTTTATTGGCATAAATAAAAAAAACGTAAACCTTTCCTTTTTTGTTTTTTGGTATTGTAAGACAAAATGTTTATGTTTTTTGTTTGTTTTATTTATGCCAATAAATGACAAAAGGCTATTGTTTTTTTATTTACTACGTCAGTTAAACTTGTCTGTCTAGCCTTGTCTGTCTAGTCTTGTCTGCCTAGTCTTTTCTGACTAGTCTTGTCTCTCTAGTCTTATCTATCTAATCTTGTCTGTCTAGTCATGTCTTGCTAGTTTAGTAACTTATATTTTAGTACTTAGTACTTATATTTTAGTTCTATTTTTGTCTACTCTGTCTGTTTAGTTTGCCTCTCTAGTATTGTACATCCAGTATTGTCGGTATGGTCTTGTCTGCTTTGTCTTCTTGGTCTAGTCATGTCACTGAAGGCTTCTAAGTCTCTTTTGATTCTCTTGACTCTTTAGTTTTATATATCTAGACTTGTGTGTCTAGTCTTGTCCATCTAGTCTTATTAGCCTAGCAATAGGCAGATAGTCTGTTTGGTCTTGATCTAATCGTGCCTGTCTATCCTTGCTTGTCTGAACTAAACTGTCTTGTATTTTCTTTATAGTCTTGTGTATTTAGTCTAGTATGTGTTATCTTCTTTGTTTGATCCCCTCTTCTCTTTTTAAGAATTATATATATATATATATATATATATATATATATATATATATATATATATATATATATATATATATATATATATGTATATATATATATATATATATATATATATATATATATATATATATATATATATATATATATATATATATATATATATAGCTTCGCTTAGCTGTGCTGGTAACCTTGTGTTGTTATATCTACTTAATATTCTCCTGTTTTTTGTATACATTCTAAGTAATCAACCATACATCATCTAAATTCAGCATTAAAAAAATGTGATAATAGAGGAATTGAAACCCACTTGCGGATGTTTTCGTTCCATTAGACTTTTAAATGATTCAACGACACATGTACGAATTCCGACAAGTTGGGAACCGCCCGCCCGCTTTGATATTATGCTATGCTAATGCGGGAGATTCCTGGCGCGCTGGATCGACGCGGTTCACGTCAGATCTGAGCGCTTCCCCTCGTGGCGTCGCGGCGCTTCGGCGGAAAATGCAGCACGGCCGGGGGACACATCTGTCCCCCCTCGTCGACGACGGCAATGTATTATGTAGGAGCCTCATCTATATCGAATATCGAATGCCCGACTAACAAGGGACGTTGAGACGTTTATAAGCAACATTCCTTTCATCAGCCCCATAAAACCCCAACAAAATATCTACAGGAATTCTCGAAATTCACTTCTTTTTTGTTATTCGCCCTATTTCCACTTGCAATATTTAAATAACTCTCTTACATTTATTTTTTACAGTCTATAGCAGTTTTGTTTTCCTAGTCTTCTCAGTATAACTCTGTAAATTCTTCTCTGTCTAGTCTCGTCCGTCTAGTCTTGTCTGTATAGTCTTGTATATTTAGTCTACCCTGTCAAGCCTGGTCTACCTGGTATTGTCTTTATAGTCTTGCTTATATTGTTTATCTAGTCTTGTATATATAGTCTTGTCTGGCTATTCTTGCATGTCTAGTCATGCCTGTCTAGCCTTGTCTACCTAGTCTCGTCTGCCTAGTTTTGTCTGACGAGTCTTGCCTGTCTGGTCTTGTCTGCCTATTCTTGTGTGTCAACTTTTGTCTCTCTAGTCTTGTCTGTTTAGTCTTACTTTTGTCTGTCTTTTCTTGTATGTCTGGGTATGTCGGTCTAGTCATAACTGTCTAGTATTGTTTGTCTACTCTAGTTTTGATTGTTTGGTCTTGGCTGTCTAGTCTTGTGTGTCTAGACGTGTCTGCCTAGTGTATCTGTCTTCTATTTTTATTGTTGACTGTCTAAGTTTATTTCTCTAGGCTTGTCTGTGTAAATAATAAGGTATGCAAAAATGTTGGAATTATTTTCCATAGAATTTGAATATGATTTGCTGTAAAAATATTTGTTTGTCAAGTGAAACCGCTTTGTAATTTGAGTGGTGCGAAAAGTGAAATTGAAATGAAGTAGAACGTATGTTGACAGGGACCGGAAACATACACAGAGTCAGGCATAATATGAATGCACATATGGTGGCGGCGCCAGGCACTGCCAGCCATTGCCGAAATAATTTATTCAATTTGCATATTCAAATTTATCTAAATATTAATTCCGCTTGTAAACGGTCGCCCAGCTAAATATTCATTTTCCGAAAACGTTTAAGGATATTTATTAAATGATTATTCATTATACAACCAGCGCTCCGCAGCCCGCCAAATTTGTAATAACTCGAGGAATCTTTCCAGAAGAAAAGAATTTTCTGTGAAAGTATGAACTTTAAAAGGAACTAAATAATTTTGAAAAATATTTTTCAGGACGAAGATGTCCTTGAAATTATAGCTAGTTACAAAATAGCATCAAAAATGGCAGCCTCTAATTCTAGAGTCAGCCTTGTTGGAAACTAATGAGCTCGCAACTTTTAGCTAGTAAGATAGTAGCATAATGTGTACATTGGCAATAAATGTATAATAAAATCATATTTGTTGATTTAAATTTGCATTTGAAAATATGATTGTTGTCCAAAAACGATTAACAATAATTGCAAAATTATTATTACACTCTCACCCCTCCCATATATGTATCAGTTTCGATTTTTTCTATAATAAATGGGTTTTCCTTTTGAAGTTTTTACCTCTTAAATGAAAAGACCTTTGTCGTCAATTAGGGCTCTTTCGCTGCGCGGAAAATTCCCTGACGGGATTGGATAATGCTAATTTTTTAAATAAATCCGCAAACTGTATTAAAACCGTTTACATAGCATTTCGTCAATTTCCTTCTCAACTCAAGTTATCTAATGCAATTACATCGCCAATACAGAAAATGCAAGAAATAATACTAATAGAAGAGTCTAGGGCGTCTAGGCAGATGAATCGATTCTAGGCCAAATATATTTTCTAATCTACAGTGGCAAAACTAGCCTAACAAGACTGGATACATAAGGATAGACAGACACGGCTAGATAACTTATTTCTTTTTCACATTTGCGGTAGAGTTAAGGCTTCGGGCCGGTGCAGATGCTACATTTTGCACAACCTTTTGTTTGCGCAGACGTAGGACGGAATGAAAACGTTGCAATTTTTAGAGTGTCTATATATATATCTGTATATTTCGCACAGCTTTAGTTAAATCGACATGAAGGAGGTACTAGTCTGGTCATTTTTGAACAAAATGAATCGGAAAACCGAGCTACCATCTACATGCGCCAACGTGTCTGCACAGTTCATGGATATCTATGCTCTCTAGCTCAGTTATCGACGCAACTGTACCGTCTTCGCGCCGTTTTCAATACTGTGCACTTTTCCTATCTACACGCAACGTTTTATCAGCAACGTGTTGAACTGTGCAGACAAAAGGTTGTGCAAAAAACTTATTTTGTTTCATCATGATCAAGTTTTAAAATTGAGTTGCGCTAAGGTTAAATTCTTCAGGCGAACAAACCCCTGCACCGGAATTCTTAGTTCTGTCTGGAGACTCTAATGTTCTGTATGAAGTCAATTGAATAGCACATATGAAGCTGAGACTCTTTCGCCACATGTGGATAACGGTGATACCCTCTTTCCACATCTGTGAAGGTAAGCCTGAAAGTTTCCAAGGCCAGTGATCAGTTGCACCCCGTGGTGTGTCACTCTTAGGTTCCTTTTAGTCCAATCTTCAAAATTGGGTATAAAGATCTTTGTTCAAAGTCCTGTTTTTGAAGCATCCTTTCTCAACTGCCATTTTGTTTGGTTGTAACTAGCTATCATTTGCTTAATAGTAATCCGAGGTATTTTGAAATATGAGAATGGGATGTCTTGCATATCTTCTTTAGAAAGATTTGTTCCTGACGCTTGCCTTGCTACAGCCATTTGGAAGTTGTTTATCAAAGATCGAATTATATAGTATTTCCAGAATCCTGGACCTGATTTTGAACCTTGCGGACAACTTTGCTTATGAGGTTTTCTAGGTAAATACCAGGCTCTGAGATAATGGCTTTCTTTTCTGTAATGTAATTCTTTGTCAAATTAATCAGGTTGTTTGGACAATCTTGAGAGATAAAGCGATGGATGTTTAGTGGCCACCTGACGTTATCAAATGCACCACTTATATTAAGGGCTATAGCTGAGCAATATAGCTTATTCTTTTTCGATGATCTTATGAACCCTATGACTTTATTAATTGCATCGATTGTGCCTATTTCCTTGCGAAAGCCATATTGAATTTTGTGGAGTAAATTATGACTGTAGAAGAAATGCTCGATTCTGGAAATGAGTACGTCTAAGATTTTCCCTACAACAGGGACCAAGCTCGGTTTGAAATCTTTTGCTGCTACCTGGTTTGTTCGGCTTGGGTAATATTTTGTAAGTAAACGGAAATTGCGTGGAATACCAAGTTGCCGCAGTATAACTGTACAAGAGTCTACAATTTGTTGGAAAACTTGACTTTAAATATTGCGTTGATTCGAGGATCTGTGATTATCACTGTTGACTTTACGTTGCGGTGGTGCCCCCGGTTTTTGTGTCGTAAATTATTTTTTATTGAATCTTAAAACCTCGGAGCTTACCCCGAAGATTATAGGGTTCTTGAATAAAAATAATTTATTATTTCTCGCATTTCTTTTTCCAGAGAGCTGCAGTTGCTGCTTCGAATTTTCCTAAGTTGATTTGTAGGCACGTAATCAAGTGATCGATTGAGCAGATTTTGTATCCTACTTTTGTTGCCATGTAGGAGATCAATGAATATGCAGAATCGGTGAGGTTTAGATGAATTGTTTTAGATAAATTAATAATGAATAAATACTAACATCAGAGGTAACTTATATGAGAACTAGTGAGTAGTTATTCGATGAAGTTGTAGGTGCCTGGTTTCTGAGTCTTCCTCTTTCCCATTCTTTTACCTGACTAGACAGACAAGACCAGCTAAGACCAGACAAGATTAGACAACATTAGACAAGATGAGACAAGACCCATCAAGAGCGCACAATACCAGACTAGACCAGATAATACCTAAGAAGACCAAACAAAACCCGACAAAACTGTTATGGCTCAACATCGTTTTTCAATTTTTATTGAAAAATATTTAAACATTTCGTAGCTTATTTTCTAATTCTGAATGTAGTAGTGAAAATTAGAATTCTCTGTGAACAATTCAAAAGTTATGGCGTCTTGAAATCAGTTGAAAATGAGAGACATATTTTTTTCAAAATCGCATTGAGTTATAGGAAAAGGCGTGACTGTAATATTTGCTGCATGTGATAACTGTTCCTGACACCTTATTACAAATATGCAAATGGCATTATTTAAATAAATTATAACTAAAATAATTTTCTTATAAAGTAATGTAACAGAAGTTACATTAATCCGAAACTTTTAAGCAACTGAAAGATATTTCCGAGATATTTGTGCTCGAAATACACCTCCTTACTGATACAAATTGTGTTCGCAGTGTGGAATAATGGTTTCAGTTGCTGCACACAATGCATTTTGAATCATAGAAGAGTCTCATTGTATGATTACAAAATCGATGCTGATAGCTTTGGTCGGGGAGCTGCCGCCATGAAATATTTCATCCGGTAATACGAACGTTTTTAACACGCGGAGAAACCATTTAGAAACGTCCTCGACTATTTTGTCGCTGATTGCGTCTCACAGGACCTCGCGAATGAAAAAAACTCTAAATGGATTGCACGAAATTCATCAATTCGACGGACGTAAATAAATGCAAAATACTTGAAACGCGAATAATTTTGCATCTATTTGTGTTTCAATTTTAGACATTATCTGTTTATTACTTGCTGAACATGCGCATTTGATTTTAAAATTCGTTTGTTGCGATTTTAATTTCAAAACGAAATAACAAAGAAAACATCACATTGATATTAGTTAATGCTAGGTTGTGCCAGATTAAGTTGTGTTAGATTTATTTCCTCCAATTGATTTTTATTTCATTCTTTTCATTGTCAGTTTTTTGTAAGCAAAATTAGTTACAAAAGGAACAAGCAGATTTGGAAAGTGGCAAATCCATCGTAATCAAAGAATCAGAGTATTGTAGCAATTTCGTTCATTAGTCTTCCAGGATTACAGAATGCTCGGGGGCACTTTTAATTAACTCCACATAATCCCGTCTTCAACTAAAACGAAATGATGGATTGCCGTTTAATTGTCAGACAAACGCTGACTAAGCTCTGCAGATGGAGAAGAAATTCCCTTAATTTCCAACAATTCGCGCAAACGCTCGCCGTCACCTCTGATAAACAGCAATATCCCGAACGTTTCCCACACAAAATAAACTTCCGGTAAAAATATGCAAAAATGCAATGCCATAGTCGCAAAATTTACCGGAATTAAAAGTTATTTATTCGGTAAATATTCATGGCATTTGTTTCGTTTTTAATTCGCGCTCTCCACCTGGTGAAATCCTTAAATCCTCATACCTTCAGCTCGACGAAATATGGAAATTAAACTTAATAAATTTTCGCAACAATGAAAATTTAATCACTTATTTACATTCACAACTGTCAAGCTGGACACGATTATTTGACGTTTACTGGTAATGTGTATCCTGTCTAATCTTCTTTGTCTAGTCTTATCAGCCTCCAGAATCTTCTCTGTCTGACCGAATCGAAAGGTGAAACTAAAAAGTGATTAAACAATAGAGTTTCCCAATAAGAGGTTTCATTTTAAATAGCTCGCCATTTTAACAGTTGTAATTAGTCACCCTGTAACTACTTGGCAGGTGACAAGTAAAAACTACGCCATTAAAAATGAAATATAACGATATACGCTTCAACAATGCCAAATTTTTAATTTAATGTCGTTTGTGGAATGCCCAATTCCAAAGATCGACGAGAAATGGACAAATCTGGGTTTTCCTCAACACTATGTGCTACAAGAGCAATATTCTCAGTTGTTCTTTAGCGACGTGCACAGGTTCGGTTCTTCACATCACTAGCTTGTCCCAGCAGCTCAAACTTTTAAACCAGTTTCACAATTGCTGGCCAAGGTGCTTCACGACGACTAAAAAATGCTTTAATTTTGCAAACTGTGACGAATTTTTCGAAATTTTTACCATTTTTGTAGTGAATTTTAATAATTTAAATCCCAGATTCAGCAATCAAAAATTATTAAAATTCAATATAAAAATGGTGAAAATTTCGTGGTCACAGTTCGAAAAACTTTAGCATTTTATCATTTTATTGGTTGAAGTCTATAAACTTTAGTTCCGGAGCTAAAGTTCAGTTTATCTCCGGAGAAAACCGAGGCAGTTCTACTCATTGGCCTCAGGAAGTGCAGCCCGATTAAATTTTCGTTACCAAATACATTAATATTCCCAAAATGACTTACGGTGCTGAAATCTGGGCCAATGAACTTCGAAAAGAAAGTAACGTACACAAACTCGTAGCTGTCCAACGAAAAGCGCCCTCTGTGTGTGTAGCTACCGGACACTCTCCGGGCAAGCCGCTCTGGTTATTGGCAGCATCCTGTCGATCGACCTAAAGTTAAAGGAGCGGAAAACAATTTCACGAGGCTGGCCACAACAGCATTGAAAAAATACTGGTTAGAGAAGAATGGCTGAAAGAATGGCAGGAACGATGGGAGTCAAGCAAGAAGGGGCAATCGATAAAACTCCTTATCTCAGATGTAGCCACATGGATAGACAGAAAGCACGGCGCAACGAGTTTCCACCTAACCCAAGTGCTAAAAGGTCACGGTTGTTTCAGAGACAACCAGGACGGAGCATCTGACGATCTGTGAAAGAATTGAGGAGAGTCAGATAGTGTAAGCCAAATAGTTTTCGATTGCTGCCATTGGCAGGATGAAAGACGAGCAGTATATAAACAAACCCAACGGCTCAAGAATCCTGGTAAAGCAAATGCTGGAAAATTATTACAATTGGGACAAGATCCATGAGTATATTTGAAAAATTTAGAACCACAAGGAAAAAAACGAAACTCTGGAACACGGTTCCGAGTGAACGGGTGTGATATTTTCAGGGGACCATTTGTTTGTAACGGAAAAAGACGCCAGCTATGCCCCTCCAATTAAAAATTCTTGTATGTCTAGTGTAGTCTGTCTAGTCTTGTCTGTCTAGTCTTGTCTATATAGTCTTGTCTGTCTAGCCTTGTTTGTCTAGTCTTGTCTAGCAAGTTGTGTCTGTCTAGTCTTGTCTGTCTAGTCTTGTCTGTCTAGTCTTGTCTGTCTAGTCTTGTCTGTCTAGTCTTGTCTGTCTAGTCTTGTCTGTCTAGTCTTGTCTGTCTAGTCTTGTCTGTCTAGTCTTGTCTGTCTAGTCTTGTCTGTCTAGTCTTGTCTGTCTAGTCTTGTCTGTCTAGTCTTGTCTGTCTAGTCTTGTCTGTCTAGTCTTGTCTGTCTAGTCTTGTCTGTCTAGTCTTGTCTGTCTAGTCTTGTCTGTCTAGTGTTGTCTGTCTAGTCTTGTCTGTCTAGTCTTGTCTGTCTAGTCTTGTCTGTCTAGTCTTGTCTGTCTAGTCTTGTCTGTCTAGTCTTGTCTGTCTAGTCTTGTCTGTCTAGTCTTGTCTGTCTAGTCTTGTCTGTCTAGTCTTGTCTGTCTAGTCTTGTCTGTCTAGTCTTGTCTGTCTAGTCTTGTCTGTCTAGTCTTGTCTGTCTAGTCTTGTCTGTCTAGTCTTGTCTGTCTAGTCTTGTCTGTCTAGTCTTGTCTGTCTAGTCTTGTCTGAATAGTCTTGTCTGAATAGTCTTGTCTGTCTAGTCTTGTCTGTCTAGTCTTGTCTGTCTAGTCTTGTCTGTCTAGTCTTGTCTGTCTAGTCTTGTCTGTCTAGTCTTGTCTGTCTAGTCTTGTCTGTCTAGTATTGCCTGTCTAGTCTTGTCTGTCTAGTCTTGTCTGTCTAGTCTTGTCTGTCTAGTCTTGTCTGTCTAGTCTTGTCTGTCTAGTCTTGTCTGTCTAGTCTGTCTAGTCTTGTCTGTCTAGTCTTGTCTGTCTAGTCTTGTCTGTCTAGTCTTGTCTGTCTAGTCTTGTCTGTCTAGTCTTGTCTGTCTAGTCTTGTCTGTCTAGTCTTGTCTGTCTAGTCTTGTCTGTCTAGTCTTGTCTGTCTAGTCTTGTCTGTCTAGTCTTGTCTGTCTAGTCTTGTCTGTCTAGTCTTGTCTGTCTAGTCTTGTCTGTCTAGTCTTGTCTGTCTAGTCTTGTCTGTCTAGTCTTGTCTGTCTAGTCTTGTCTGTCTAGTCTTGTCTGTCTAGTCTTGTCTGTCTAGTCTTGTCTGTTTAGTCTTGTCTGTCTAGTCTTGTCTGTCTAGTCTTGTCTGTCTAGTCTTGTCTGTCAAATCTTGTCTGTCTAGTCTTGTCTGTCTAGTCTTGTCTGTCTAGTCTTGTCTGTCTAGTCTTGTCTGTCTAGTCTTGTCTGTCTAGTCTTGTCTGTCTAGTCTTGTCTGTCTAGTCTTGTCTGTCTAGTCTTGTCTGTCTAGTCTTGTCTGTCTAGTCTTGTCTGTCTAGTCTTGTCTGTCTAGTCTTGTCTGTCTAGTCTTGTCTGTCTAGTCTTGTCTGTCTAGTCTTGTCTGTCTAGTCTTGTCTGTCTAGTCTTGTCTGTCTAGTCTTGTCTGTCTAGTCTTGTCTGTCTAGTCTTGTCTGTCTAGTCTTGTCTGTCTAGTCTTGTCTGTCTAGTCTTGTCTGTCTAGTCTTGTCTGTCTAGTCTTGTCTGTCTAGTCTTGTCTGTCTAGTCTTGTCTGTCTAGTCTTGTCTGTCTAGTCTTGTCTGTCTAGTCTTGTCTGTCTAGTCTTGTCTGTCTAGTCTTGTCTGTCTAGTCTTGTCTGTCTAGTCTTGTCTGTCTAGTCTTGTCTGTCTAGTCTTGTCTGTCTAGTCTTGTCTGTCTAGTCTTGTCTGTCTAGTCTTGTCTGTCTAGTCTTGTCTGTCTAGTCTTGTCTGTCTAGTCTTGTCTGTCTAGTCTTGTCTGTCTAGTCTTGTCTGTCTAGTCTTGTCTGTCTAGTCTTGTCTGTCTAGTCTTGTCTGTCTAGTCTTGTCTGTCTAGTCTTGTCTGTCTAGTCTTGTCTGTCTAGTCTTGTCTGTCTAGTCTTGTCTGTCTAGTCTTGTCTGTCTAGTCTTGTCTGTCTAGTCTTGTCTGTCTAGTCTTGTCTGTCTAGTCTTGTCTGTCTAGTCTTGTCTGTCTAGTCTTGTCTGTCTAGTCTTGTCTGTCTAGTCTTGTCTGTCTAGTCTTGTCTGTCTAGTCTTGTCTGTCTAGTCTTGTCTGTCTAGTCTTGTCTGTCTAGTCTTGTCTGTCTAGTCTTGTCTGTCTAGTCTTGTCTGTCTAGTCTTGTCTGTCTAGTCTTGTCTGTCTAGTCTTGTCTGTCTAGTCTTGTCTGTCTAGTCTTGTCTGTCTAGTCTTGTCTGTCTAGTCTTGTCTGTCTAGTCTTGTCTGTCTAGTCTTGTCTGTCTAGTCTTGTCTGTCTAGTCTTGTCTGTCTAGTCTTGTCTGTCTAGTCTTGTCTGTCTAGTCTTGTCTGTCTAGTCTTGTCTGTCTAGTCTTGTCTGTCTAGTCTTGTCTGTCTAGTCTTGTCTGTCTAGTCTTGTCTGTCTAGTCTTGTCTGTCTAGTCTTGTCTGTCTAGTCTTGTCTGTCTAGTCTTGTCTGTCTAGTCTTGTCTGTCTAGTCTTGTCTGTCTAGTCTTGTCTGTCTAGTCTTGTCTGTCTAGTCTTGTCTGTCTAGTCTTGTCTGTCTAGTCTTGTCTGTCTAGTCTTGTCTGTCTAGTCTTGTCTGTCTAGTCTTGTCTGTCTAGTCTTGTCTGTCTAGTCTTGTCTGTCTAGTCTTGTCTGTCTAGTCTTGTCTGTCTAGTCTTGTCTGTCTAGTCTTGTCTGTCTAGTCTTGTCTGTCTAGTCTTGTCTGTCTAGTCTTGTCTGTCTAGTCTTGTCTGTCTAGTCTTGTCTGTCTAGTCTTGTCTGTCTAGTCTTGTCTGTCTAGTCTTGTCTGTCTAGTCTTGTCTGTCTAGTCTTGTCTGTCTAGTCTTGTCTGTCTAGTCTTGTCTGTCTAGTCTTGTCTGTCTAGTCTTGTCTGTCTAGTCTTGTCTGTCTAGTCTTGTCTGTCTAGTCTTGTCTGTCTAGTCTTGTCTGTCTAGTCTTGTCTGTCTAGTCTTGTCTGTCTAGTCTTGTCTGTCTAGTCTTGTCTGTCTAGTCTTGTCTGTCTAGTCTTGTCTGTCTAGTCTTGTCTGTCTAGTCTTGTCTGTCTAGTCTTGTCTGTCTAGTCTTGTCTGTCTAGTCTTGTCTGTCTAGTCTTGTCTGTCTAGTCTTGTCTGTCTAGTCTTGTCTGTCTAGTCTTGTCTGTCTAGTCTTGTCTGTCTAGTCTTGTCTGTCTAGTCTTGTCTGTCTAGTCTTGTCTGTCTAGTCTTGTCTGTCTAGTCTTGTCTGTCTAGTCTTGTCTGTCTAGTCTTGTCTGTCTAGTCTTGTCTGTCTAGTCTTGTCTGTCTAGTCTTGTCTGTCTAGTCTTGTCTGTCTAGTCTTGTCTGTCTAGTCTTGTCTGTCTAGTCTTGTCTGTCTAGTCTTGTCTGTCTAGTCTTGTCTGTCTAGTCTTGTCTGTCTAGTCTTGTCTGTCTAGTCTTGTCTGTCTAGTCTTGTCTGTCTAGTCTTGTCTGTCTAGTCTTGTCTGTCTAGTCTTGTCTGTCTAGTCTTGTCTGTCTAGTCTTGTCTGTCTAGTCTTGTCTGTCTAGTCTTGTCTGTCTAGTCTTGTCTGTCTAGTCTTGTCTGTCTAGTCTTGTCTGTCTAGTCTTGTCTGTCTAGTCTTGTCTGTCTAGTCTTGTCTGTCTAGTCTTGTCTGTCTAGTCTTGTCTGTCTAGTCTTGTCTGTCTAGTCTTGTCTGTCTAGTCTTGTCTGTCTAGTCTTGTCTGTCTAGTCTTGTCTGTCTAGTCTTGTCTGTCTAGTCTTGTCTGTCTAGTCTTGTCTGTCTAGTCTTGTCTGTCTAGTCTTGTCTGTCTAGTCTTGTCTGTCTAGTCTTGTCTGTCTAGTCTTGTCTGTCTAGTCTTGTCTGTCTAGTCTTGTCTGTCTAGTCTTGTCTGTCTAGTCTTGTCTGTCTAGTCTTGTCTGTCTAGTCTTGTCTGTCTAGTCTTGTCTGTCTAGTCTTGTCTGTCTAGTCTTGTCTGTCTAGTCTTGTCTGTCTAGTCTTGTCTGAGTCTTGTCTGTCTAGTCTTGTCTGTCTAGTCTTGTCTGTCTAGTCTTGTCTGTCTAGTCTTGTCTGTCTAGTCTTGTCTGTCTAGTCTTGTCTGTCTAGTCTTGTCTGTCTAGTCTTGTCTGTCTAGTCTTGTCTGTCTAGTCTTGTCTGTCTAGTCTTGTCTGTCTAGTCTTGTCTGTCTAGTCTTGTCTGTCTAGTCTTGTCTGTCTAGTCTTGTCTGTCTAGTCTTGTCTGTCTAGTCTTGTCTGTCTAGTCTTGTCTGTCTAGTCTTGTCTGTCTAGTCTTGTCTGTCTAGTCTTGTCTGTCTAGTCTTGTCTGTCTAGTCTTGTCTGTCTAGTCTTGTCTGTCTAGTCTTGTCTGTCTAGTCTTGTCTGTCTAGTCTTGTCTGTCTAGTCTTGTCTGTCTAGTCTTGTCTGTCTAGTCTTGTCTGTCTAGTCTTGTCTGTCTAGTCTTGTCTGTCTAGTCTTGTCTGTCTAGTCTTGTCTGTCTAGTCTTGTCTGTCTAGTCTTGTCTGTCTAGTCTTGTCTGTCTAGTCTTGTCTGTCTAGTCTTGTCTGTCTAGTCTTGTCTGTCTAGTCTTGTCTGTCTAGTCTTGTCTGTCTAGTCTTGTCTGTCTAGTCTTGTCTGTCTAGTCTTGTCTGTCTAGTCTTGTCTGTCTAGTCTTGTCTGTCTAGTCTTGTCTGTCTAGTCTTGTCTGTCTAGTCTTGTCTGTCTAGTCTTGTCTGTCTAGTCTTGTCTGTCTAGTCTTGTCTGTCTAGTCTTGTCTGTCTAGTCTTGTCTGTCTAGTCTTGTCTGTCTAGTCTTGTCTGTCTAGTCTTGTCTGTCTAGTCTTGTCTGTCTAGTCTTGTCTGTCTAGTCTTGTCTGTCTAGTCTTGTCTGTCTAGTCTTGTCTGTCTAGTCTTGTCTGTCTAGTCTTGTCTGTCTAGTCTTGTCTGTCTAGTCTTGTCTGTCTAGTCTTGTCTGTCTAGTCTTGTCTGTCTAGTCTTGTCTGTCTAGTCTTGTCTGTCTAGTCTTGTCTGTCTAGTCTTGTCTGTCTAGTCTTGTCTGTCTAGTCTTGTCTGTCTAGTCTTGTCTGTCTAGTCTTGTCTGTCTAGTCTTGTCTGTCTAGTCTTGTCTGTCTAGTCTTGTCTGTCTAGTCTTGTCTGTCTAGTCTTGTCTGTCTAGTCTTGTCTGTCTAGTCTTGTCTGTCTAGTCTTGTCTGTCTAGTCTTGTCTGTCTAGTCTTGTCTGTCTAGTCTTGTCTGTCTAGTCTTGTCTGTCTAGTCTTGTCTGTCTAGTCTTGTCTGTCTAGTCTTGTCTGTCTAGTCTTGTCTGTCTAGTCTTGTCTGTCTAGTCTTGTCTGTCTAGTCTTGTCTGTCTAGTCTTGTCTGTCTAGTCTTGTCTGTCTAGTCTTGTCTGTCTAGTCTTGTCTGTCTAGTCTTGTCTGTCTAGTCTTGTCTGTCTAGTCTTGTCTGTCTAGTCTTGTCTGTCTAGTCTTGTCTGTCTAGTCTTGTCTGTCTAGTCTTGTCTGTCTAGTCTTGTCTGTCTAGTCTTGTCTGTCTAGTCTTGTCTGTCTAGTCTTGTCTGTCTAGTCTTGTCTGTCTAGTCTTGTCTGTCTAGTCTTGTCTGTCTAGTCTTGTCTGTCTAGTCTTGTCTGTCTAGTCTTGTCTGTCTAGTCTTGTCTGTCTAGTCTTGTCTGTCTAGTCTTGTCTGTCTAGTCTTGTCTGTCTAGTCTTGTCTGTCTAGTCTTGTCTGTCTAGTCTTGTCTGTCTAGTCTTGTCTGTCTAGTCTTGTCTGTCTAGTCTTGTCTGTCTAGTCTTGTCTGTCTAGTCTTGTCTGTCTAGTCTTGTCTGTCTAGTCTTGTCTGTCTAGTCTTGTCTGTCTAGTCTTGTCTGTCTAGTCTTGTCTGTCTAGTCTTGTCTGTCTAGTCTTGTCTGTCTAGTCTTGTCTGTCTAGTCTTGTCTGTCTAGTCTTGTCTGTCTAGTCTTGTCTGTCTAGTCTTGTCTGTCTAGTCTTGTCTGTCTAGTCTTGTCTGTCTAGTCTTGTCTGTCTAGTCTTGTCTGTCTAGTCTTGTCTGTCTAGTCTTGTCTGTCTAGTCTTGTCTGTCTAGTCTTGTCTGTCTAGTCTTGTCTGTCTAGTCTTGTCTGTCTAGTCTTGTCTGTCTAGTCTTGTCTGTCTAGTCTTGTCTGTCTAGTCTTGTCTGTCTAGTCTTGTCTGTCTAGTCTTGTCTGTCTAGTCTTGTCTGTCTAGTCTTGTCTGTCTAGTCTTGTCTGTCTAGTCTTGTCTGTCTAGTCTTGTCTGTCTAGTCTTGTCTGTCTAGTCTTGTCTGTCTAGTCTTGTCTGTCTAGTCTTGTCTGTCTAGTCTTGTCTGTCTAGTCTTGTCTGTCTAGTCTTGTCTGTCTAGTCTTGTCTGTCTAGTCTTGTCTGTCTAGTCTTGTCTGTCTAGTCTTGTCTGTCTAGTCTTGTCTGTCTAGTCTTGTCTGTCTAGTCTTGTCTGTCTAGTCTTGTCTGTCTAGTCTTGTCTGTCTAGTCTTGTCTGTCTAGTCTTGTCTGTCTAGTCTTGTCTGTCTAGTCTTGTCTGTCTAGTCTTGTCTGTCTAGTCTTGTCTGTCTAGTCTTGTCTGTCTAGTCTTGTCTGTCTAGTCTTGTCTGTCTAGTCTTGTCTGTCTAGTCTTGTCTGTCTAGTCTTGTCTGTCTAGTCTTGTCTGTCTAGTCTTGTCTGTCTAGTCTTGTCTGTCTAGTCTTGTCTGTCTAGTCTTGTCTGTCTAGTCTTGTCTGTCTAGTCTTGTCTGTCTAGTCTTGTCTGTCTAGTCTTGTCTGTCTAGTCTTGTCTGTCTAGTCTTGTCTGTCTAGTCTTGTCTGTCTAGTCTTGTCTGTCTAGTCTTGTCTGTCTAGTCTTGTCTGTCTAGTCTTGTCTGTCTAGTCTTGTCTGTCTAGTCTTGTCTGTCTAGTCTTGTCTGTCTAGTCTTGTCTGTCTAGTCTTGTCTGTCTAGTCTTGTCTGTCTAGTCTTGTCTGTCTAGTCTTGTCTGTCTAGTCTTGTCTGTCTAGTCTTGTCTGTCTAGTCTTGTCTGTCTAGTCTTGTCTGTCTAGTCTTGTCTGTCTAGTCTTGTCTGTCTAGTCTTGTCTGTCTAGTCTTGTCTGTCTAGTCTTGTCTGTCTAGTCTTGTCTGTCTAGTCTTGTCTGTCTAGTCTTGTCTGTCTAGTCTTGTCTGTCTAGTCTTGTCTGTCTAGTCTTGTCTGTCTAGTCTTGTCTGTCTAGTCTTGTCTGTCTAGTCTTGTCTGTCTAGTCTTGTCTGTCTAGTCTTGTCTGTCTAGTCTTGTCTGTCTAGTCTTGTCTGTCTAGTCTTGTCTGTCTAGTCTTGTCTGTCTAGTCTTGTCTGTCTAGTCTTGTCTGTCTAGTCTTGTCTGTCTAGTCTTGTCTGTCTAGTCTTGTCTGTCTAGTCTTGTCTGTCTAGTCTTGTCTGTCTAGTCTTGTCTGTCTAGTCTTGTCTGTCTAGTCTTGTCTGTCTAGTCTTGTCTGTCTAGTCTTGTCTGTCTAGTCTTGTCTGTCTAGTCTTGTCTGTCTAGTCTTGTCTGTCTAGTCTTGTCTGTCTAGTCTTGTCTGTCTAGTCTTGTCTGTCTAGTCTTGTCTGTCTAGTCTTGTCTGTCTAGTCTTGTCTGTCTAGTCTTGTCTGTCTAGTCTTGTCTGTCTAGTCTTGTCTGTCTAGTCTTGTCTGTCTAGTCTTGTCTGTCTAGTCTTGTCTGTCTAGTCTTGTCTGTCTAGTCTTGTCTGTCTAGTCTTGTCTGTCTAGTCTTGTCTGTCTAGTCTTGTCTGTCTAGTCTTGTCTGTCTAGTCTTGTCTGTCTAGTCTTGTCTGTCTAGTCTTGTCTGTCTAGTCTTGTCTGTCTAGTCTTGTCTGTCTAGTCTTGTCTGTCTAGTCTTGTCTGTCTAGTCTTGTCTGTCTAGTCTTGTCTGTCTAGTCTTGTCTGTCTAGTCTTGTCTGTCTAGTCTTGTCTGTCTAGTCTTGTCTGTCTAGTCTTGTCTGTCTAGTCTTGTCTGTCTAGTCTTGTCTGTCTAGTCTTGTCTGTCTAGTCTTGTCTGTCTAGTCTTGTCTGTCTAGTCTTGTCTGTCTAGTCTTGTCTGTCTAGTCTTGTCTGTCTAGTCTTGTCTGTCTAGTCTTGTCTGTCTAGTCTTGTCTGTCTAGTCTTGTCTGTCTAGTCTTGTCTGTCTAGTCTTGTCTGTCTAGTCTTGTCTGTCTAGTCTTGTCTGTCTAGTCTTGTCTGTCTAGTCTTGTCTGTCTAGTCTTGTCTGTCTAGTCTTGTCTGTCTAGTCTTGTCTGTCTAGTCTTGTCTGTCTAGTCTTGTCTGTCTAGTCTTGTCTGTCTAGTCTTGTCTGTCTAGTCTTGTCTGTCTAGTCTTGTCTGTCTAGTCTTGTCTGTCTAGTCTTGTCTGTCTAGTCTTGTCTGTCTAGTCTTGTCTGTCTAGTCTTGTCTGTCTAGTCTTGTCTGTCTAGTCTTGTCTGTCTAGTCTTGTCTGTCTAGTCTTGTCTGTCTAGTCTTGTCTGTCGTAGTCTGTCTAGTCTTGTCTGTCTAGTCTTGTCTGTCTAGTCTTGTCTGTCTAGTCTTGTCTGTCTAGTCTTGTCTGTCTAGTCTTGTCTGTCTAGTCTTGTCTGTCTAGTCTTGTCTGTCTAGTCTTGTCTGTCTAGTCTTGTCTGTCTAGTCTTGTCTGTCTAGTCTTGTCTGTCTAGTCTTGTCTGTCTAGTCTTGTCTGTCTAGTCTTGTCTGTCTAGTCTTGTCTGTCTAGTCTTGTCTGTCTAGTCTTGTCTGTCTAGTCTTGTCTGTCTAGTCTTGTCTGTCTAGTCTTGTCTGTCTAGTCTTGTCTGTCTAGTCTTGTCTGTCTAGTCTTGTCTGTCTAGTCTTGTCTGTCTAGTCTTGTCTGTCTAGTCTTGTCTGTCTAGTCTTGTCTGTCTAGTCTTGTCTGTCTAGTCTTGTCTGTCTAGTCTTGTCTGTCTAGTCTTGTCTGTCTAGTCTTGTCTGTCTAGTCTTGTCTGTCTAGTCTTGTCTGTCTAGTCTTGTCTGTCTAGTCTTGTCTGTCTAGTCTTGTCTGTCTAGTCTTGTCTGTCTAGTCTTGTCTGTCTAGTCTTGTCTGTCTAGTCTTGTCTGTCTAGTCTTGTCTGTCTAGTCTTGTCTGTCTAGTCTTGTCTGTCTAGTCTTGTCTGTCTAGTCTTGTCTGTCTAGTCTTGTCTGTCTAGTCTTGTCTGTCTAGTCTTGTCTGTCTAGTCTTGTCTGTCTAGTCTTGTCTGTCTAGTCTTGTCTGTCTAGTCTTGTCTGTCTAGTCTTGTCTGTCTAGTCTTGTCTGTCTAGTCTTGTCTGTCTAGTCTTGTCTGTCTAGTCTTGTCTGTCTAGTCTTGTCTGTCTAGTCTTGTCTGTCTAGTCTTGTCTGTCTAGTCTTGTCTGTCTAGTCTTGTCTGTCTAGTCTTGTCTGTCTAGTCTTGTCTGTCTAGTCTTGTCTGTCTAGTCTTGTCTGTCTAGTCTTGTCTGTCTAGTCTTGTCTGTCTAGTCTTGTCTGTCTAGTCTTGTCTGTCTAGTCTTGTCTGTCTAGTCTTGTCTGTCTAGTCTTGTCTGTCTAGTCTTGTCTGTCTAGTCTTGTCTGTCTAGTCTTGTCTGTCTAGTCTTGTCTGTCTAGTCTTGTCTGTCTAGTCTTGTCTGTCTAGTCTTGTCTGTCTAGTCTTGTCTGTCTAGTCTTGTCTGTCTAGTCTTGTCTGTCTAGTCTTGTCTGTCTAGTCTTGTCTGTCTAGTCTTGTCTGTCTAGTCTTGTCTGTCTAGTCTTGTCTGTCTAGTCTTGTCTGTCTAGTCTTGTCTGTCTAGTCTTGTCTGTCTAGTCTTGTCTGTCTAGTCTTGTCTGTCTAGTCTTGTCTGTCTAGTCTTGTCTGTCTAGTCTTGTCTGTCTAGTCTTGTCTGTCTAGTCTTGTCTGTCTAGTCTTGTCTGTCTAGTCTTGTCTGTCTAGTCTTGTCTGTCTAGTCTTGTCTGTCTAGTCTTGTCTGTCTAGTCTTGTCTGTCTAGTCTTGTCTGTCTAGTCTTGTCTGTCTAGTCTTGTCTGTCTAGTCTTGTCTGTCTAGTCTTGTCTGTCTAGTCTTGTCTGTCTAGTCTTGTCTGTCTAGTCTTGTCTGTCTAGTCTTGTCTGTCTAGTCTTGTCTGTCTAGTCTTGTCTGTCTAGTCTTGTCTGTCTAGTCTTGTCTGTCTAGTCTTGTCTGTCTAGTCTTGTCTGTCTAGTCTTGTCTGTCTAGTCTTGTCTGTCTAGTCTTGTCTGTCTAGTCTTGTCTGTCTAGTCTTGTCTGTCTAGTCTTGTCTGTCTAGTCTTGTCTGTCTAGTCTTGTCTGTCTAGTCTTGTCTGTCTAGTCTTGTCTGTCTAGTCTTGTCTGTCTAGTCTTGTCTGTCTAGTCTTGTCTGTCTAGTCTTGTCTGTCTAGTCTTGTCTGTCTAGTCTTGTCTGTCTAGTCTTGTCTGTCTAGTCTTGTCTGTCTAGTCTTGTCTGTCTAGTCTTGTCTGTCTAGTCTTGTCTGTCTAGTCTTGTCTGTCTAGTCTTGTCTGTCTAGTCTTGTCTGTCTAGTCTTGTCTGTCTAGTCTTGTCTGTCTAGTCTTGTCTGTCTAGTCTTGTCTGTCTAGTCTTGTCTGTCTAGTCTTGTCTGTCTAGTCTTGTCTGTCTAGTCTTGTCTGTCTAGTCTTGTCTGTCTAGTCTTGTCTGTCTAGTCTTGTCTGTCTAGTCTTGTCTGTCTAGTCTTGTCTGTCTAGTCTTGTCTGTCTAGTCTTGTCTGTCTAGTCTTGTCTGTCTAGTCTTGTCTGTCTAGTCTTGTCTGTCTAGTCTTGTCTGTCTAGTCTTGTCTGTCTAGTCTTGGTCTGTCTAGTCTTGTCTGTCTAGTCTTGTCTGTCTAGTCTTGTCTGTCTAGTCTTGTCTGTCTAGTCTTGTCTGTCTAGTCTTGTCTGTCTAGTCTTGTCTGTCTAGTCTTGTGTCTAGTCTTGCTGTAGTCTTGTCTGTCTAGTCTTGTCTGTCTAGTCTTGTCTGTCTAGTCTTGT
>OX155892.1:49645050-49826080 GCA_944588485.1 Phosphuga atrata
TTGTCTGTCTAGTCTTGTCTGTCTAGTCTTGTCTGTCTAGTCTTGTCTGTCTAGTCTTGTCTGTCTAGTCTTGTCTGTCTAGTCTTGTCTGTCTAGTCTTGTCTGTCTAGTCTTGTCTGTCTAGTCTTGTCTGTCTAGTCTTGTCTGTCTAGTCTTGTCTGTCTAGTCTTGTCTGTCTAGTCTTGTCTGTCTAGTCTTGTCTGTCTAGTCTTGTCTGTCTAGTCTTGTCTGTCTAGTCTTGTCTGTCTAGTCTTGTCTGTCTAGTCTTGTCTGTCTAGTCTTGTCTGTCTAGTCTTGTCTGTCTAGTCTTGTCTGTCTAGTCTTGTCTGTCTAGTCTTGTCTGTCTAGTCTTGTCTGTCTAGTCTTGTCTGTCTAGTCTTGTCTGTCTAGTCTTGTCTGTCTAGTCTTGTCTGTCTAGTCTTGTCTGTCTAGTCTTGTCTGTCTAGTCTTGTCTGTCTAGTCTTGTCTGTCTAGTCTTGTCTGTCTAGTCTTGTCTGTCTAGTCTTGTCTGTCTAGTCTTGTCTGTCTAGTCTTGTCTGTCTAGTCTTGTCTGTCTAGTCTTGTCTGTCTAGTCTTGTCTGTCTAGTCTTGTCTGTCTAGTCTTGTCTGTCTAGTCTTGTCTGTCTAGTCTTGTCTGTCTAGTCTTGTCTGTCTAGTCTTGTCTGTCTAGTCTTGTCTGTCTAGTCTTGTCTGTCTAGTCTTGTCTGTCTAGTCTTGTCTGTCTAGTCTTGTCTGTCTAGTCTTGTCTGTCTAGTCTTGTCTGTCTAGTCTTGTCTGTCTAGTCTTGTCTGTCTAGTCTTGTCTGTCTAGTCTTGTCTGTCTAGTCTTGTCTGTCTAGTCTTGTCTGTCTAGTCTTGTCTGTCTAGTCTTGTCTGTCTAGTCTTGTCTGTCTAGTCTTGTCTGTCTAGTCTTGTCTGTCTAGTCTTGTCTGTCTAGTCTTGTCTGTCTAGTCTTGTCTGTCTAGTCTTGTCTGTCTAGTCTTGTCTGTCTAGTCTTGTCTGTCTAGTCTTGTCTGTCTAGTCTTGTCTGTCTAGTCTTGTCTGTCTAGTCTTGTCTGTCTAGTCTTGTCTGTCTAGTCTTGTCTGTCTAGTCTTGTCTGTCTAGTCTTGTCTGTCTAGTCTTGTCTGTCTAGTCTTGTCTGTCTAGTCTTGTCTGTCTAGTCTTGTCTGTCTAGTCTTGTCTGTCTAGTCTTGTCTGTCTAGTCTTGTCTGTCTAGTCTTGTCTGTCTAGTCTTGTCTGTCTAGTCTTGTCTGTCTAGTCTTGTCTGTCTAGTCTTGTCTGTCTAGTCTTGTCTGTCTAGTCTTGTCTGTCTAGTCTTGTCTGTCTAGTCTTGTCTGTCTAGTCTTGTCTGTCTAGTCTTGTCTGTCTAGTCTTGTCTGTCTAGTCTTGTCTGTCTAGTCTTGTCTGTCTAGTCTTGTCTGTCTAGTCTTGTCTGTCTAGTCTTGTCTGTCTAGTCTTGTCTGTCTAGTCTTGTCTGTCTAGTCTTGTCTGTCTAGTCTTGTCTGTCTAGTCTTGTCTGTCTAGTCTTGTCTGTCTAGTCTTGTCTGTCTAGTCTTGTCTGTCTAGTCTTGTCTGTCTAGTCTTGTCTGTCTAGTCTTGTCTGTCTAGTCTTGTCTGTCTAGTCTTGTCTGTCTAGTCTTGTCTGTCTAGTCTTGTCTGTCTAGTCTTGTCTGTCTAGTCTTGTCTGTCTAGTCTTGTCTGTCTAGTCTTGTCTGTCTAGTCTTGTCTGTCTAGTCTTGTCTGTCTAGTCTTGTCTGTCTAGTCTTGTCTGTCTAGTCTTGTCTGTCTAGTCTTGTCTGTCTAGTCTTGTCTGTCTAGTCTTGTCTGTCTAGTCTTGTCTGTCTAGTCTTGTCTGTCTAGTCTTGTCTGTCTAGTCTTGTCTGTCTAGTCTTGTCTGTCTAGTCTTGTCTGTCTAGTCTTGTCTGTCTAGTCTTGTCTGTCTAGTCTTGTCTGTCTAGTCTTGTCTGTCTAGTCTTGTCTGTCTAGTCTTGTCTGTCTAGTCTTGTCTGTCTAGTCTTGTCTGTCTAGTCTTGTCTGTCTAGTCTTGTCTGTCTAGTCTTGTCTGTCTAGTCTTGTCTGTCTAGTCTTGTCTGTCTAGTCTTGTCTGTCTAGTCTTGTCTGTCTAGTCTTGTCTGTCTAGTCTTGTCTGTCTAGTCTTGTCTGTCTAGTCTTGTCTGTCTAGTCTTGTCTGTCTAGTCTTGTCTGTCTAGTCTTGTCTGTCTAGTCTTGTCTGTCTAGTCTTGTCTGTCTAGTCTTGTCTGTCTAGTCTTGTCTGTCTAGTCTTGTCTGTCTAGTCTTGTCTGTCTAGTCTTGTCTGTCTAGTCTTGTCTGTCTAGTCTTGTCTGTCTAGTCTTGTCTGTCTAGTCTTGTCTGTCTAGTCTTGTCTGTCTAGTCTTGTCTGTCTAGTCTTGTCTGTCTAGTCTTGTCTGTCTAGTCTTGTCTGTCTAGTCTTGTCTGTCTAGTCTTGTCTGTCTAGTCTTGTCTGTCTAGTCTTGTCTGTCTAGTCTTGTCTGTCTAGTCTTGTCTGTCTAGTCTTGTCTGTCTAGTCTTGTCTGTCTAGTCTTGTCTGTCTAGTCTTGTCTGTCTAGTCTTGTCTGTCTAGTCTTGTCTGTCTAGTCTTGTCTGTCTAGTCTTGTCTGTCTAGTCTTGTCTGTCTAGTCTTGTCTGTCTAGTCTTGTCTGTCTAGTCTTGTCTGTCTAGTCTTGTCTGTCTAGTCTTGTCTGTCTAGTCTTGTCTGTCTAGTCTTGTCTGTCTAGTCTTGTCTGTCTAGTCTTGTCTGTCTAGTCTTGTCTGTCTAGTCTTGTCTGTCTAGTCTTGTCTGTCTAGTCTTGTCTGTCTAGTCTTGTCTGTCTAGTCTTGTCTGTCTAGTCTTGTCTGTCTAGTCTTGTCTGTCTAGTCTTGTCTGTCTAGTCTTGTCTGTCTAGTCTTGTCTGTCTAGTCTTGTCTGTCTAGTCTTGTCTGTCTAGTCTTGTCTGTCTAGTCTTGTCTGTCTAGTCTTGTCTGTCTAGTCTTGTCTGTCTAGTCTTGTCTGTCTAGTCTTGTCTGTCTAGTCTTGTCTGTCTAGTCTTGTCTGTCTAGTCTTGTCTGTCTAGTCTTGTCTGTCTAGTCTTGTCTGTCTAGTCTTGTCTGTCTAGTCTTGTCTGTCTAGTCTTGTCTGTCTAGTCTTGTCTGTCTAGTCTTGTCTGTCTAGTCTTGTCTGTCTAGTCTTGTCTGTCTAGTCTTGTCTGTCTAGTCTTGTCTGTCTAGTCTTGTCTGTCTAGTCTTGTCTGTCTAGTCTTGTCTGTCTAGTCTTGTCTGTCTAGTCTTGTCTGTCTAGTCTTGTCTGTCTAGTCTTGTCTGTCTAGTCTTGTCTGTCTAGTCTTGTCTGTCTAGTCTTGTCTGTCTAGTCTTGTCTGTCTAGTCTTGTCTGTCTAGTCTTGTCTGTCTAGTCTTGTCTGTCTAGTCTTGTCTGTCTAGTCTTGTCTGTCTAGTCTTGTCTGTCTAGTCTTGTCTGTCTAGTCTTGTCTGTCTAGTCTTGTCTGTCTAGTCTTGTCTGTCTAGTCTTGTCTGTCTAGTCTTGTCTGTCTAGTCTTGTCTGTCTAGTCTTGTCTGTCTAGTCTTGTCTGTCTAGTCTTGTCTGTCTAGTCTTGTCTGTCTAGTCTTGTCTGTCTAGTCTTGTCTGTCTAGTCTTGTCTGTCTAGTCTTGTCTGTCTAGTCTTGTCTGTCTAGTCTTGTCTGTCTAGTCTTGTCTGTCTAGTCTTGTCTGTCTAGTCTTGTCTGTCTAGTCTTGTCTGTCTAGTCTTGTCTGTCTAGTCTTGTCTGTCTAGTCTTGTCTGTCTAGTCTTGTCTGTCTAGTCTTGTCTGTCTAGTCTTGTCTGTCTAGTCTTGTCTGTCTAGTCTTGTCTGTCTAGTCTTGTCTGTCTAGTCTTGTCTGTCTAGTCTTGTCTGTCTAGTCTTGTCTGTCTAGTCTTGTCTGTCTAGTCTTGTCTGTCTAGTCTTGTCTGTCTAGTCTTGTCTGTCTAGTCTTGTCTGTCTAGTCTTGTCTGTCTAGTCTTGTCTGTCTAGTCTTGTCTGTCTAGTCTTGTCTGTCTAGTCTTGTCTGTCTAGTCTTGTCTGTCTAGTCTTGTCTGTCTAGTCTTGTCTGTCTAGTCTTGTCTGTCTAGTCTTGTCTGTCTAGTCTTGTCTGTCTAGTCTTGTCTGTCTAGTCTTGTCTGTCTAGTCTTGTCTGTCTAGTCTTGTCTGTCTAGTCTTGTCTGTCTAGTCTTGTCTGTCTAGTCTTGTCTGTCTAGTCTTGTCTGTCTAGTCTTGTCTGTCTAGTCTTGTCTGTCTAGTCTTGTCTGTCTAGTCTTGTCTGTCTAGTCTTGTCTGTCTAGTCTTGTCTGTCTAGTCTTGTCTGTCTAGTCTTGTCTGTCTAGTCTTGTCTGTCTAGTCTTGTCTGTCTAGTCTTGTCTGTCTAGTCTTGTCTGTCTAGTCTTGTCTGTCTAGTCTTGTCTGTCTAGTCTTGTCTGTCTAGTCTTGTCTGTCTAGTCTTGTCTGTCTAGTCTTGTCTGTCTAGTCTTGTCTGTCTAGTCTTGTCTGTCTAGTCTTGTCTGTCTAGTCTTGTCTGTCTAGTCTTGTCTGTCTAGTCTTGTCTGTCTAGTCTTGTCTGTCTAGTCTTGTCTGTCTAGTCTTGTCTGTCTAGTCTTGTCTGTCTAGTCTTGTCTGTCTAGTCTTGTCTGTCTAGTCTTGTCTGTCTAGTCTTGTCTGTCTAGTCTTGTCTGTCTAGTCTTGTCTGTCTAGTCTTGTCTGTCTAGTCTTGTCTGTCTAGTCTTGTCTGTCTAGTCTTGTCTGTCTAGTCTTGTCTGTCTAGTCTTGTCTGTCTAGTCTTGTCTGTCTAGTCTTGTCTGTCTAGTCTTGTCTGTCTAGTCTTGTCTGTCTAGTCTTGTCTGTCTAGTCTTGTCTGTCTAGTCTTGTCTGTCTAGTCTTGTCTGTCTAGTCTTGTCTGTCTAGTCTTGTCTGTCTAGTCTTGTCTGTCTAGTCTTGTCTGTCTAGTCTTGTCTGTCTAGTCTTGTCTGTCTAGTCTTGTCTGTCTAGTCTTGTCTGTCTAGTCTTGTCTGTCTAGTCTTGTCTGTCTAGTCTTGTCTGTCTAGTCTTGTCTGTCTAGTCTTGTCTGTCTAGTCTTGTCTGTCTAGTCTTGTCTGTCTAGTCTTGTCTGTCTAGTCTTGTCTGTCTAGTCTTGTCTGTCTAGTCTTGTCTGTCTAGTCTTGTCTGTCTAGTCTTGTCTGTCTAGTCTTGTCTGTCTAGTCTTGTCTGTCTAGTCTTGTCTGTCTAGTCTTGTCTGTCTAGTCTTGTCTGTCTAGTCTTGTCTGTCTAGTCTTGTCTGTCTAGTCTTGTCTGTCTAGTCTTGTCTGTCTAGTCTTGTCTGTCTAGTCTTGTCTGTCTAGTCTTGTCTGTCTAGTCTTGTCTGTCTAGTCTTGTCTGTCTAGTCTTGTCTGTCTAGTCTTGTCTGTCTAGTCTTGTCTGTCTAGTCTTGTCTGTCTAGTCTTGTCTGTCTAGTCTTGTCTGTCTAGTCTTGTCTGTCTAGTCTTGTCTGTCTAGTCTTGTCTGTCTAGTCTTGTCTGTCTAGTCTTGTCTGTCTAGTCTTGTCTGTCTAGTCTTGTCTGTCTAGTCTTGTCTGTCTAGTCTTGTCTGTCTAGTCTTGTCTGTCTAGTCTTGTCTGTCTAGTCTTGTCTGTCTAGTCTTGTCTGTCTAGTCTTGTCTGTCTAGTCTTGTCTGTCTAGTCTTGTCTGTCTAGTCTTGTCTGTCTAGTCTTGTCTGTCTAGTCTTGTCTGTCTAGTCTTGTCTGTCTAGTCTTGTCTGTCTAGTCTTGTCTGTCTAGTCTTGTCTGTCTAGTCTTGTCTGTCTAGTCTTGTCTGTCTAGTCTTGTCTGTCTAGTCTTGTCTGTCTAGTCTTGTCTGTCTAGTCTTGTCTGTCTAGTCTTGTCTGTCTAGTCTTGTCTGTCTAGTCTTGTCTGTCTAGTCTTGTCTGTCTAGTCTTGTCTGTCTAGTCTTGTCTGTCTAGTCTTGTCTGTCTAGTCTTGTCTGTCTAGTCTTGTCTGTCTAGTCTTGTCTGTCTAGTCTTGTCTGTCTAGTCTTGTCTGTCTAGTCTTGTCTGTCTAGTCTTGTCTGTCTAGTCTTGTCTGTCTAGTCTTGTCTGTCTAGTCTTGTCTGTCTAGTCTTGTCTGTCTAGTCTTGTCTGTCTAGTCTTGTCTGTCTAGTCTTGTCTGTCTAGTCTTGTCTGTCTAGTCTTGTCTGTCTAGTCTTGTCTGTCTAGTCTTGTCTGTCTAGTCTTGTCTGTCTAGTCTTGTCTGTCTAGTCTTGTCTGTCTAGTCTTGTCTGTCTAGTCTTGTCTGTCTAGTCTTGTCTGTCTAGTCTTGTCTGTCTAGTCTTGTCTGTCTAGTCTTGTCTGTCTAGTCTTGTCTGTCTAGTCTTGTCTGTCTAGTCTTGTCTGTCTAGTCTTGTCTGTCTAGTCTTGTCTGTCTAGTCTTGTCTGTCTAGTCTTGTCTGTCTAGTCTTGTCTGTCTAGTCTTGTCTGTCTTGTCTGTCTTCTTGTCTGTCTAGTCTTGTCTGTCTAGTCTTGTCTGTCTAGTCTTGTCTGTCTAGTCTTGTCTGTCTAGTCTTGTCTGTCTAGTCTTGTCTGTCTAGTCTTGTCTGTCTAGTCTTGTCTGTCTAGTCTTGTCTGTCTAGTCTTGTCTGTCTAGTCTTGTCTGTCTAGTCTTGTCTGTCTAGTCTTGTCTGTCTAGTCTTGTCTGTCTAGTCTTGTCTGTCTAGTCTTGTCTGTCTAGTCTTGTCTGTCTAGTCTTGTCTGTCTAGTCTTGTCTGTCTAGTCTTGTCTGTCTAGTCTTGTCTGTCTAGTCTTGTCTGTCTAGTCTTGTCTGTCTAGTCTTGTCTGTCTAGTCTTGTCTGTCTAGTCTTGTCTGTCTAGTCTTGTCTGTCTAGTCTTGTCTGTCTAGTCTTGTCTGTCTAGTCTTGTCTGTCTAGTCTTGTCTGTCTAGTCTTGTCTGTCTAGTCTTGTCTGTCTAGTCTTGTCTGTCTAGTCTTGTCTGTCTAGTCTTGTCTGTCTAGTCTTGTCTGTCTAGTCTTGTCTGTCTAGTCTTGTCTGTCTAGTCTTGTCTGTCTAGTCTTGTCTGTCTAGTCTTGTCTGTCTAGTCTTGTCTGTCTAGTCTTGTCTGTCTAGTCTTGTCTGTCTAGTCTTGTCTGTCTAGTCTTGTCTGTCTAGTCTTGTCTGTCTAGTCTTGTCTGTCTAGTCTTGTCTGTCTAGTCTTGTCTGTCTAGTCTTGTCTGTCTAGTCTTGTCTGTCTAGTCTTGTCTGTCTAGTCTTGTCTGTCTAGTCTTGTCTGTCTAGTCTTGTCTGTCTAGTCTTGTCTGTCTAGTCTTGTCTGTCTAGTCTTGTCTGTCTAGTCTTGTCTGTCTAGTCTTGTCTGTCTAGTCTTGTCTGTCTAGTCTTGTCTGTCTAGTCTTGTCTGTCTAGTCTTGTCTGTCTAGTCTTGTCTGTCTAGTCTTGTCTGTCTAGTCTTGTCTGTCTAGTCTTGTCTGTCTAGTCTTGTCTGTCTAGTCTTGTCTGTCTAGTCTTGTCTGTCTAGTCTTGTCTGTCTAGTCTTGTCTGTCTAGTCTTGTCTGTCTAGTCTTGTCTGTCTAGTCTTGTCTGTCTAGTCTTGTCTGTCTAGTCTTGTCTGTCTAGTCTTGTCTGTCTAGTCTTGTCTGTCTAGTCTTGTCTGTCTAGTCTTGTCTGTCTAGTCTTGTCTGTCTAGTCTTGTCTGTCTAGTCTTGTCTGTCTAGTCTTGTCTGTCTAGTCTTGTCTGTCTAGTCTTGTCTGTCTAGTCTTGTCTGTCTAGTCTTGTCTGTCTAGTCTTGTCTGTCTAGTCTTGTCTGTCTAGTCTTGTCTGTCTAGTCTTGTCTGTCTAGTCTTGTCTGTCTAGTCTTGTCTGTCTAGTCTTGTCTGTCTAGTCTTGTCTGTCTAGTCTTGTCTGTCTAGTCTTGTCTGTCTAGTCTTGTCTGTCTAGTCTTGTCTGTCTAGTCTTGTCTGTCTAGTCTTGTCTGTCTAGTCTTGTCTGTCTAGTCTTGTCTGTCTAGTCTTGTCTGTCTAGTCTTGTCTGTCTAGTCTTGTCTGTCTAGTCTTGTCTGTCTAGTCTTGTCTGTCTAGTCTTGTCTGTCTAGTCTTGTCTGTCTAGTCTTGTCTGTCTAGTCTTGTCTGTCTAGTCTTGTCTGTCTAGTCTTGTCTGTCTAGTCTTGTCTGTCTAGTCTTGTCTGTCTAGTCTTGTCTGTCTAGTCTTGTCTGTCTAGTCTTGTCTGTCTAGTCTTGTCTGTCTAGTCTTGTCTGTCTAGTCTTGTCTGTCTAGTCTTGTCTGTCTAGTCTTGTCTGTCTAGTCTTGTCTGTCTAGTCTTGTCTGTCTAGTCTTGTCTGTCTAGTCTTGTCTGTCTAGTCTTGTCTGTCTAGTCTTGTCTGTCTAGTCTTGTCTGTCTAGTCTTGTCTGTCTAGTCTTGTCTGTCTAGTCTTGTCTGTCTAGTCTTGTCTGTCTAGTCTTGTCTGTCTAGTCTTGTCTGTCTAGTCTTGTCTGTCTAGTCTTGTCTGTCTAGTCTTGTCTGTCTAGTCTTGTCTGTCTAGTCTTGTCTGTCTAGTCTTGTCTGTCTAGTCTTGTCTGTCTAGTCTTGTCTGTCTAGTCTTGTCTGTCTAGTCTTGTCTGTCTAGTCTTGTCTGTCTAGTCTTGTCTGTCTAGTCTTGTCTGTCTAGTCTTGTCTGTCTAGTCTTGTCTGTCTAGTCTTGTCTGTCTAGTCTTGTCTGTCTAGTCTTGTCTGTCTAGTCTTGTCTGTCTAGTCTTGTCTGTCTAGTCTTGTCTGTCTAGTCTTGTCTGTCTAGTCTTGTCTGTCTAGTCTTGTCTGTCTAGTCTTGTCTGTCTAGTCTTGTCTGTCTAGTCTTGTCTGTCTAGTCTTGTCTGTCTAGTCTTGTCTGTCTAGTCTTGTCTGTCTAGTCTTGTCTGTCTAGTCTTGTCTGTCTAGTCTTGTCTGTCTAGTCTTGTCTGTCTAGTCTTGTCTGTCTAGTCTTGTCTGTCTAGTCTTGTCTGTCTAGTCTTGTCTGTCTAGTCTTGTCTGTCTAGTCTTGTCTGTCTAGTCTTGTCTGTCTAGTCTTGTCTGTCTAGTCTTGTCTGTCTAGTCTTGTCTGTCTAGTCTTGTCTGTCTAGTCTTGTCTGTCTAGTCTTGTCTGTCTAGTCTTGTCTGTCTAGTCTTGTCTGTCTAGTCTTGTCTGTCTAGTCTTGTCTGTCTAGTCTTGTCTGTCTAGTCTTGTCTGTCTAGTCTTGTCTGTCTAGTCTTGTCTGTCTAGTCTTGTCTGTCTAGTCTTGTCTGTCTAGTCTTGTCTGTCTAGTCTTGTCTGTCTAGTCTTGTCTGTCTAGTCTTGTCTGTCTAGTCTTGTCTGTCTAGTCTTGTCTGTCTAGTCTTGTCTGTCTAGTCTTGTCTGTCTAGTCTTGTCTGTCTAGTCTTGTCTGTCTAGTCTTGTCTGTCTAGTCTTGTCTGTCTAGTCTTGTCTGTCTAGTCTTGTCTGTCTAGTCTTGTCTGTCTAGTCTTGTCTGTCTAGTCTTGTCTGTCTAGTCTTGTCTGTCTAGTCTTGTCTGTCTAGTCTTGTCTGTCTAGTCTTGTCTGTCTAGTCTTGTCTGTCTAGTCTTGTCTGTCTAGTCTTGTCTGTCTAGTCTTGTCTGTCTAGTCTTGTCTGTCTAGTCTTGTCTGTCTAGTCTTGTCTGTCTAGTCTTGTCTGTCTAGTCTTGTCTGTCTAGTCTTGTCTGTCTAGTCTTGTCTGTCTAGTCTTGTCTGTCTAGTCTTGTCTGTCTAGTCTTGTCTGTCTAGTCTTGTCTGTCTAGTCTTGTCTGTCTAGTCTTGTCTGTCTAGTCTTGTCTGTCTAGTCTTGTCTGGCCAGTCTTGTCTGTCTAGTCCTGTCTGTCTAGTCTTGTCTGTCTAGTCTTGTCTGTCTAGTCCTGTCTGTCTAGTCTTGTCTGTCTAGTCTTGTCTGTCTAATCTTGTCTGTCTAGTTTTGTCGGCCTAATCTTGTCTCTCTAGTCTTGTCTGTCTAGTCTTGTCTGTCTGTTTGTATTTGTATTTGTATTTGTATTTGTATTTGTATTTGTATTTGTATTTGTATTTGTATTTGTATTTGTATTTGTATTTGTATTTGTATTTGTATTTGTATTTGTATTTGTATTTGTATTTGTATTTGTATTTGTATTTGTATTTGTATTTGTATTTGTATTTGTATTTGTATTTGTATTTGTATTTGTATTTGTATTTGTATTTGTATTTGTATTTGTATTTGTATTTGTATTTGTATTTGTATTTGTATTTGTATTTGTATTTGTATTTGTATTTGTATTTGTATTTGTATTTGTATTTGTATTTGTATTTGTATTTGTATTTGTATTTGTATTTGTATTTGTATTTGTATTTGTATTTGTATTTGTATTTGTATTTGTATTTGTATTTGTATTTGTATTTGTATTTGTATTTGTATTTGTATTTGTATTTGTATTTGTATTTGTATTTGTATTTGTATTTGTATTTGTATTTGTATTTGTATTTGTATTTGTATTTGTATTTGTATTTGTATTTGTATTTGTATTTGTATTTGTATTTGTATTTGTATTTGTATTTGTATTTGTATTTGTATTTGTATTTGTATTTGTATTTGTATTTGTATTTGTATTTGTATTTGTATTTGTATTTGTATTTGTATTTGTATTTGTATTTGTATTTGTATTTGTATTTGTATTTGTATTTGTATTTGTATTTGTATTTGTATTTGTATTTGTATTTGTATTTGTATTTGTATTTGTATTTGTATTTGTATTTGTATTTGTATTTGTATTTGTATTTGTATTTGTATTTGTATTTGTATTTGTATTTGTATTTGTATTTGTATTTGTATTTGTATTTGTATTTGTATTTGTATTTGTATTTGTATTTGTATTTGTATTTGTATTTGTATTTGTATTTGTATTTGTATTTGTATTTGTATTTGTATTTGTATTTGTATTTGTATTTGTATTTGTCTAGTCTTGTCTGTCTAGTCTTGTCTGTCTAGTCTTGTCTGTCTAGTCTTGTCTGTCTAGTCTTGCCTGTCTATTCTTGTCTGTCTAGTCTTTTCTGTCTAGTCTTGTCTGTCTAGTCTTGTCTGTCTAGTCTTGCCTATCTAGTCTTGCTTGTCCAGTCTTCCCTAGTAATAAGTCTTGCTAATCTTCTCTATAAGAAATTATTTTTACTTGATGCGGGCAATTTATATTAATAATGGAACTAGAAACGAGATTATTCCGTGTCGGCAATCTATAACTCTATGTATACCAGAATCGCTCGAGTTTCCTTTAAACTCAATTGGCCGTAATTGCTTCCTACATAACTGTCAATTTGCTGTCGATGAAAATATTTTCAGAAATCGGAATCTAGTTCTTGCGTAATCAGTTACGTGTTTCAGGAGAGAAAAGCATTTCCGCAACTTTGAATAATTTCCTCGTATTGACCATAACTGGAACGTATGTATTATTTGTTCTACTTATGGTGAACTTTTAATGGTATGGTCTTTTTCAACTCATTGTGTATTCATATAACATGACATAATTAAATTTACAGACAGGATTAGACAGACAAGGCTATACAGACAATTCTTCGCAAACATGAAGACTTATTTCTGTGTTTTATTAGTGCAATCTAGTCTTCAGAGCTACTAATAGAATACTAATCAGAATTCCATTAAGTTTAACCTGAAAATGTTCTTTGAGAGCCTTGTCATCAAAGATTCATCAAAGATTTACCAAATCCCTTGACAATTAGGATATCCTTTATTATCGTTAATTTATACTTTAATACAGTAAACATTTGTTAATCACTAGTTCACTAGTATTTGTTTACAGTTGATCCTATTAATAAGTAAGTTTGTTAAATAAAAAAATATTGGAACGGTAATTTTTTAAATGTTGTGTTTTTGGGATTTCGTGAGTTTCTAAGTGGTAGTTTAAGCTTACATTTATTTATATAAACTATTCTGAATCTTAGCTTAAATTAAGTATAGTTTTAATCTCAAATACTAACTATAAAATGTTTGGAAAACAGAATGCTTGATACACCATTAAGATTTATTAGGAAATTTCCATTCATGTTTGAAATCTATAGAAAATAAAATGAGGGATGATATAATAAGCCGTAATTAATCAGTGTTTTCCTCGATGTTGTCAGACGGGAAAAGGGGCTTCACTTCTTTCAGGATCTTGTAAAAGGGGCTCAAACTGGAATATTCTTTTTAATTACATAAAAAGCTTTTCAGACTTCATTCTTCTCCCCTATCCACCCTAATATACAAAACACTGAAATCTCATACATACTCTATAATTATTACAATTACATTTTTGGAAGAATCCGAATTGCCTTATGTCGAGATTTGTCTTGTTTTATTCAGTATGATCATACTTTTTCAAGTTTTATCTAGTATTGTATGGTCTTGTCAAGTTTTGTCTAGTCTAGACCAGTCTCTCATGTCTAATCTTGTCAAGTTGAGTCAAATTATGGTTAGTCTTGTTTAGACTTATATAGTATTGTCCAATTTTGTATATCCTTATCCAGTCTTGTCAAGTCTTGTCAGTCTTGTCCCATTTTTCCATTTAATGTATAAAAAATATAATGATTTTCTGTTTTTTACTAGAGGGAATTTTTCTAGTGAAGCTTTTATTGGAGTCAGACCGTATGGTCTGGTTGTAAAAATCTCGTCCTCTGGAAATATCGAACCTGGCAGATTACCGATTTTCTGCCGCGTACTGCTACCCCATTAAAATTTCTGATTCATCGCTCTCTTTTATTGTTGATATAACACATATACCGTCAAACTGCCAACTATATTTTTACTCTAAGAACTTATTAATTCCAACAGGTTATTGATATAGTATAGTATCTAATATTACCTAGTCTTGCCTGGATTTATATGGTCTAATCTTGTCTCACCTTGTATGTTATGGTTTAATTTTGTCAGTTCTTGTCCGGTATTGTCTAGTATATTCTACTCTGATCTAATCCGGTCTATTTTTATGTAGTTCATTCAAACATTACTCTCCAATTCGTAGTTTTGAGATTTGAAAATCCATATTTCAAATTATTCATTCTCAAAATTTATTTGAATTAATCCCTAAAATTCACGAAAAACATATTGTGCGAAACTGACTGCAAATTAATCAAAACTTGTTTTATATTCAAAATAAATCGCAATAAACTTATCGCATGAACCTGCTCTCGCACATAACACACAGTAAACACAATTAAAAACATAACACCATCCAATAAGATTCAATTAATAATAATGAATAATTGTATAGTTTTGTATTTCTACTATTGCTTGTCTAGTATTGTTTGTCTAGCCTTGTCTGTTTAGTCTTGTATTCTTAGTCATGTCTCTATAGACTTATTTGTCTGGACTTCTTGACTTGTTTGGTTAGTATTGTCGCATTTGCCTTATCTGTCTAATTTTGTCTGCCGAATCTTGTCGGTCTAGTCTTGTCTGTCTAGTCTTGTTTGTCATGTTCGGTCTGTCCACTCTTTTATGTATAGTCTTTTCTGTCTAGTTTTGTCTCTCTAGTCTTGCCGATCTAGTCTTGACTGCCTAGCCTTGTCTGATATACTAAATTTTAGTATATCTATTTGCTTCGGCAATACATATACTAAAATTAGAACGATACAGAGAAGATTAGTATGGCCCCTGGGCAAGGATGACACGCATAATCGTGATTCCACATTTTTAAAACTCAACAGGGAATCAAAAAAGGATCTGCGAGACCGAAAAACCAAGTTAAAACGGGACCACTGGAAGAAACTCTGCGAAGATCTTAATAATAATTTATGAGACGCCTTCCAACTCTGTAAAAACAAACCTAAAATCAAACCCCCAACTTACAAATGACGATGGAGGGAATGCTTCAGGTGGTTGAAGCAGTTTTCCTACGCCAGGGACCCTTCTTTTGGAAAACAACCCAAAGTAATGGAAATACCACTAATCAACGAAGAGGAACATACTATCGCAATAAATCGTATACGCAAAGGAAAACAAACAAGACTAGACTGCGTGCCACCAGATGTAATCAAGACCATCATTGAAGAAATGAACGTTCTCCTAACTACTGGAAACTTTCTAGATAAATGGAAACGTTCAAGAGTAGTTCTCATTAAGAAGGGAGAGAAACCAATTGGGGAACCATCGTCATATAGGCCTCTATGTATACTAGACGTGTCAGGAAAATTGCTGGAAACACTCCTACTAACGATACTACAGAAGAAGCTTGAGGGCGGACTGGGGTTATCCGACAGGCAGTACAGTTTTAGAAAAGGTAGGTCAACTATAAACGCAGTCGATGCAATTTTATAGATCGTATCGAAAGCTAGAACGGCCACAAAAAGAACTAGGAAAATGTGCGCTTTAATACTAATAACTTTTTATGTGCGTAATGCGTTTAACACAGCTATCTGGGAAATAATAATGGGTGAACTGACAAAGAGACGCATAGCTCCGTATCTCTTACGGATGATAAAAAGTTTGCTAACCAACAGCAAATTAGTGCTGCAAGCCCAAAATGTGAGGGTCGAAATAGAAGTAAGTTGTGGGGTTCCTCAGGGCTCTATATTGAGTCCTACATTATGGAAACTCTTATGCGACGGCATCCTATTCGGGTTCGCAGAAGAATTAGCACTAGTTGTAACTGCCAAAAACGAAAAAGCAATAATGAGTACGCAATAACGAGTAAGAAAGCTAAGACCACTAAGACCACTAAGTAAATAGACCACTAAGAAAGCAATCCCCAAACCACATATTAAAATTTCTGGGTATTATAATTAACAAAGGGCTAACATTCGCTGCACAGCTTAGTGAGGTTGCAGGAAAAGGTCTAAAAATCCTCGCATCAATGGAGCAAATATTGCCAAACGTAGCAGGAGCCAAAAACTCTAAGGGATGCTATATAGTGCACCATTGTCGGCAAATAAATTGCAAACAAGGAGCAACCTGTATAAATTAGTATCCGTCCAACGGAAGATTGCATTGAGGATGTGTAGTGTATGTGGTACTTTGTCCGGAGAGGCAGCAATAATTATCGCGGGCCTTGTACCTATTGCGAGAGGGAGCGAAAGACAGGAGAGAAATATAAAAATTGGGAAACAACTTATATACTAGAAACAAAGCAAGAACAAACCTACTTAAAGAATTTCTAGACAGATGGACAAATACGGAGAATGGAAAGTGGACTAGGATATTAACCCCAGACATAAATTTATGGACTAAGCGAGAACACGGAGAAGTCAGTTACCACATGACACAATTCCTAATTGCTCACGCTTGCTTCAGAGATTTTTTACACATTATTGGGAGAGCAGCGGATAGTTAGAGTATATTCAAGATACAACACAGTATACCACAAAATTTTTAACTGTTATAGGTAGGAGAACGAAAGGGACGAATTTGTGAAAAACATAGATACTCCCTTTAAAGCACGAACAATCATTGGACATATGCTGGAGGATAAACAAAATTGGGAGAGGGTGACAGAAATTTATACAGACGATACTATCGACCGAAGAAGCAGACGCTAAACGTAGTATAAAGAAACAAATAGATTAAAATTAGTTAGACAAAACTAGCTCTTTGAAGCCATACGTGCCTAGTTGATTTCCAGGGGAACCACTTGTCTTTACAACATACAGATAGTCTAGTCTTGTCTCTCTATTCTTCACTGTTTAGTCCTGTCTGTCTAGTATTGTTTGTCTAGTCTTGTCTGTCTAGTCTTATCTGTCTAAACTTGTCTGTCTAGTCTTGTCTTTCTAATTTTGTCTGTCTAGTCTTGCCTGTCTAGTCTTGTCTGTCTAGTTTTGTCTGTCTAGTCTTGTTTTTCTAGTCTTGTCTGTCTGGAGGGTGCTGAACAAAGAATCCTTGAGTGACCACCAGTACATCATCTACAGCATACAAGGAAACAAAAGGTCAAAAGAAATAGCACCCCTATCAAGAACTAGGTGGACAATAAAACACCTGAATGAGGAAAAAATTAAAGAATGCATAACTGAAGACCTAAGCAATAGCGACACAAAAAGTGCAGATATACTTGCTCAGGCGATGCACAAAGCAAGTAAAAACTCAATAACTGGGGAAGGACGACCAAAAATAAAAAAGACAACATACTGGTGGATATAGGAAATTTCGATCATAAGAGCTGCTTGCACCTCTGCCAGGAGGAAGTACCAACGCCCAAGGACAAAACTAAACTAAACTAAACTAAAACTAAGTAGGAGCACTGGAAAAAAACTATGTTCTGAATTAAAAAATGACACATGTGGGAAGCCTTTCAAATCATAAAAAAAATATGAAAATTAGTTCACAAATTCCTGCATTAACAATAGAAAGCAGTATGTAGAGTAGCTGATGTGCTCTTTCCACACTCCTTTCGACTGGCTACAACCTGAAGTCACCGATATACCTCTCTTTACTTCCGAAGAATTATCAACCGCAAGCAGGCGAGTTAAGAACAACAGAACACTGGGGCCAGATGGAATACCACCTGAAGTTGTAAAAATAGCTGCCCATCACCAATCAAGCTTCGTACTGAACACGGTGGATACGCTGGTCACAACGGGAAACTTTCCGCCCAGATGGAAAAGGGCAAAGCTTGTTCTCATCAGAAAAGGCGATAAAGAAATAGGGAACCCCACATCCTATAGACCTATTTACTTACTGGATGTGTCGGGAAAACTCTTAGAGCAACTTTTGCTGAGCAGAATGAAAAGAGAACTTGAGATTGGGCATGGTATGTCAGAAAAACAATTTGGCTTCAGGCAAGGAAAATCCACAATTGACGCGCTAGGATCTGTCATAGAGATTGCCGAAAAGGAGTTGTCTGGCACGCAGATAACAATGAAACTGTGTGCTCTGATAATCTTCGATGTTAGAAACGCATTTAACAGCGCTAGATTTAAGCAGATCATTGAAGGCCTAACATCATGAGGTATATCACCGTATCTAGCAATACTAGCGAAAGAAAGTTATTCCTAAAAAGGGCTCGAAAAACGGATCAAGGATCAACAGAAGGCCCAACCTTGTGGAGCGTCTTATATGACGATGTGCTGAGATTAAAACTGCCATTGGGGGCGGATTGAAGAAGGATTGATGCAGAGAGCAAACCCCGCTATCGTGCAGAGCATTAATTGGATGAAATCCAAAAGTCTCAATCTTGCGCCAGAGAAAACCGAGGCGGTCCTTCTCATAGGACGAAAAAAGGTCCAGCCAATAAAATTAAAAATTGGAAAACTGACAATAATCCCAAAGTATCAAATAAAAAACCGGGGCATAGTAATAGACAAGGCATTATTTTCACACCGCATATAGCAGAAGCTGCAGCAAAGGGGATGAGGACAATGTCAGCAATACAGCAACTAATGCCCAAAATTGCAGGTCCCAGGAGCAGTAAACGCCGACTGTTTAGCTACGCAGTACAGGCCACTATGTTGTACGGAGCACCAATATGGGCCAGAGCACTGGGAAAACAGAGCAATACCCAAAAGCTCCTTGCAGTGCAAAGAAAAAATGGCACTAAGAGTTTGTAGTGCTTGCCGCACAATATCAAGTGAGGCAGTCTTGACCTCATGGGGTGTCCTGACAATCGACTTGCTTGTGGAAGAGCAAAGAAAACTGCAGGAGACAGGTCGCAGCAAACTTGCCAGGAAACAACTAATTGAAGAATGGCAGCAAAGGTGGCAGCAATACATTAAAGGAGAGTGGACCAGACTTCTTATCCCTGAACATGAATCCTGGATAGACAGAGAGCATGGGGAAAATAGCTACTATCTCACCCAAGTATTGTCCGGCCAGGGCAGTTTCAAGGACTATCTGCTTCAAATTGGCAGAGCCTCAAACGACCAGTGCATATACTGCGGAGAGACCGATACCGTGAGCCATACAATCTTTGACTAATCTCGATGGGAAATGGAAAGGCATTCACAACATCACAACCAATTTAGAAGTACCAGTCAACCCGAGAACGGTAGCTGGACATATGCTCAAAGCAAAAGAAAATTGGATGAAGACACAACAATATATTCATTATATTAAGGAATCCAAAATAACAGATGAAACAAAGGTACAAAAGATAAAGAGAAATTAAATTTAAATAAGTCACCTGTAACTCCGAGGCCACGCGACTAGCAGTACCAAAGTTCACGGCAGTGTTTCCAATGGGGCCACTTGTCTGGTTAGGTGTATAACCGCCAGCTACGTCCCACAAAAAAAAGTCCTGTCGGTCTCGTCTTGTTTGTACAGTCTTGTCTGTCTAGTCTTTTCTATCTAGTCTTGCCTATCTATCTGTCTAGTCTTGTCTGTCTATACCATTTCAACTTCAAAAAGGAACAAATAATTTCAAATTGGGAACACATTATTTCAAATTGGGATCAAACAATTTCAAATTGGGAACAAACAAATTTAAAACGAGAATAAACAATTTTATAATGAGAATAAACAATTTTAAATTGGAAAAAACAAATAGTAATTTGTGTATGTTAAGAAACTTTTTTTTTCAATATTACTTTATGTTTCTTGTGATATATTTATTCATTAAATTGTAAAGAAGGGACATAATTTTCTTAAAATAGCGTAATAATAATAATTAGAATTTAGCGTACATATTTAAAGCATCAGGCAAGAATCTTTGAATATGTGCAACGTATCTGGCGCATTTAGCAACAATCTTATTCCGTAAATTATCAATAATACCATGTAGCTGCTGTAGACAATACTTGGCTGTAGAAATATTTGCTCTGTTCGCTCCAGTCAGAATATTTGATATTTGAACGGAAAAATCTCTTATATCTTCGGCTTTTAAGGCTAACCATGCATGTTCGATAGCATTATATATTGGACTGTATGGACCAAGCCTTAGTATTTGATGACCATTAAATTCATCTTCATGAATTACTTCTTCGATTGCATTATGGCAAGGAGCATTATCAATTACCAATATAACTTTTGCCTGATAAATATTTTAAGAATTGCAAAAGCAATGTCGAAGGGCTCATCAAGGTCTTTTTACTTTACTTTTATCCGTATTTGCTCTTGTAAATGTCTTTTTAATGTAAACTGTAATTTCTGGTTCTGTCTTATAATGTAAATTGTAATGTAAATCATTTCAACCAGATATTTTCGCAAACATTTCTTAGAAACAACAGTTTGTTAAGGTTTTCTTGAAATTTAAGTTTTAATTCTTTCAAAGTTATTTTCGGATTTTCTTCCCATAACGATCCATAAATACATGATGTCAGCTGTAATTTTGGTCCGTCTATTTCCATCACGTTGTTTTTTATTCTCTTGTTGATTTACCCATCGATTAGCAGTTGATTTTAAATTCCTAATGTATTTTCTAGCGTTCTACAATCAATTCATTGCTATTGTACATTGCACAAATTTGCATTTTAATATTGTACGCTTGAGCCTTTTTTATGTATGTAATTTTTTAAATAGGATGGTAAAGGGCAAATAAAACTCTCTTTTGAAATTGTTTTATTATTCTCATTGCTAAAATGCTTGTTTCCAATTTAAAATTGTTTGTTCCCAATTTGAAATTGTTCCCAATTCAAACAATAAATAACACTGTTTTCTACCTAGAGGGTACCCATAGCAACCTCGCCGAAACGAAAGGGTCACACCAACAGCACAGCAAACGAGACACCAAAGAAGAAACAAACAAGGAAGCCAAAGGATACCAAGAAATAGCCAAGCAAGCCATAGCACTACAGAAGGACCAACTCAGCAGAGAAGGCCACAGCAGAAAAAACGCAAGGAAAATGTAGAAGAAACAAAAAACAACAAACAAAGACGGCGAAAAAAGGAGTACGCTAAAACCGCCACGAAACAAAGGATACCATATATAAGGAGCCCAGTATGCGTCTAACGCCTAACCCGCCCGGTGGCATATATCTCTTGAAAATGGCGAATGTTAGTTCGCCGAAACGTCGAGAATCCGGGTCTTTGCCGAACCAACCCTCAACATTTACGCAGAATCCCCGTTAAAACAAATCAACATTTATATATATATATATATATATATATATATATATATATATATATATATATATATATATATATATATAAATGTTGAAATGTTTATTTGTATATATATATATATATATATATATATATATATATATATATATAAATGTTGATTTGTTTTAACGGGGATTCTGCGTAAATGTTGAGGGTTGGTTCGGCAAAGACCCGGATTCTCGACGTTTCGGCGAACTAACATTCGCCATTTTCAAGAGATATATGCCACCGGGCGGGTTAGGCGTTAGACGCATACTGGGCTCCTTATATATGCACATTTATAACGTTCTATATATGCACATATATAGAACGCACATTTGTTCACAAAGTGAAATTCATGGGAGAAATTTCAACACCTTTCAAAATTGAAACAGGAGTCAGACAAGGTGACGGCCTCTCCCCACTCCTGTTCAACCTCATTTTGGACAAAGTAATTAGAGAATGGAACACAACACCCACCACCACTCTAGGCAGAAGCGGTATTACCTTTAAATGCCTAGCATTCGCAGATGACCATGCAGTTCTAATAGCTGTTTAATAATAATAATTAAGCAGCTCTTAATAATAATTATATATATATATATATATATATATATATATATATATATATATATATATATATATATATATATATATTTAATCTTTTTTTTCAAACAAAAAAATTGCTTCAGGGAGAGTGAAAGCAAAAGGAAAGGAATGAGCTTTATTTTGCCAGCTCACAATATAACTATTACAGAAGTTTATATTGCACCTGAGTCAAATTATATAATGTATGGCCCATACATTTAATGGAAATCAATCTGGTAAATCATATAGACAATAAATCTACAAATACCTAAGTAATTTGTAATACCTCTACAAACATAGAACCGTATACAATAGAAGAATTTTACAGATCATAAAATAATTGCAAAGTTATCTTAGAAATCTAAATATAAACGCTAACGCGTCCACACATGCCTATTCACTTAGGTTAAATAGAAAAATCTTATCTTAAAACCAATGTTAATTATCTAGTTTCAGTTTGAGTGCCATGAAAGTGGAAGTAGTAAATTCTAGTAAATTGACAAATATCTGTTGTGTTTCAACATAAGATTTATTTTGTAGTCTTAAAAAGACTTAATTATACTTTAAAAGTTTAAACTACCTGTAGTTTATCATAAAAATAAAAGAACTCTGTGTACTCTCTGATGCCCTCTATTTCCGCTCAGGGACCTTCATTCACGTTTCAGTGCCTAACCACTTAACACGTTTAGTGACTAATGATAAAGAAAGAAAGGAAACCAATTCCAAGAAGACGCCGTTCAAGATCAAGTGATTCCTCGAGCCCAAGACCCAGCAGGAACAAACAAGATTAGGAATATTTAAGCAAAAAGATCCGAAAATTAGAAAAGAGGTTGGAAAAGAAGACAAGGAGAGATAAATAGCCAGAGCGACGCCCACCATGGTCAAAATATGTAAACAAAGGTATCCATTATACTTTATAAGCGCGATCACATATCCACTGTTTAAGGGATAAACAAATTATATACAGAGCAGTTTGTGGGACTGTCTCAATATATATTCTACAAATGCGGAGAGCAGTTTGTGGGGTTCTCTCATGCATTTTCTAAGTACGATCACATATCCATTGTTTAAGGGAAAAACAAATTATATACAGAGTAGTTTGTGGTACTGTCTCAATATAAATTCTATAAATGCGCAGAGCAGTTTGTGGGACTGTGTCATGGATTTTGTAAGTACGATTACATATTCCTTGTTTAGGGGTAAATTAATTCCTTGTTTAGGGGTAATTAGGGGGAGCGGTTTGTGGGACCGCCTCGCAACATCCAAAAGTCGTTAAAAAATGGACGTGTTTGTGTTTTTATTTTTTGGCTCACAAGAATAATAATGATGATGTAAGAGAGATGGACGAAACGCCATCTGTCTTATCGATGTTCGATCACTCCCGAGAACTAGCGGCTACACGGCTATAACCTAGCGGCTACACAGAAGAATTCGATGACAACGACGATGAAAACAGAGATCCATAACCTAGAAGTGTCAATGAAAACGAAGTGATTGAACTTGATGATGAAACTCTACAAATTTTAGGTACAGATCTACCGAGTAAGGGAAAACATGGTGAAAGTATCCATAAGGAAATAGCAAGGAGGTTTGAACATGTCCCAATGTCTGGACTACCTAAAGAAGCTCGTATAGAGTTATTGGAAAAATACCCAATACCAGAAAATTGCAATCGCATCGGAGCTCAACAACTGAACCATTAAATTAAGGCTGCAATTTCAGAGTAAAATTTAAAGAGGGATAAGGATATGGAGTCGAATCCGAGACAACTAGCTATGGCAATCTCATGCACAGACAAAACTGTCACTCTACAATTAAAAACAGAGAACAACGACAATCAACTGCTAGGAGTGCTTATGGAAACAGGTCATATCTTGTGCGACATGCAGCATTCTGAATCTATTACCAGACGTAATTTCACTCGGTATTCGCTGAAAAAAGGACCAACTACGGGAGAGCAAAATTGATAAATACCTCTTCGGAGATGATTTATCGGAAACTTTGAGAGCAGCCATTGAGAGCAGGCAGTATTAAAGTCTAGCACCGAAATTAAGGTTTACTCTAACTTTAACCCCAACCCGAAGGCAATTAAGAGGTCTACCAAACCATTAACGTCCAGATATTTTAACTGGAAGGCTCCGGTTCCTGCACGCAGACAACAGGAACAACAGAGGAGCCGATAACCTGCACATCAGCGCAACAGCTCATCGAAAAAGTCCTGGAATCAAATGAGGAGCTTTTACCATCGTTAAGTTTGGTAAGGTATGCATGTCAACTGTCCTGTTTTTATAAACAATGGTACTTGCTTATTAATGACAACCCTATACATTCTTGGATCAAGGGCTACAAGATAAAGTTCTCCAGACCTGTAGCACAAAGATATGTACCACACTCCAAAAACTTTTCAGACTCGGAGAAGGCGTACATTGATGAGTCCATTCAAGACCTTCTAGGCGTGGGAGCAATATCAGGGGCCACACTATGTGAAGGGCAATTCATTTCTAAAATATTCGTAGTACCAAAAATAGTATTCGTAGTAGCGTTTAATTTTAAACCTTAAGACTGAATGAATTCATCGATACACATCATTTTAAAATTGAAGACATGCGCACAGTTATTAAGATCATATCAAAGGATTATTATCTAGCCCCATTAGACCTTAAGGATGCCTACTTGTTAATTAAAATTTATTCAGTAAGCCGTAGATATTTACGTTTCTTTTGGAAGAGTAAATTATATGAATTTAATATTTTATACTTTGGCTTAAACGTAGCGCCTTACGTTTTTAATAAATTATTGAAACCAGAGGTCAAGTTACTGCGTTCAGCGGGCTACATTTCTTCAATATACTTATTGTTAGATGATTTTCTATTAGTGGGATTCTCTCAGGAGGAGTGCCTAAAAAATATAGATACAACAAGCAAGTTACTGAGGGCTTTGGGGTTTATCATAAACTCAAACAAGAGCATCACATCATCATCGACAGCATGTAAATATTTAGGGTTTTCATTAATACCAGGCGTTTTTGTAGTAGTGTACCTAAGAAAAAAAGGGTTTTGATTAAAAAGAATTGGATTTTTTTTAATTTAAAAGATGTACGATTAGGAAACTCGCACGTTTAATAGGACTGTTAATATCGATTTGTCCAGCCGTGGAATACGGCTAGCTTTACACAAAACAGTTAGAACGCTCTCAGTTCTTAAACTTAAAGGACGATGCCGAGTATGATAAATATATGACCGTTCCATGGTCCATCTTGCCAGAACTCAGTTGGTGGTTAGAGGAGATGAGCCACCCAGGTCGTAAGATAATGGATGACATTTACTGTGTAGAAATATTCTCGCTTCATGCTTGATGCTTCAATGGCAGGCTGAGGAGCAGTCTGTAAAAAGAAACCACTAGTGGTCAGTGGTCGGATGAGGAGCGGAAAAGGCATATTAACTCATTAGTGTTGCTGGCCTCTCTTTTCGGCCTAAAGGTTTTCGCAAGGGATCACCACGACTCCCAAATACTTCATCGTATAGATAACTCAACGGCAATTTCGTATATTATCAGGATGGGAGCTATTTAATATCCACATCTCACGCAGATTTCGAGGAATATATAGCAGTGGTGTAAAGTAAAGAGGATTTTCTTTTTCGCGTCCTATATTGGTTCAATTGATAACGAGATCGCAGACGCGGAGTCTAGGCGCTCTCATCCAGACATTGAATGAACTTTATTAACTACAGCTTTCGAGAGGATAGGTAAATCATTTAATAAACCTGAGATTGACTTATTTGCGACAACACTTAATAAGAAATGTACTAAATATGCATCATGGTTGAGAGACCCAGATGTTTTTGCTGTAGACGCATTTACCTTAAATTGGTCCAATATGTATTTCTATGCTTTTCCACTATTTTCTATTATTCTTAAAGCAATTAGAAGCAATTAGAAGCACTTACAGCAATGGAAGATAATTTCTGACAGGGCCCTGGTTATTATGGTTATTCCGTTGTGGGCTACAAAACCATGGTACCCAGTTTTTCAAAAACTTCTCGCGTCTGAACAAATTATACTTCAATCACATGATTTTGTTACACTCTTTTCTGGCAGCAACAACTTGCGCCCCCACCTTACCCTGGCTGCCGGAGTGTTATCAGGACGGGGAATTACTAAGTAGGACGTTCACATTGTAGATTGTAGATATGGCGGTGACGACTTGTACTGCGACCTTTATAGATCTATTGTACCGGACGTTCACATTAAACTCAACCAATATCATGACAGCATCATTGGCGGATAGGTCCCTAAGGCAGTACGATGTGTACTTGAAGAGATGGTTTGTTCATTGTCAAGAGGGGGGGGGGGGGGGGCAATATGTACGAGGTATCAATCCCAGAGATATTAGAGTTTCTGAATGATTTGTTTAACAAGGGTAGTCAATACGGGTCACGAAACAGCTATTAAGCAACATTGTCCTTGATAGTGACATACAAGATATCAGAGGACTACAGGATCAAAAGATTCTTTAGGGGCGTTTCCAAGCTTCGCCCGTCTCTATCAAAATATAATATAACGTGGGATACATCAGTTGTCTTAGACTTTTTGGCTGAATGGCACCCAAATGAAGAGCTTTCACTGGAAAAGCTCTCAAGGAAATGCGTTACTCTATTAGCCTTTTATATTAGGGACGGCTTATAGAGTACATTTTTGTCAAAAATAGATATAAGAAATGTTGAGATCAATTCATCTGAAATTTTTATAAAGATATCAGATTCAATTAAGACATCAAGAGTAGGGGCTAACCACCCAATGCTATGTTTACTTTTTTTCCATGAAAAGCTCAAAATTTGTTCGGCTAAGACTCTGATTACATTAATAGTACCAGGGCACTACGTAACATGGATAATCTATTTTTCAGTCAAGGGGGAGTCAACCCAGACTTTAATCCGTTGGATTAGGTGTACACTGGGGGACAGTGAAATAGATCCACTTCTTCAGCGCATAGTACGCGCCACGCGGCGTCATCCAGGTCCTATAAGCTAGGAGTTCATATAGAAGAAATAAGGAGAACTGCTGGCTGGACTGGTACCTCTCGTACATTAGGAAAATTCTACAACCGATCAATTCTAGATGGAGATTGTACTTCATTAGCGAGTGCTATAATCTGTAAATAAGTTCTTGGTTCCATTAATAGACTATTATGAATTAACGGATATTAATTCAATGCGATGGTTTAATTTCAAGGAGATTTCCTGAACCTGTACTCTCAAGATCTACAGGTAGTTTAAACTTTTCAGGTACTAATCTTGAGGACGAAGCAGGAATATAATCATTAATTAAACGAACTTACCTAAGTGAGGTTCTCTTATAATCATATGAAGTGCTTCGTCTGAAAAGATTAGTAGCACCCACCAACTCGAACACAAATGGTTCCCAACAGGTCCGGAAATATCAGGGCTACTAACCTAAACTCTCTAACTGTCTCTAACCTAAATGAGGGACCCGGGGTGGAGTTCTTTTATTATTTACTTTCAAATATAGTTAATAAGTGGCAACACTGCGTGTAACTACAGGTAGTTTTAACTTTTCAGGTACTAATTTTTTTGGACAAAGCATTTCGTATAATTATAATAGAACTTCACTTAGGTAAGTTCGTTTAATTATTAATAATATTATAGAATTTCAGAAAGTTTCAATATACTTATATATTCAAGCTATGTTCCGCTGTATTAAGTTGGTATGATGTTGTAAATATAATTAGTTTAGTTCCACCCCTATCTTCATATATTTAATGAATTAAATTGATTGTAGCGTTAAAAAGACATATTAGTTTTGATATATTTATTTTAGCTGCTCATATTTATATATTTTTATATACTATTATACCCTAAGCAACCGCCAATTCCAAGTACGGTGTGGCACTGACCTATCATCTATCTGCCCCATGCAAGCACAAGTACCTTCAGGAAGCGTTCTGGGACCAATTCTATACACATTGTTTATGGCTAACCAGTCTGTAGCCCACAACACCATGGTTGCTACATTTGCCGACGACAACGCCATCTCGAAAACTCATAAAATACAGACGCAGTAGCAAGATCACTACAAAGTGGACTTGATAAGATCCAAAGATGGCTTGAAAAGTGGCGCATGAAGGCTAGTAATTGCAAGTATAACCACATCACCTTCACTATGAAGAGAAAGGAGTACCCAACCATATCACTCAACAACGAACCACTAGCGAAAGGCGAAATAGTAAGGTATCTAGGATTGCTCCTGGATTGCAAGGTTAACCTGGGCGAACCGTATCAGGAACAAGAGGAAGCAACTAGATGTACGGCTGAAAAAATGTACTGGCTCATAGCAAAGAGATCCAAGCTATCCCTGCACAATAAAGTCTTCACATGCAAGACCATACTAAGGCGAATCTGGACCAAAGGTATTCAGCTCTGGGCAGGTATTCTGTACCTGCAAGCACGTTTCCGCAGAACCTGCGTGATGTGTTCTGCGGAATCGTGATTGCAGGTTCTTCTCGTAGTTGGTGCTTTTGGGCTATGTTCTTGACCTTGTCGTTTCCCAGGTCTTTATAAAGCGTGGCATTTATTACGTACCACGGTGTTTGCGTTAGGGTTCTCAGTAGGGTTCATGTTGAAGTTGAGGGCCGCCCCCCAGGCAGTAGTATGGTGTAGCCGAGACAGTCTAGTCTCGTCTGTCTAGTTTTTTCGGTCTTATTTTGATCCAAATATGCAGGTTTAAATGATTATAATTTTTGGAAAACGTGGAATCAGTACGAAATTATTTTTTTAAATGGCCAAAACTCATTGTAAACTGGAAAAAATCGTTTGAATGGCGACGATATTTCTAGCATAAATGTTAATGCGCTTACATCCTAGCTAGTTTTATTACCAAACGCAAACCGGAATCCATTCAACCCGAAAGTGCTTAAAATACTATAAACAATTATTAATATTATTATTCTCATATGTTTTAACCACACTTAATTTGCAAAAATATTTTACAACTTATTATTAATAGTTATATAAATTTAAACATTTAACACGACTTGAGTTTTAACTGCTGTAAGTTTTTTCAAGTGCATTACAAATTGATGATTGATTTTATAATATTCATACAAAGGAACTTTGGAGGTGCATCTTTACAATTAGGGAATTACCTGTAGACAATTAAGCATAATTAAAAAGTTGCGAAAAGATTAAGTCGGTTTGCTCGTAAAGGAGATTAACGCAAGGCTCTATTTGAAAAAATATAATAACTACAGAAGATTAGACTTTGGTCCTTTGTTTTGTGCAATTAGGTCTTTTAGACTGTTTAATCAAATCACTGTTTGACCCATTTTATATGCTTTTTTACTAATTACAGTCAATATCTTCACGAAAAAAATCAAGAAATAACTTTACGAAGAAATAACTTATATATATATATATATATATATATATATATATATATATATATATATATATATATATATATATATATATATATATATATATATATATATATATATATATATATATATATATATATATATATATATCAAATTGGATTAACAGAAAAGTCTAAATAGACAAAAGTAAGTAGACAGACAACACTAGACAAGGAAGAGTAGATAAACAGGCCAGTACATTAAATTTATATCTTAATTTTGATTATTTATTAATTTAATTCCGGATTAATCCATTATAACAATCTGAAGATTTCGTTATTAATAAAATGTCGACGTACGTTTTAATTACGACAGAATATAATGTAATTAAGGGTGTACGTAGGGCTTTAGGTTCGCTGAAATCAGGAAACCCCCTCGAGAGTGAACGACGTGGAGCGTCATAAGTAAATATTAAGGGAAATATTTCAGTTTAAGCGTTGAAAGTTTGCAGTTTACTTATCCAAGTGCGCATTGACAAATGTTGGTTTCTGTGTTTAAATGAATCCCTAGAATTAGTCAAGTAAGTTTGAGTTGGATAATTTTTATGTTTGGAAAATCTCGTCGAAATGGATTTCCAATATTTATGTGTATTTCGCATGGTTATGAAATTCGGGAGGGAAACTGTTGTGTGTTCGTAGGGAAAACCGGCCAGTGTTAACACGGCCGCAACACAATATTCCAGTCTCCTCGTCGATGATTTACAGCGGCCTTTCGGGAGGCGGCGTGCTTTAATTGAGGGCCAGCCGGCTATCGGTCCACCGCAAACTCAAATTCTCACCTCTTTTCCACAGCACACCAACATTTTTATTCCCCTAAATTTCCCTACAAACAACAAATAAGCAATTACAGAGGAGAAGAGAAATATTTTGTTAAAACAAAAACAAAACTATTATGAAATTTCTTATGGGGGACGTGTCAATGCTGGTAGATTAATAGCGGTGGCGGCGTTTTTAATCTGTTGTCGAGAACTCGTTAATCTTCGAAAGATACGGAACAAAGTCATTAAATTCACGATCGAGCATCGACTCACTTCAAATAGACAAACTTTTAACCAGGAAACTTTTACCACAGGATCTCCCTCTTTGGCTCACATCAAATTAAAAGTAGGAGATGATAAAAACAAGGAAATATTTGTATATTATATTATTCATGAGAAATACCATTGGTTTCACAAGACTAGACATATAAGACTAGATAGACAAGACTATACAGACAAAACTAGACGGACAAGACCTGACAGAAAAGACTAGATAGACAGTTTAGATTGACAAGACTAGACAGACAAAACTAGACAGAAAAGACTAGACAGACAGGACTAGACAGACAAGACTAGATAGACAAGACTAGACAGACAGGTCTAGACAGACAAGACTAGATAGGCAAGACTAGACAGACAAGACTAGACAGAGAAGACTAGGTAGAAAATACTAGACAGCCAAGACTAGAAAGACAAGACTAGTCTGATGAGACTAGACAGTCAAGTCTAAACAGACAAGACTAGACAGAAAGGAGTACTAAAAGACTAGACAGGCAAGACTAGACAGGCTGACATCTTTTGTGGATACATACCAACTTATTCCGCACCAGCAGCATGGATTTCGCAAGGGAAAATCAACTAAATCGTCTATTTTCGAAGTCACCAACAAAATCATGCGTGAGGTAAATCATGGAAGATATCCTATTGGAATTTTTTTTTGCGATCTATCAAATGCGTTTGATTGTGTACCACATGACCGTCTCCTAGAGAACTTATATAACTACGGCATACGGTATGCAGGTATGTGGTTAAAATCCTTTCTGATAAACCGTACCCAATTCGTTTTAGTTAAACACGGAAACAGCTCAGCCCAATCCAGAACTGTTGAAACAAATGTAAGTGTTCCTCAAGGCAGTGTATTGGCAACGATGCTTTATTTACTTTGCATCGATGATTTAGCTATCTACATCAATGGAGGTCAGTGCACCTTATATGCAAACGATTCCACATTTATTGTATCCGAAAGCTTTAGTTCGAATGATTAAATCGCAGGGCAAAACCTTGTGCATAAAATAATGGAGCGGAGGTTGTAATAAATTTTTATAATTGGTGTACCGAAAATAAGCTAATATTAAACAGCAACAAAACCGTCTGTCTGCAATTTGGCAAAAGGAAAATTGTACCAGCTAATTTTCGATTAATTATTTACAAAGTTACAAGCTGTCCAGTTCTACTAGATATCTTGGGGTGTTGATATATTCTAAACTAACCTGGTTTAACCACACGGATAAGGCATGTAAAAGACTGGCAAGTGCATGTTTCTCAATATCCCAAATGAAGAAATCTATGAATTCTAGCACCTTATTAAGTCTCTACTACGCTTTAGTTTATTCAAACCTCTCGTTCAATGTGTTACTGTGGGGAAATTCGAGTAATATGCATAGTTGTTTCATTTTATAAAAGAGAATTCTAAGGGTTATTTTTAATTTGAAGCGAAGACAAAGTTGTAAGAGTTGCTTCAACAATAATGAGTTATTAACGTTGCCTACAATTTTTATCTTTAAATGCTTATGTTGCATACAACATAACATAGGTAACTATTGTATGGGATCTAACATTCATTCATATAACACAAGGCATGGAGCATATCTAAGAAAAGAAAAGCACAACACATCCTTTTATGGAAAATCGTTTTTTTTTTAAATATAAGTTCAAATGTATTTATAGCCTTATGCTTCTTTGTTTGTTCTTACACATTTTTTGTAAACTAGACTTAACCTACAGTAATATTGTTACTTACAGGCGAATACATTATTTGATTTGATGTGATCATTCGGGCAATCATAGGTATTGGTAGAAGAACATCCTCTATGCCCTATTTTAAAAAGTTAAGCCTCCTAAGGTTACATAAAATTAAATTTTAACCTCAGAACTGCAACCGGCTTTTGTTGTTTAGACGAGACATGGTTAAACGATACTATAAAACTGCGAATCGAAAACTACTCACTTATTAGTTCATTCTGCTGTACGAACGCCATTGGGAGTGGTGTGGCAATTTGGACGAATGAAAAGCTAAAAGCTAAAACTGTGAGAAAATCTTAAATCTTGTCTCAATCGAAAAACAAATCTGTGGTATACAATGGAAAAATTTGGAAAACAAAGTAGTAATGATATGCATTTACAGATCACCGCCAGGATGCTTTACCACAACTATGATGCTACTAGAAACCAATATAGACAATATTTTCAATGTACAGGATGAGTTAATATAAGTAATAGGCTAGGCTGAACGACCTAGACATCAAATGTCAAGGTTACGACTATGACAAATTCGAATAGACAAGCCGAAGCAGCGGTAGGAAAAGCCAAACGCACTCTAATGGTGTGCAGAATTATGGAAAGGAAAACGTGGTGTTGTAACCCCACAATCCTGCGATGGATATACACCATGATAGTGAGACCTGGGATCACTTACGGGGCAGTTGCGTGGGGAAGTAAAACCCAGCTGGCCTCTACGAGGAAGCAGCTTGAGAAGATTCAAAGACTGGTGTGTGTCTGCATCACGGGGGCGATGGAGTCGTGCCCTACAGCAGCAATGGAACTGCTGCTGCATCTGACTCCGTTACACCTTGGCGTGGAGAGGGCCGCCAGATCGGCGATTGTAAGGACAGCAAGAAAGGAATAGGCAGAGGTAAAATAATCGGGAGCAGAGCCGGAACAGCCTCGCTGCCAAAACCACCTGGCTGGAAGCACCAAAAGACGAAATGGTATGCAGATACCTTATCGAGAAAAACTACACAGCATGTGTAGTAGTAATGCCGATTGGAGCGACGAATCCTCAGAATATTACATAGAGCAAAATGCTATCAAGTGGTATACAGATGGTTCGAGTACAAAGGAGGATACTGGTGCAGGAGTGTTACCTCGTAACAAATACTTCGAAGTTATGGTAACATTTCCAAATATCTTTCGAGCATAGGTACATGCAACCGAAAAATCGAAAGATGTGCACAAATGTACCTCGACAGGAATTATCGCAAAAAAACGAATTGCTATCCTGTCAGAGAGCCAAGCAGCCATCACGGCGATTAGCTCATACACCATCAGATCCAAACTGGTATGGGACTGTACGCAAAAGCGAAACAAACTTGGCAGAGAAAATAAAGTAACGCTATACTGGGTACCAGGATACACTGGTATAGACGGAAACGAAGAAGCCGATCACCTAGCAAACAAGGGATCCAAAAATTACTCTATAGGTCTCCGGGCCCTTTTGCGGAATGAGTGTGAACGCTATCCAAAAAAGTTTAGATGAAGAAATAAGAGAACAATCGATGCAAACCTGGAGAGAACTTCCAGGGTTAAGACAATCCAAAGTAATGCTGGGACCTGTTAACCAGAAAAGAACAATAGTTTTCCTGAAACTGAACAGGAACAAGCTTAGAATTCTAACAGGATTCCTAACGGGATACTGCAGACTTCGAAAATACCTCTAAACCCTAGGCCTAAAGGAAGATGGCAGATACAAATTCTGTGGTTCAGCAGAGGAAACCCTCATATATCTGCTCAAAGACTGCGGAGCACTGCTCCGCAAGAGACAAATCTATCTTAAGGCCCACTGCTTGAACGCAGAGGAGTTGCAGTCCTTGAATCCCACCCAGATCCTGAAAATCCTAAAGGAATCAGTACTAGAGGAGGCGCTCTAAATGGGTAAGTATACCAACGTTTAGAGGATGGGGGTGGGGTACAGTAGATCTAAAAAGGTCGCAATACAAGTCGTCACCACCAGAACTACAATCTACAATATAATAATAGTAGGGGACTTCAATATCCACTTTGACTCCAACTCTAATGAGAAAGGTAATCTACAAAATTTGATGAGGTCTTATTGGCTTGATTATAAAGTTGGAGTCTCTACTACGGAAACGAAAACATCAAGTATTATTGTTCCGTCGTGTAGCTAATAATAGAATTATTCTTAATTATTTTTAAAACCTTTACGTCTTTAAACAGCCATAAACAATAAATTTATATGGATTTACGCCCTTTTATTTTATTTAAATTTTAAATACATTTAGTTGATTTTCGATTTATTTATGGCTGGAAATTTCCAAGACTTATGTAGCTTATCCTCATGTCTAGGCCATATTGTTGGATACTTAAGTTATTTGCTAGTTTTTAATCTACTTATAATTGTAAATGTATTGTGTAGATATTTCCCATAATAATGTTTTTGGGTCTTTTTGCTGATCAACTTATATATTTCATAAGTACCCAGTATTCCACCTGATGGGATAGTTTTTTGTCTGCATTTTAATCCTATAATTACAAAATAATTTGTGGAAATATTTGTAAATCCCATTTTGTAAATTGCCCATCTAGGTAGAAAGTCTTGCACCTTTCTCCCCTTCCCTGCATAGTCACCGAAGTGCAGGACTTGCTAATTATCCCGCCTTCTAATCACTTTCCTGTTTCACTATTCATTGCCGAATTTTCCTACCCCTGGTTTTCCTACCTTGTAGGTGTAACTCCTAGATTTATTTTAGCATAAAATAGATTGTGTTATCTCTTTTAAGGAGTTATTCAAGTTTCATACTTTGTAGCGCACAGCCGCATTTTGTTTGAAGTTAAGTTTTGTCAGTTTTAAGTTAAGTTTAAGTTAGGTTTAAAAATAAAATCGAAAAAAATTTACAATCGTGTCTCTTTTAATATAAGAATTACTTATATTCTTAACTAAATTCACCCAATCACTTAATTCTTTCTCCTACATCATAAAGACTTTTTTGGTGCAAATATAACATTAATTTGCACGTAACATCTTAACTCGCGGTAAACTAATCGCGAGTCGTCACAATTATCATTGATAATCTTTTTGTGAAAAGATATTTGCCTGCTACAGTCGGTAGGAGATAACACTATATCCGATTATAGTTTGTTTTGGTTTCTATACCTTCAAATGATTTCAATTATAAAAATATGCAACTAAAACTACTATTATCCTAGAATCATTAGTGCAGTCAATAAATAAAAAATTAATACAGGACGATGGTTCCAATCATACTTTTATAACGGTTCACAATACGTTAAGAAACTCCACCTCCTAAACCATATCTACTTTTGTAGGGGTGCCACAAGGAACCATCCTAGCCCCAACATTGTTCTCAATCTACATAGCGGACTTGATAGACTACATTGATATATGAGCAATGGTTTGATGCAAACAACCAACTTATGAGTTCCCGCAAAGTAAATACGTTAGTTTTCGCACCCACAGAAGAAGACAGAATGATGATGATGATATCAATCAACAACAACAGAATTGAAACAACCGATTACATAAAGTTCCTTGGTGTATAGGGGTAATTAGTATAGTTTGAAAATTATAAGACAATATTTTGGTGGCATAATTGTTTATTACCAGAAGAACATTTCTTTTCTGTACTGGATACAACCCACAACTTTTTTATAATCTAAAGTTTCGTGTGTTTATTTAACTAACAAAATAAAAAGACCGAGATACTTGCAAATTTAAGGCGTTTTAGACAGAAATCTGATCTGAAAAAGTGACCCTACTATATCTAGTTATAATTAAAACATGATTTTTGTGCGGATTTTTGACATTATAGAAATTAAAGAAAACATTCAAAAATTCAACATTTTAATCAAAAAAAATCCTCATTTTAATCAAAACCATTATGCTTAGCTTCTTATGCTCTTAATAATAAGTTAAAATAAGTTAAAACAGTATTTTTACCGTTTTTCGTGTGATATTTATTCACCAGTCAAATTTTTCACAATCAGAACTTTATTTTTGTTAATATACTTTATTAACAAAAATAAAGTTCTGATTGTGAAAAATTTGACTGGTGAATAAATATCACACGAAAACGGTAAAAATAGTAATTGGTCAGTTACTATTCTGAGGTTAGAGTAACTATGTGACAATTGGTGGCAGTAAGTTTTAACTTATTATTAAGAGCATAAGAATCTAAGCATAATGGTTTTGATTAAAATGTGGATTTTCTTGATTAAAATGATTAATTTATGAATGTTTTCTTAAATTTCTATAATGTCAAAAATCCGCACAAAAATCATGTTTTAATCATGAAAATATCTAGATATAGTAGGGTAAGACAAGACTAGAAATATAAGACTAGAGAAACAAGAATAGAGAGACAAGATTAGACTAAAGTAGACAGAAAAGAATAGACAGACAAGGCTAGAAGGGAAAGACTAGAAGGGAAAACTAAACAGACGAGACAAGACTAGACAAATAGGACTAGACACCCAAGACTAGACAAATAGTACTAGATAAGCTAGACAAGACAGACCAGACTAAATAGACAAGACTAACCAGACAAGACTAGACATAACAAGGCTGGACAAACAAGACTAGACAGACAAGACTAGACAGGCAAGGCTAGACAGGCAAGACTACACAGACATGACTAGACGTACAAGACTAGAGAGACAAGACTATAAAGACAAGAGAAGACTAGACAGACTAGAATAGACAGACAAGACTACACAGTCAAGTTAAGTCAAGACAGGGTAGCATCACATACTTTTTTCATCACTTGAACCAGGGTATCGGCATTTTATTCGTTTATATTTTCTAGCTCCTTTGCTAGGCATTCCTTAGTTTTTTTCGGCTAGATCGACAAGACTAGACAGGCAAGAATTAACAGACATGACTAGACGTAAGAGACTCGAGAGACAAGACTAGACAGAGAACACTAGACAGACAAGAATAGACAGGCAAGACTAGTCAGTCAAGTTAAATCAAGACAGGGTAACATCAGATACTTTTTTCATCCTAGTTCCTAGGCTAGGCATTCCTTAGTTTTTTCTTCATACAGAAATTTCAGGGTCCAGCCACTTGCTGCAGAGTGTGTCGTTTTTTTTGGTCTTACATTATCCCTTATGCTATAAAGGATGTTACGGTGGTCGCTTAGAGTTTCCTCATCAAGTACTCTCCAGCCTTGGAGACTGGCATCTAGAGGGTTTGTGGAGAAGGTAAGGTCTATGATTGAACACGAATGTCCCCTCACGAACGTGCGAGTATCACCATTATTTTGTAGAATTGACTCTAATTCCGCTTCCCAATCCGTAACGATAATTCGTCTTTGGACTTGGCTTAGAGATCCCCAATAGGGGGAATTTGCGTTGAAATCACCGGCTATAATCATTCCCCTTTTTCTTTGATACCTAATGCTATGGCTTAGAACTTTAATGTTCAAAGAACTTGACAGATGTTCAATATTTTTGTGAGAAATAGCAGCTATAAAATATGAGTTCAGCCATCTCTACCCATACGAAGCCTGGTCCGTAGCCGGCATTTACCACGGCTGAGTTACGGTTTTTAATCCAGATCGCTGTATCCTTTTCAACATTTGTGATCCATTTAGCATTGGTTGACAGTTTTTGTTTGGCTCAGATATTATCGCAATATCCGCTTTTAGCTCTAGGGCCGTAGAGATCAGTAAGTCGTGTGCTGCGTGGTATATCGCAATATTTATCTGAAGTATTTGGATCATTTTTGTGATCTTTCCCGCCTTGCCTCCGCCAGAGCTCCTCTGTATGCAGGACACGATGTAGTGTTAGCTCGGTGACTATTAATATTGCATATAAGACATTGTGGCTCTTCCTCACAGTCCTTTGCCTTATGTCCTTCCTGACCACATCTCAGGCACAATCTTTGACCATCAGGACCCTTGCAGTCAGTCGCGTGGTGGCCCGTTTCCCAACATTTATAGCATTTCTCCACTTCTATTCTTTCTGGGATTCTACAGTATATCCATTATATTTTGATTTTTCGTTCTCCTATTAGGACACTTGCCAAGTTTTTTTGAAGCAATATGGTGGCTATTTGTCTTTCGTCGTATGCTGGTCTGAGGTTTTTGACTCTTGCTTTATAGTTCTGTGTGCCCAGGAGGTTATTTACGGATTGCTCGATTTCTTCTGAGTTCTTAATGGCATCGATTCTGGCAGTTTTTGGGCATTAGTTCCCTCGTGAATGATGCATTTCCCTCTTTGGTCTCGAGTAATAGACCTCCTGCTTTTGCTTGCCTCATTCCAACTATTTTCGAGCCTGAGGATTCGGGGTGTACTTCATATTTTTACAACTTTAAGTAGTTCGGCGTAAGTTTTGTCTTTTGCTCTTATAAATACTGCTTCAGTTTTTTTTTCTCTTTTCTATTTTTCAGACAAGACAAGTTTTTTTTAGACAGACAAGACTAGACATACAAAACTAGACGAACAAGACTAGACAGACAAGACTAGACAGACAAGAATAGAGAGACAAGGCTAGACAGACAAGACTAGACAGACAAGACTAGACGGACAAGACTAAATATACAAGACTACACAGACAAGAATAGATAGACAAGACTCTCAGACCAGTCTACCCAGCATATCTTGGTAGCTTTCCAATAGGATCTGAGGAAAGCCAAAATTGTGAAGTGTTTACAAATTACTTTAGGTAGTGGCGTAGATGCGCAAGATATCCTCATACAAATAGCTATGAGGGAGAAAAGCAGATAATCTGCTTATTAGTGATCATTGTCACAAGCCAGAAAGAAGGTTCGGATCATGGTTCCAGGATCTGACCGGTAAAGAGGCGATCGCAGTTCTCAAGTTGAACCTGCAAGTAAGAGAGGCAGATAAACATACAGAAAACTACGTTTGGGTAGATATTGAAGGTATGCGTATGTACAGCAGTTACTTCTCTCGAAATACCCAGTACGAGGAATTTGTAATTTAACTAGACAAACATGAAAGTAGCCTCTATGGGGTAAGATGCGAACTAGTCATAGCTGGAGATTTCAATAGTAAATCGCCAGAATGTGGATCTCGTAGACTGGACAGAAGGGCTCCTCTTCTGTCAATACTGACCGAAATAATCGAGGGACAAAACTTGACAATTCCAAATGAAGAAAAAGTCTCCACTTTCCGCCGAAGTGATACAGGTTCGCTAATACACCTAACATTCTCCACCTGTGCGGTTGCCGAGTCTTGAACTGGAGAACACAGGAGGAACTAACAATCAGCGACCATCAGTACAGTATAGTACTCAGTATAGTACAGTATAGAGTTTACTATTAGTACAATCACATATTCGAAAATAAAACAACACCAGGAACCGACAAATCAAGGCAGTTGAAGAAGCTTGACTTAATGCGGCTTCTCGCATTCCTTGAAAGAGAAAAACAGAAAGGTGAACTGCAACAAATGGCTAGGGCCCAGAACGAAGGATATCTTGGTAATATATGATCAAATCCGTCACATCAGCCTATGATGCAGCCATGCCCAGGCGCAGAAATTCTAGAAGAGAACGTAACTCAGAATATTGGTGGACGCAGGAGATTGAAAATGTGAGAAAGGGTGTTAAGAGACCGTAGGAGAGAACGGAGAACTAGAGGAAAAAACGATAATCAATTAATGAATAACACATATAATCCAAGAAGCGGCTAAGAAATGCAGTCAAACGAAGCAAGAAAGAGTGTTAGCTAGAACTTATTAGGGAAAGAGTCGACGATCCCTGGGGATTGCCTTTCAAGGTAGTGACAAATAAATATCAACTAGACCACAGATCCCTGGTATATTATGTCTAAAAGGCAAAGAAAGAGTAATAAAGACAGTCTTCCCAAAACATGAAAAGCGACCAGACCGAACACGGCCACCATCTCTCATCACAGGTCTGCAAGAGGACTTCAAAATCGATGAATTAGAGGAAGCATCAAAATGGTTGTAAATAGGAAAATCGCCTGGTCTCGATAATATTACTACCTACTGTTAAAAACGTATAATACTTCTTAGGATTCAAGATATAGACCAATTAGTCTCCTGGATACAGCAGGAAAACTTTACGAAAGACTATTGAAGAAAAGTCTCGAGAGGCAGATAAGCCAAATGTTGTCTCCGAGATAGTATGGCTCCCGAAAGGGGTTACCGACAATCCAAGCAATCTCTACCGTCAAGGCTGCAAAAGAAATCAACAGTAGTCCCTGGAAAAGAAAAGGATTCTGCGCAATGGTCACCCTTGACATAAAAACGCTTTCAACACCGCAAGGTGGGATAAAACAATCTAAGCGTTGAAAAAAAAGTAAACACCGGAATATTTGATAAATATAATCAATAGCTATTTGTCTGATATAATCCTAATATACAACATCGAAAAAGTATCTAAAATTTATGAAGTAACGGCGGGTGTTCCACATGGATCCGTCTTGGGACCAAATCTCTGGAAATCATGTATGATGGTCTACTCAATCTAGAACTACCGGAGGTTTCCAGTATTGTGGGCTTTGTAGATGATGTGGCTGTGGTAGTAACTGCAAGGAAAACAAACACACTAGAACTAATGTTGAATGATGATGTAAAATGATAATGTTAATGACGAGACTTTGAGAATAGCAAGTAGGTGGTACAAGGACAACGTATTGGAATTGTCGATACACAAGACCGAGGAGATGCTCAATACAGGGAACCGAAAATTCGTACCACCAAGTCTGGAAATAGGTGGCAACAAAGTTGCATGGAGCAGATCAGTGAGATACCGGGGAATACAAATTGACGGCCGATTAAGGTCTACTGAACACATAGCCAAGACCACCGAAAAGGGTCTGTCAACAGCTATATCGATGTCGCGATTGATGAATTGTAAATGAGCTCAGGAAAGGCAAAGGACTCTCGGACAGACAATTTGGGTTTAGAAAAGGGCTATCCACCAACGATGCCATCGGTGCCCCCAACGAGATTAAAAGTAGGCCGTCCTTAACAGCGCCGTACATTCAAGTTACTGTATGGTGCGGTGATGTGGGCTTATGCTATAGAGTGGACGACGATAAGAAAAAACTTGATGGCAATTCATAGCATACCTGGAGAGGTTCAAGAAAAGGGAGAAAGCGAACTGTTTAGTGTGGTCACAGGCATGACGACGCAATATCATACGATTTTATAATTCCTAAACAATATAGTTGAAAAAATGCATGAATAGGATGGTTGCGACAGTTACTACGTGGTAATTCATACTTACATTGAATTGAAAAATTCACTATGTTTTTCAAACTAGAGCCCATAGGCCTAACCGACCATATGATTAGGTCTCAGAACATCTGGGTAATAACAACCGATATGATAACACACATCATGACCTTGAAAGAGCAGGACGAGAGGAAACGACTCCAAGTCGAGAGCAACAAGAAAATGAACCTAAACCCCTAATCACTAGACGTGGAAGGGGAGGTAAGTCGAAACTAATACAACGACATCTTGTCGTCATACGTTTCGTAAGCGATTCCAAGATGCTTGAGGAGTTCAGGGGGCCACTTGACAAGTTAACCGATTGGTGCTTGCTACGTCCCGTTAAAAAAAAGACAGACTATACAAGATAGACAAAAATAGGCAGACAAGACTGGAGAGACAAGACCAGACAGACAATACTAGACATACAAGACTAGACGTAGAAAATTGCCGGAAATATGTCCGAATGAAATATGTCATACTAGACACTGTAATCGCGATAATGAAGGATGGAAATTTCCCTGATATATGGAAAACATCTAAATTGGTTTTTGGTTTGGAAACAAACCACATTTCGCCTGGATGAAGCTATTGGAACAGCTGATACTCGGCAAAATTGTAAATGAGCTCGGGAAAGGCAAAGGATTCTCGGACAGATAATTTGGGTTTAGAAAATGGCTATCCATCAACGATGCCATGTTAAGAGTGCTAATAGTTTCAGAAGCTGCTTCAGCAGGCTCTCAGCGGAATAGGAATATATGTATCACGTAATATGTCAAATATGCCTTTAATTCTGCTGCATAGCAGAACATTGTAGACGAGCTGATAGCCAGAAGTTTCCCCAATGCCTGCTGAAACTAGTGAGCAGCTATCTATTAAAGCGCTTTATCATATTGGAATCGGAAGGTAAGATAGGGGAAAGAGAAGTTTACAGTGGTGTTTCAGTATATGACTATCTTGTATGGCGGTGTTCTAAGGCTGAGGTTACCAGAGGGCGTTGATATAGTAACAACTGTGGTACAATTTAAACAATGTAGATTTGGCCCGATTGTTAATCCCCAAGCAAAACCATTGGCGACAGGGAAACATGGAGAAGTGGAGGGGGAAATGAACAGTGAACCACATACAATCTTCGATTGTCCCAGGTGGACACCTGAAAGAGACAAATGGGCAGGCAGAACCTAAGCAACATTGGAGGTGAGAACACTTACGGACATAATGTTAGGGCCGGAGCAGGTCAGGGTATTACTGATGACCATGGCTACAGACATATTACGAGAAAACTTGTCAAGTCAACTAAATGTGCTTGCTACGTCCCATAAAAAAAGATAGGCAAGACTAGAGAGACAAGTCTAGGCAGACAAGGCTAGACCGACATGACTAGGCAGACAATCTAAACAGACAAGACTAGACAGACGGGACTAGATAGGCAGGACTAGATAGACAAGACCTAACATACAATACTAGACAACCAAGGCTAGATAGATAAGGCTAGACAGGCAAGACTAGACAGACAAGACTAGACATATTATGCTAGATAGAAAATGCTAGACAGACAAGGCTAGACAAACAAGGATAGAGAGATAAGGCTAGACAGACAAAATTAGACAGACAGCACTAGACAGACAAGATTAGATAGACAAGACTAGACAGACAAGGCTAGGCTGCTACATACCGAAAAAAATGTGTTTTAAAAATGTGTTCTTGTGTTTTCTCGGAAATTGCGCGCAGATGTTGAACGGTGGTTTTGATTTCAGCACGTTTCTGAGAACCTTCGTCATTCTGATGTTTTTCCGGGCTGGTTAAGCGTCAAACGTATACTTAATATTTTGTCTCTCTAGATTTGTTTGTCTAGTCTTGTGTGGCTATTTTGGTCTGTCTATTTTAGCCTAATAATAAAATTAGATGTAGTATTTTAATGTCAAATTAATTATGGTAATTCGGAAATAATGTGCCAAATTTTGTATTATAACAATATAAATGTAATTAGTTAAGAGAATGATAAATTGGGCGGTAAAGTCCAAACTCTAATAGACTGGACAATAATTAATTATAATTTACAAGCAATTGAGGCAGCCGCAAGATCCGGGCTTTAATGTCGCCTTACATAGCAAATTCGGACCCGCTTCCTGACCGCTGTTTGCACGTCTACTTCCGTTAGTTCAATGCCTGACTAATGCCTAAAATACAAGAACAAATATTTCGTCCTATTCAACTTCAGTGAATGGTCCTTGTTTTGTATGGAAACGGTTTGGGTAAAATTTTTTATTCAGGGAGAATAATTCGACGCACGACTTTCCAATATCTATTAATTATCGGCAATTACCTTTGTTCACCGCAATTGCAACGTTAATGATTCAATCACGTTCGGCCGGTGGGTAATTGACAAGGGCAAATTGCATTAAACGCAATGTCGTTGTAGGAAAATTAAAACTTAACGAGGTTTTCAACGAGAAAATTTCGTTATTTTTCACGTCGGCGGGTGATTGAGGATTAGAGGAAAAGGTAGGTCCGGTTTTAACAAGATTATCTTCGTTATTGGAGAGGTAACTATTAGACAAGAACGTGTCGGATTCATTTTAAAAATTAACTGCGTCCATTGTTTGCCTTCGCCGACTTTCTTTTTACCAATCAACGAGCTCACGCCCTGACGGTCGGCTCAACATTCTGCAAAAAATCGAATTAACCCCAAGCATTAAATTAGAACTTTAATCTTAAGTGCTGCACTTACCAAAAAACTAATAACTTTGTTTATACCATGCCTTTTCTGAACTTCATAAAATTTAACTAATTAACTAAGAAAAAAAAACAAATTTTATTCTCATTTCTCAAATTGCTATTCTCATTATGTGGTTATTGATTATCATGGAGTTCTTGATTATCAAATCTGATAATCTGACTCTGGATGGTATTAGCTCTTATGGTGTTGCAAAAACCTTGATAGACAGACCGGTGTGAAACTGGCAATAACTTTCAGCAATAAAAATTTTGATTAAAATTGTTATTTCAAAGGGCTTTAACTTTCTAATTGATTTTTCTAAGGGATTTTTCAAAATTTTCTTCAGAGAACTGTTGCACACTAAGTCACCTAATAAAATATTCCAACAAAATTTAATTTTCTTTTTACACATAGGCATAATAATCATATTAAAGATCAACAAATATTCACATTTACTCACTTCTTAAACGCGGAACGTCAAAGTGTATTATTTTCCAAAATTTTCCAACAAAATTTCCACCATCTATTAGGCCGCAGTATTACCTTCATTTCTCAAGAAGGAATTTTTCAAAAATTCCAAATAAAACGCGCACAGCAATTATTTAAAAAAGTGCATTCCACGCAGTTGCCATTTAATAGAAAAATCGAAAGAGGTAGATTTTTCAACATTTCTCAATTTTTCCTTCAAATATCACTAGGGAATGAATGTACCTAATAACAAAATAAAACATTTTTCGAAATATAAAAAAACAATTGAATAACGACCAAACTTAAAATGCAGCTTATCCACGTAGCACCGTTTCACAGCCAGAACGTCAAATGGCAGTAAATTTTAACTTTTCTCAAATTTTCTTTTATACATCACTAGTGAATAAATGTATCTAGACATGTGTAAAAGCTATTGCAAAAATTCGCAAAAGTAAATGTATTCCACCCCACTTTCGTTCGCCGGGCACTGTTTTTTTTGCAATAGGGGTAAATAGAAGTAAATTTTACATTTTCTCACATTTTCTTTCAATTCCCACTAGGGGATAAATTTATCTACTTATCTATCGAGGCATTAAAAAAAAACGTACAAATAATAAATTTACACCAAGACTTAAAATACACCAGCTCGACGAAGCACTGTTTTATTGCTGGGCCGTCAAATTGCTCTAAATTTTAACTTTTTTAACATTTTCTTTCATTTCCTACTAGGGTATGAATATGTCTACTTAACTGTATAAGCATTTAAAAAAATTCGCAAAAATAATTGCATTTGACGATGACTTAAAATGCACTCACTCGACGCAGCACTGTTTTATTGCTCGACCGTCAAATTGCTCTAAATTTTAACTTTTCTCACATTTTCTTTCATATGCTATTAGGGGATGAATATATCTACTTAACTGTATAAGCATTTAAAAAAATTCTCAAGAATAATTGCATTTGACGATGACTTAAAATGCACTCACTCGACGCAGCACTGTGTTATTGCTCGACTGTCAAATTGCTATAAATTTTAACTTTTTTGACATTTTCTAGTGACATGTGAAATAAAATTTAAGAAGAATTAAAATTTACTGCAATTTGTCGGTCCAGCAATAAAACAGTGCTGCGTCGAGTGAGTGCATTTTAAGTCATCGTCAAATGCAATTATTTTTGCGAATTTTTTTAAATGCTTAGACAATTAAGTAGATATATTCTTCCCCTAGTAGGAAATGAAAGAAAATGTTAGAAAAGTTAAAATTTAGAGCAATTTGACGGTCGAGCAATAACACAGTGCTGCGTCGAGTGAGTGCATTTTAAGTCATCGTCAAATGCAATTATTTTTGAGAATTTTTTTAAATGCTTGAATAGTTAAGCAGATATATTCATCCCCTAGTAGGAAATGAAAGAAAACGTGAGAAAAGTTAAAATTTAGAGCAATTTGACGTTCGAGCAATAAAAGAGTGCTGCGTCGAGTGAGTGCATTTTAAGTCATCATCAAATGCAATTATTGTTACGAATTTTCTTATATGCTTAGACAATTAAGTAGATATATTCATCCCCTAGTAGGAAATGAAATAAAATGTTAGAAAAGTTAAAATTTAGAGCAATTTGACGGTCCAGCAATAAAACAGTACTGCGTCGAGCTGGTGTATTTTAAGTCTTGGTGAAATTTTATTAATTGTACGATTTTTTTTTTAATGCTTCGATAGATAAGTGGATAAATTTATCCCCTAGTGGGAATTGAAAGAAAATGTGGGAAAATATAAAATTTACTTCTATTTACCCCTATTGCAATAAAACAGTGCCCGGCGAACGAAAGTGGGGTGGAATACATTTACTTTTGCGAATTTTTGCAAAAGCTTTTACACATATCTAGGTACATTTATTCACTAGTGATGTTTGAAAGAAAATTTGAGAAAAGTTAAAATTTACTGCAATTTGACGTTCTGGATATGAAACGGTGCTACGTGGAGCAGCTGCATTTTAAGTTTGGTCGTTATTTAATTGTTTTTTTATATTTCAAAAATTTTGTTATTTCGTTGTTAGTTACATTCTCTAGTGATATTTGAAAGAAAAATTGAGAAATGTTGAAAATTACTACCTCTTTGGATTTTTCTATTAAATGGCAACTGCGTGGAATGCACTTTTTTAAATAATCGCTGTGCGCTTATTATTGGGAATTTTGGAAAAATTCCTGCTTAAGAAATGAAGGTAATACTGTCGCCTAATAGAAGGTGGAAATTATGTTGGAAAATTTTGGAAAATAATACACTTTGACGTTCCGCGTTTAAGAAGTGAGTAAATGTGAATATTTGTTGATCTTTAATATGATTATTATGCCTATGAGTAAAAAGAAAATTAAATTTTGTTTGAGTATTTTATGAGGTGACTTACTGTGCAACAGTTCAGTGAAGAAAATTTTGAAAAATCAGTATCAATAAGAAAGTTATAGCCTTTTAAAATAAAAATTTTACGCAAAATTTTTATTGCTGAAAGTTATTGCCAGTTTCACACCGGTGATAGACAGAACTAAATATGCAAAATTGTGTTGCACAAATCTTGTTAGTCTAAATAAAATTTATAATATTGTTTGGCGAAAATTTAGATAAACAAAAATAAATATGCAATATAGAGTTGCGTAAAATATGATAGACAAAACTGCATACATACAATTTTTGTTGTGCAAATCTTGATAACTAAGACAAACAGGATAAAATTTAAATTGCAGCTAATAAGTTTATATAATTATCTATAATTTGTATGGTTTCAACATTAGTATAATTTAAATCAATAGCCTACTAACTACATGCATTTCTCCACAAACGTCAAATTAAAACCTAACCTCGCCTGTCAGGTACGAGGTGTTCAATTAAGAGTATTCCAATTTATTATTCAAAATAGCAAAGCTGCATTGATGAGAGATAAATCTCGAAACGTGTCTGCAGATAGTCTCTTTCCACTGCATGTGTGTGAAATGGAAGGTTTAATAAATCTAATTCTCCTTTTACTGTTTGTTGAGTAAACAATCGGAGATTTTCTTCGGTTACCAATTTTAATAACGTTGGCTCAGTGATATTTTCTTAACAATTCAAAAGGTCTCATAAGTCTATGCGTTAAAGTTTATCTTTGGTAACTGAAACAGACGCATTTTTTGTAGTTTCTGATCTAGCTTTCAAAATTCGAGGTACAGCTAATTCACGAAGGTGCGGCTGTGGATCTGTCAATATTGCATGCAATAAGTTTCCTGGGTGTGCGAAATAGCCGATTATTTGAATTACTGGGACCATTACCGGTTTTTAAAGTTGTTGGTAAATATATGGTTAGCTTCATGAGCATATGCATTTAAAGAAGTGTCGCGATCCATCTTTACAGCTACAGTGAGTTTTTACAGAAAACCATATCGGAGCATAAACCTTGACAATATACATTGCAAGAGTAATTAGATTATCAGAGGTAGTTTCTACTAAAACATACAGACGGAGAATTCTATTGGCACGAGTTAGCCATCGGGCATGGGACATTTTTCCTGGTGATTTTTTAGCTAAATCGCCAGAAAATATGACTGTTGAAATTGCTTCAACTATTCTGTACAAGTATTTTTGGCCAGTACTAATATCTTGAGCAGAAAGCTCCGGTAAGTTCGCCGGAACAGGTTGAAACTGAGTTATAGGTCTTTTCTCACAGTTCTTGACCAATAGTCCCTGAAAATATTTTTGGCCCAGACGTACTGCCATCAATGTGTTGAAATAGATGTCTAAATGGTAATTCATTCATGTGCAATAACAAAAAAAACAATTTTAAGAGTCTTTAGTTTCTTTCTAGCATCCGTATAATACCGCCGTATTTGGTAACATTTACATATGTCTCACATTCAATTGCAGTCTAATGATCCATTGAATTCTGCACTCATGAAAAAGTTTAATATTTCTTGTTCTATAGGGACACCTTGCTGTGCCTGAAGCAAGTGTTTAAATTAACTTAAAAACTTCGGCTCAGGTTGTTTTATCAAAGAAATATGCATTTCAAGTATGCGTCGCCTATACTTTTTCCCATCTTTTTCAAACATACTCAAAGAGAGACTTTCCTAGACGAAACTCTTTAGTGTTAGTATTTTTAGTTGAGGCTAGAAGGTTTTTGCATTTTAAATGATAAGTTCATAACATTATCTTTATTCATTTTGGTTCCACTGTAGGAATAGAAGATGTCGCCCATATTTGTATCAGTTTTGAAACTATATCGACTTCTATTTCTTTATATGTTGGCTCTATTTTCGTTTCCCTCTCAAATTTTAACTTATGTCGGGTCCACTCAAAAAACATCATGACATCTTCGTAAGTTGGCTTTTAAATCGCAAATATGTTACCTATTAAATCACATAAATCTCCAAATAAGGGACACTTATAACTATTTCCAGTGCGTTCCATTTTTCTGATGATGTAAAACAAATGAATACACTCTATTACGCAACGAGCGACGCTGATTGTTTTAACAATAAATCGCGGGTCACTTGCTTTAACTTCTCCCGCACCCCAACCCTCCTTCCTCCATTGTCTTTGAACTCAACCAAACAAATTCGTATTTATCATTACAGAATCAAAAAAATACTTTAGTTAAATAGTCCGGAGCCAATAAAACTAAATGTAATAAAACTTTACACATCCATTAACGGCACCAATTGGCACCTTTTTAATACTGAGCATTTTTGAAAAACGAAAAAAGACCCACCTTATTGTGCATACCATAATAGATAAGACTAGATGGACGAATATTAGTTGTGCAAACTTTGATTGTCAAAACTAAATGGACAAAATTACGTTGTGCAATCCTTCATAGATAAAGCTAATTAGATAAAATTGAGTTACCCAAACCTTGATAGACAAAACTATATGGACAAGTAATAGATAGATCAAATTCTATGGGCAAAATTGATTTCCATGAACCTAAGTATACAACTCATTTTTCTTCTTTAGTTTCACATAGGGATGATCTTAGGAGGAAAACTTTTTTGGTGTTTCAGTGCTTGTATTAGTGAATCCAGTAGTTCTTTTTGATTTCTTCTCATACGTTTCTTAGCATTCCTTCTTAGTTCCAAATGCTTTTCTCTTCTATTTCTTGTTGGTATTTGGATTAGTTTGCTTCTGGCTTTATTTCTTTTACTTACTGACTTTCTGCATTCTTCGTGCCACCTTGCTAGCTTTGTTTTTCTCGTTCTATACTCAACTTTTGTTTCTGCTGTTTTTGTGATAGCTTCTCTTATTATTTACCGATATAATGGTTTCAGCCGTCTCTAAATTTGTTCCTTTACCATTTGTTGGTAGTTTTATTTCGGTCTCTCATATTTTGTAGTTTATCTGTATCTTACAGTTTTGCTGTTCTGGTGGATGTTGGTATTGCCTTCTCGATTATTTCTTTCAATATTGCCTTGACTAGCAAGTTATCCGACTATGATACTTTTTATTATTCCAGTCTATATGTAAAAATATAGCAAGAAAATGCACAGTAGAAATAGAAGAAATTAAGGAAATATCGCGTCAAAATTGAAATCAGAAAACTACCTATTGAAACAAGAAGAGAGAGAAAATGACAACTATGAAATGAGGAAAATTCCACAGCAAAACCACTGATAGAGAGCTGAACAACTTCTTCCTTTTTTCGTATCCTTTCCGCACATCTTTCTGCCTTCAAATGTTCTTTCTTTTTACTTTTTTTCTTGGAATAAGTTTGGCACAGCTTACGGTTTCTCGCTCTGATTTTTTTTTGTTTTTACTATTCTGAGTTACTGGATAGTAAAAGCAACCTCTTAAATGGAAATGGAAAATTATGAGATGGGCCAGTGATTGAGCCTAAGCAACTGACAATAATTCTATAGCAGTGCCATCATCTTCTCGGATCTTACCTGTCCATTTCCGAGAACCAAATGTGGGACTTGACTTGTGGATTCCTTGGGTAAGTCTAATACTTGCGTCATTGTTTCTTCACAAGGTAGATCTAGTGCTGGTGGTGCTGATTTAATTTCCGAGATATTATCCCCAAGAGTAAGCCCAAATGCTTAATTAAACATTGGACTTGTTCAATAACATGTATAGAGAAGTATCAAACGGATCGCCGGACCAGGTTTTCAATGATGATTGAACAGCAGACAGGTTTTCAACAGTTTCAGCTTCGCAAAACTGTTGTGAATCTGTACTTCCGATTCTTGTTCTGAACCGCCTTTGGATTCTATGGATACACATTTCCTAAAACCATTTGATAAAATGGATTGTGTAACTCTAATATCTATGAGTTCATGCAAGAGTTTAGCAACATGTTTCTTCTTTGTGAGAGGAGGATCGTCTTTCTTAATCCTGTCTATCCTCCACTGTTGGACTTCTTCCACCCTTCTTACAGGACTTGGAAGACTGCAACATCCATAGGCTGAAAGAGGCGTGTGGCGTTAGGATACAAAGCGACTAAAATGATCCCTTTATTGTCACAAAATTGGCTTGTTTGTAAACTATAGTGTGAGGCATGGCCATAAAAAAAAGGGATCAGTGGTAATTTGAAGGAAACAAAATCATAAAAAGATTCGCATGTCATCCACCCAGAGTCCATATTGCCCAATCCCCATTCATGAGCAAAGTTTTCAGCTATTTCTTGAAGTACACTTTTACACTTGAACAGTTGTCGGAGCTAGTATTCCACTGGCACTGCGAGTGACACACTCTGTTAATAGAGTGACACACTCTTTCTCGACGGCATTGTCTTGCTGATAAATCGTCTTGTCTCCTTTTCTTGCTAAAAAATTTAAACCCTTTGGGTTTAAGAAAAACGCCGTTTTATTACAGTTGAAAATGCGAGGGGGCTCTTCTAAAATTGAATCTAAACCATCTTCCTTTAAGTAAATATGGACCTCCAAAAACCAGTGAAAAATATTCCAATTTGTTATGGTTGCACGTGAAATTGTCAAGTTTGGGAAATAATTTTGGAAATGCTTTGTATATTTCTTTTGAGAAAACTATTAAACCAAGATTGGCCTGGTCTGCCTTCTTTGAAAGGGTGTGTACGTTTCATTTCTTCGATGAGCTTCACCACGCTGATGGTTAACTCATTTACCGTCACAGGGAAACAAGCTATTGCCATCTTCTCCACCCACCTGCATACTTCACACTCTTCTTCTTTGGTGAGAATGGGGATAGGCCCGAATCTTCTTTCAATTGGGTTTTTCCCCTCAACTTTGTATTATGGAGTGATTCTTGGGACTCCGAATTCCTTTGCAGCTGTTATGATTGGTGTGTTGAAGTTGAGAACCTTTTACATTGCAGCTATCATGAGATCTTCTGAACTTTTCAGAAATGAGCCCTTTTTACCTGGTATTTTGACCTTTCAGCTTTCACAGCAGACCTTTAAGTAAAAACGAATATATTAAGTATAATAGCTAATTAAGTAAAATTAAAGTTTCAAAAGTTGACCATAGCCACCTTGGTTGACCTAGGTAATAATTGGCTATGTGGCCGACTACTGAAATAAAGCATGATATGATCAAAAATGTTAGTAACTTACCCTACCGTACACTGGGAGAGCAGGATGATGTAGAATAACTTGTAAATTATTAGGTGTTGATTGTTTCAAAAATTGACCCCCCCCGGTCAATCCCTAGGTAAATCATAAGTACATTTAGTAGTTGACCAGCCCCAAAATAGACCAACAAAGGTTATAGCCTATGACAGTATAGATAGGCAGTATAGACAGTGTAGATAAGCAACCTAATGTAACGGACGCTTTTGACATATCATGTCAGAAAGTCAATGAAACAAAAACCAAACTATTACTGATAAATCCAAAACTTGAATTGTGCAAGAAAAATGCACAATAGATGATAATAACTTTGATATAGTGCAGCAATTCAAATATTTAGGATCCTGAATAGTAAAAACAAAACCAAGCCTTAAATACAATAACGCATACCAGCTGAAAATAAAGTCAAAATCAACCATACAGAAAACAAAAACGATTGACTAAACATAATGGAGAAAAGTAAATTGAGCAAACGTTGATAGGCAGGCAATACAAAACAGACAAATTTGAATTTCATAGAAAAAAAATTAATGGACAATATTGTTGCAAACCTAGAAAGACAAAACCAAATGGTCAAAATTGAGTTGCTCAAATCTTGTTAGGCAAAACAGATTGTACAAAACTGAATCAAGAAAACATTGATAGTTAAAACTATCTGATATTGGAATTGTGGAAACCTTGATAGACGAAACTAAATGGATAAAATAAAATTGTTCAAACCTAGATAAACAATATTAATTGGACAATATTGGTTTGTGCAAACCTTGATATACAAAAGTAAATGGACAAAAATGAGTTTCCAAACTTAGATAAACCAAAGCAATGGACAAAATTGAGCCAAGTCATGTCTTTTTCCACAAACGTCAAATTAAAACCTAACCTCTCCACTCGTGCACGAGGTGTTCAAGTAAGTGTATTCCAATTTAAAATTCAAAATAGGCAAACCTGCACTGATGAGAGATAAATTTCGAAACGCGTCTGCAGTTAGCTATTCACTTAGTTAAATACAAAGATATTATCTTAAAAACAATTTTATTTATCTAGTACTCGTTTTGTGCCACACAAGTGCCACACAACTGGGGCTAGTAATATCATAGAATTATCTGTTGTAGAATTAAATATCCTGCGTGGTATTAGCAAGGGATATAGTTGTTTGAACATGAGATTTGTTTTAATAAGACTTCCTATTATAGAGATATGAACAGGTTAAATATATTTATATATTCATGCAATATTTCGCATTTAATAAGTTGGACAAAAGATTTAGGCTATATTTTGTTAGTTTTTACTTGCGTGATAATTTATGCACCAATCCTAAACCATACCGATAATTAAACTTGTTTTCAGTTACTAATTATAACAAGAGACGACTAGTATCTAGAACAATTTAAATTCCTTCGAGCCCATTCAATTAGCAACCCCAAACGTAAGACTATACAAAGCGCAGACATTTTTCCCGAGAGTAAAGTCTGCCCTAATCCCCCCAGACCCGAATCCCCGGTCAACATTCCTGGCCCTCAATCAACAAAACAAAAAGCGAAGTTGCTAATCCTCCTTCAATACGAGGTTAATAAATCTCACCCCCGGTTTAGCTATGATACAGTGAGAGCCGGATTTGCGAGTCTGCTCACAGGCTTCTCCTCCATTCGAGCCAGATGTAGAGCGGGATTTTATCGCGGGGGGTTGCCAGACACCCCCCGACACACAACTATATATTTTATTCCTTTTGTGGCTGCAAACGAGTCGCAATCACCGAGTCGAATCACGCACTCCATACAAAATCCACTCCGCCGTGTATACACATCGAGTGGGGGCGAAAACTTATCAAATGTCATATCCAACGTCGCGCAGGGGATTCTTGTATATTGATGCAGGTCTCCGCAAAACCTTGCCCTTATCGGGTTCACCACGCACTCAGCCCCACGGAATATTTATTGCATCACCGCAAAGCTAACGCGACATTCTACCTAATACCCAACAAAAATATGTATTTAAATTTCAATCCATTTTACACTTCCAATCATTAATCGAGAAACGCCAAAATATCAGCTTAATTAACCTTAATGTGAATTGATGTCGGTGATAATTAGTTTGTTGTTGTGTGGAATTGGCATGCAAGAAGATAACTGATGTCAGCAATGTTATCTGAAGGGGTGGGTTGTCAATTATTATCTATATCATAACAAAAGCCAGGTGTTTGCTTATGTTCACAATATACAAGTGATGATACAATTAATAAGTCTATTTACCTGATAACCCAAATAATCTGATAATTGGCGCAGTACTCGACTACACTGACAACACTAGACACACAAGACTAGATAGTCAAGTATAGACAGACACCACAGGCACAAGATTAGATAGACAAGACTACATAGACTATACCAGACAGAAAGAGACAAGATTTGAAAAAAAAACTAGATAGTAACTAGACTAATTAAAAATACTAGACAGACAAGAATAAACACACTAAACTAGTTTTATCAACAAATATAGAACTTGGCACATAATACTAACTTTTTCTTTATTTGTTGAGAATTAATACAAAACAAATCCTTTTATCTTATTGGGAAACTTCGGAGCAGAATTATGGCTTAGAAAGGGAAAAATGGTTTGCAATTTTGTCGTAGGGCGGTGGAGCACGATTTAGGGGCCGTCGCGATCTGGTGGCTCAATAAAGGGTCCCGACGAGGCCATAAACAAGTATTTAATTCCGAATCGCGCGAAAATTATTGCCCAATCAATTCGCAACAAGTAGTTTGGAAGAAAAGTTTATCCTGTGTAGTCACGTCTACTTAATATTGCCAATCTTGTCTTTTATAACAAGTTTTGTCTATCTAATCTTGTGTGTCTAGATTTGTGTGTCCTATTTTGTCTGTTTAGTCTTGTATGGCTAGTTTAGTCTAGAGTGTATAGTATGTCTATTCTTATTATTCTAATCTCGTCTATCTAATATTGTCTCTGTTTTTTTTGTCAGTCTAGGCTTGTCTGTCTAGTACTGTCTATCTAGCTTTGTCTATCTAGTCTTGCTTGTTTACTCTTGTTTCTGGAGTCTTATTTGTTTAGTCTTGTCTATCTGATTCTTAAATTCAATCAAATAAACGTTTATTAATTTCATTATTTACATGTAGGTACATATTGAATAAGTTATTATTTGCCCAATATTTGATGCCATGAGCAAAGCAAACATAATAATAGTGGATAATAAAAGCAAATAATCATATCTTCTTTTTCTTCTTTAGTCATTAGGCCTATCCGTGGACATGGGCAATAAATCATTATGCATTATGCATAAAATCTTTTCCAATTGTTTCCATCTTTCCCTATTCTGTGATATTTGGACATATGCTAGACCGGCTGTTCCCTTGAGTTCATCATACCAATTAATAAGTGGTATTTCTTCCATAGGATGCTTCCCGACCCTTCAACATCATCAGCGAAGTTCCACAAAGTTCCATTATGGGCCCTACATTATGGAAGATACTCTACGATGGTGTCGAAGTTGACTCCGAGAGAGTTGACATCATCGGTTTCCCGACGACCTAGCTCTCGCCATAGTTGAAAAAACAGAAAGCGGTATTACGGCCAGCGCTATCCTAGAAATTTGGAAGATTATTGACTGGTTTTAAACGACAACAAAAACCTCAACCTGGCTCCGAAAAGACCGAAGCTGTCCTGCTGACAGGCTATAGGATTCTTGCCCATATCTCTTTTTGTAATGGGCGTGGATATAAAACCGAAGGATAGCGTAAAATATCTAGGTATACCGATTGATAAAAGAGTATCTTTCACTGAAGATATTCGAAACGCGTTAGAGGGAGGAAGGAAAATGACAAGTAGCAAACGCAAGCTGTGCAAAAGGACCGTGGCACAATCCGCCATGCTATATGGTGCTTCCATCTGGATAGAAGCAGTAAATAATGTAAAAATAAACTAGCTACTTTCCAAGAGAAAATGGCCTTACCTAAATGAAGCGCCTACCGAACGGTATCTCAGGACGCAGTCCTCGTAATCCCAGGCATCCCTCTAATTGAACTACAAGTGATGTACGAGAAAGACCTGTACGAGGAAGCGATAAATAAAATTGCCAGGAAAGAAGCCAGCAATTAAGACAGACGAAAATGGCAGGGGGAGTGGTCAAGTTCAGTAAAGTGCCAGTGAACAAAAATCCTCATACTGGTCATACACGAACACGAACTAGTGGTAGGCATGGAGAAATATCCTACCACCTAACTCAGGTTCTCACGGGTCACGCATGGTTTAGAGATTGTCTATACAACATCGGGAGGGCATCTCACCCAGACTGCGTTTACTGCGCTGAAGTGGACAGTGTTACTCATATGATATTCTAGTATCGATAGTAGTAGATAGTAGTAGTCGATCCAAAAAATATGATGGATCTACTTTTGAAGTTCCAGAAAGACTACGACACCATAAAAAACATTATGCAAAAAATCATATTACAAAAAGAAAAGGAAGAGAGGTGAAATGTGAGGAAATGTGAAATGGGAGAGCTGCAGTGAAATGTATCGAAGCCCAAATCGTTTCTAGAGCGGAAGTTGATAAGGGCTAGTATAAATATACATGTCAACCAACCACACTAATGTAATGCTAATAGCAGTCCCTGGGTGCGCGGTTTTTCCAAGGAGACCACTCGTTTGGTTAACCGTAACGTGCCATCTACACCACATAAAAAAGGTGGTATTCTTCTTCCTCTTCTGTGTTTATACGGTTTCCGTTCTATGATTCGCCTGTCATATCTTATCCTATCACTTCTTGCAACGTGACCTGCGAATCTCCAATTGAAGGATGCAAGCTCCTTCAAATATTTGTGACTTTAATTATTGCTCGTATTCTTTCGTCTCGATATCTGTTTCTTTTTGTTGTCCCCATCATTGACCTCTGCATTGCTCTTTGTGCAGTTTTTAATGCGTCGATATTTTGTTTAATAGTAGTCTACTTCTCAAAACCACATGTTACCATAGGGCAAATGCACTGGTCAGAAAGTTTAGTATGATTATTTAGTATTTTTATTTATTTAGTATTTAGTATGATTATTAGCATTTCAGTATGAATGACAGTTTGAGGATGGCCGCCCATACTAGTTTTATTCTCCTTCTTCTTTCTGGTTGGCTCGGTTGATAGTATGCTTTAGTTGCAGGTATATGTATTCTTCCACCTTTTTGATTTCATGTCCTCCCACTTTTATTGGTTCTTCTGTTCCTTGGTATATTATCTGGGATTTTTAAAGGTTAATTTTCAGCTATATTTGTTTAGATTCTCTTTGTAGGTCTGCAATCATCGTTGCTTGATCTTCTCTACTATGTAACAAGATAACAATATCGTTAGCATATCTTAGATTGATTATTTGAGTTACATTGATGTTGATACCTTTGTCGTTACAGCCAGTTTTCTTAAAAATCTTTTCCAAAGTGAAGAGTTTTGGAGATAAAGAGACAACATGTCGTACTCCTCCTTTAAGTTGGACAGGGTTAGTTTTATCTTCGAGAATGTATATTGCCGTTGCCTCTTTGTTACAATATTTCATCAGGTCATTGTATCTGTGGTCGATCCTACTGTTTGCCATTGCTTTATAGACCGCCCATGTTTTTTCACTATCAAAGGCTTTATCATAATCTATAAACACTAGATAAGATGCGTATCAGTATTCCTTGATTTTTTCTATTCTAATTTTCGTTGTTAGTAGGTGATTATTAGTGACTTAGTTTTTACTAAATCCAACCTGTTCGCATAGTTGGTATTCGTCGAACTTTTTCTCTAGTCTGTTGGTGATTATTTTTGTTGGCGATTATCGGACTTATCGGCAAGTAATTTTCGATGTTGTTGTTAGCACCTTTTTGGTAGATTAGGACCACGTTAGCGTTTTTTCCATTGTTTAGGTATTTTCTCTATCTGTCTAGTATTGTCTGTCTAGACTTCTTTGTCTATCTTTGTTTGTCATATTATGTTACTTTTACCTTTAATTGTGGGTCTGGTTAGATTTTTTGTATATCTCTAGCATAGTGGTCTTTAAACTTTGTCAAGTCACATAAATTAAAAGTTTTTTTTTCTTCCTTAGAAACATGTATTTTAAAATAATGTCAAAGTAGATCAACGTGTTATAGTTTTTACGATGAAGTACAAAATCGGTAAATGTACATATTTGCCGGTATATGTCTACATTTACTAATTTGATAGGGAAATATGAGTTAATATTTCATTGAGTTAATATGAGTTAAGATATGTAAATATTTCCTTTTTATAATTATTTTATTTATTCACTATTTTATAATAATATTATTTTAACGGATTATATAGTAGTCATGGTTTATTTTTTAATCCTGGACATTGTGAAAAATAAGCCATCGCTCTCCTGTTGATGGCTCTGGCAAAGTCATCGCAGTAAAATCTGTGTCTAAGATCAAGACACCAAGCACAAGTGGATGCCGTGGGAGGAAGCCTTGGCCCTTGATGGGCTGTTGCGCCAGGGTTATTATTATTATTATCATGGTTCATTTTTACTTATTATTGCCATCTAACTCAAAAAACAACCTAACTCAAAATAACTAGGAATTTAATAAACAATAATATATGTTTTATAGTAAAAGTGTAAAACTAGCTTTTTTTTTGTTTACAAAGATGAAACTTTGCAAAAATATTAAAACGATTAAGATACATCTATATCGATAATGACTTTAAGAAACTGAATCAAAGCTCGATATTTAAATTTGAAAACACTCAATTTAAAGTGAACTTGGTATATAAACAAGACTAAAAGCTTTATGGTGTATTATGCCCTTGTTTTACAAATTCGCGCAGCGATTTTGTTTGGTAAACAGTAAATGGTAGCGATTTCTAGCGTTTCGGTGGTTTCTTGGCCTTAGGGATGCTAAAAACGTAAACAAATTGGGTCGCAGCGAGCGTAATCAGTACAAATAAAGTGAGTTTGTCGAGTGTTGATGAATTTTCTTGTGAGTAAAAACCTTTAGTGGTAAGAACTAGTTGTTCTTACCTTTAAATATACAACCAATATTACAATAGATATGCCAAAAAGATATGTGACATCTGTCATATTCCATGTGCGAGAAAAGTTCGCGTGCGTTAAAAACCGGGACTGGAAATAACTGGGACTATTAATGCAACTTTCTACTAGTATTAGATTTAATGTTAGTTTGTGAGTTTTTCTTAGGCAGTAGAGTTTAGGTGGAATGGCCTTATGTATTTCATCTTAACATATTCATATTTAGCGATGTGTCCATCATACAAAATTTTTTTGATTATTATATTAGACTTATCTTGTAGTTTGTGTGTCGGATTATTTTTTATTGTTCTGTAAGTCTCTTTGTCTTCTCGCATGTATTTCACTTCTTCGTCGTATTCACTCTTGAGCATAATTGTTTTAGAATTTTCCTTGTCTGATCTTCCTATGTACACTTCCTTCTAGCTCTTTACAAATTCTTCGGTTGGCCTAATGAATTCATTTAATGTATTTTTTGTTCTTGTTGATTTATTTTTGTTTATATAGTTTACGATTGCTCTTACTATATTAGATCTATATTCGTTCTATATGCCATCCCTTGGTATATTGTTGTTAATAATGGGTTCAATATCGTTTATCATTGCTTGGTATTGATTGGTAACTTTTTTGTGGGAAAACCATTTTTTGATCCTAGGGTCCTATAGTTTTGATCCTATAGTTTCTACTTTTTCTGGTATGGTAACATCCAAGTATGTAGTTCTTCACATTATTGTATTCACTATTAGGTAGCATCATTTGTAGTTCGGGGTCTTGATTCTCAATTCTACTTTGTAGATTTTATTTTTTTAAAATTTATTTTCCAATTAGCAATTTTGATTTCGGTATCGAGAATAGTCTTTCTGAACCATCTAAGGCACTTATCTAGTATATTAATAATGAAACACTTGGGTCTTTTCTTCAAAAATTATATTTATTACAAAAATCACAAATGTAATTTTTGAAGAAAAGACACAAGTGTTTAATTATTAATATAAAAAAATTCAAACTCAACAAATCCAAAACATTTATATAGTGTGTGTTGATAAGGATGTTTTCCTTGTTGTAATGAGTAAATGTGGTGAATATTATTTACTACATGTTTGGGGAAAACCTGTGAATCTAGGCATCTTAAGAGGAAAGGAAAATTCTCTTAATTAATGGGGAAGCCTTGTATGTAGATTTAGTTCGAGACGTTGTAGCGGCAACGGGCCTTTCTGAAGAAGGCAAAGAAATGATTTTTTCAAAGAAATTAGTTTACGCTAGGGTCTTTGCTATAACACCCAAACAAATTCTAAAAATATTTTGTCTGTTTTATTATACGGTTAATACTGTAATTACTCGAACGGTTTTTCAGAAATATTTTCGAGGAATATTTTACAATAAGGTCATTGCAGTAATCGTCGAACAAATGCTAAAATATTTCATATTTATGTATTATGGTAGGATTGATTATAATCTTCGAAAGATTTCTAAAAGATTTAATATTTGCGTTTTATGATAGGAAACCGTTTGCGGTCCGCGTCATTTCTGTTGCGAGAACTCAGCAGGTCCGCGTAATTTCTGTCTGCAGAAAGCCCGTCATTCACGGTCAGTTAAACTGATCAGTTGAACTGACGTAATCCAAAAAGTGACCGTGAGTGTGAAATCTTACTGTAAAATTTTTAAATGATAGCAACCCACGGATTTACCGGGCGTACTATAAATCCGCTGCTCCAGTTTTCATCAAGACAAACTGACCGTGCTTGCGCCTAGTCAGTCGTAGTTTAACAGTCATGGCGTCAGGACGTGCAATAACTGAAGAATTTATAGAAAAATAGCTTGAAATATGTAGATTCGTCCATTCTCAAATAGTTAGGCCAGTCACTCGGTTTCATTGACAACTCATTTAACAAATTAATATGAGATTACTGATATTTCTTCTATTGTCAAATAGAAATATTATGAGCTGTATTTGTGAATCCCTGGTTGTGACATTACTAATTTTGAATGAAACAATAAATAACATTGTTTAATAGTTTATCAACTTGTACCTCTATAACTTAGGTTTTCCAATTTATAGTTTTTCATAGGGTGATAACGCTTGAAACAATTTCCTAAGTGCATCGTTGGGTTGCTTGGATAAGTCTTACAAAAACAATTTGTTTAACGTCTTCCACCTTCCACTGATCGATTGGAGCACACAATACAATCTTAATTTGAACCTTTCGCAATTATATAGAGTTTTCCATTCATCCGATCATCATTACTATACTTGCCGCAGCCACCCGATGGAGCAATAAACTTGCGTGATCTTCACGTGATTTTCGGGGGATGATTCCCTATTGGTCAGTGCAAACGCTTTTGAAGCGTAGAGCACGCAGCCGAAACCGATATCATCAAAATCCGACCTGTTTCTGATTCTGAGAATTCCGAAGCCACAATCTTTATTAACTCTGCTATATCTGAAACGTCACGTTAGTATTTGTATTTGGTTATAGTATTGAGATTTATATTTTCCGCACAAAAGTAAAATTTGGCAAAACAGTGTAAATCAGGCTTTTTACAACGTCACTACGAACTATCACGTGAACGCCGCGTGATCACTCCACGGGGTCGCTGCGGCAAGTGTAGAGTGTGATCACCGTTTTCTCTCGTCATAAAAGTTGCCTACTAGCTGTTTCACCAAGCATTTCCAATATTGGTAATGGGACATTACATTTTCTTTGCGACCTTGCTTAACAGTTTTATGGAGGGTATAAGAATTCACTATACATATTTGCATTCCCTAAAAAACAATTTTCGCCACCACTTTAAGGACTTCTTCAAAAAACAGTAAGTGGCTGCATAATACTCAACGCGATCAATCCCCCCAATTGAAGAGGTGTAATTCAATACAACCTGTGGCTTTTCTAACAATATCTTAGCACCACTTTGCAAGATTATTTTCGTTCAACAGATCCAGCATGATCCCAAGTCGAGAGAATAGTCACAACTCTCGCTGTTTTTGGGGATCATTGGCTTCATCTATCCAAGCTAGGAGCATTGTATTTTTTCCCCTTCTGTAAGCAATGGGTTTGCTAGATTGTAGATTGTAGATATGGTGGTGACGACTTGTACTGCGACCTTTATAGATCTATTGTACCCCACCCTCCTCCTCCAAGCGTTGGTGTACTTAACTATTTAGAGCGCCTCCTCTAATCCTGATTCCTTCAGGAATTTCAGCATCTGGGTGGGATGCAAGGCCTGCAGCTCCTCTTTGTTCAAGCAGTGTGCCCCGAGGTACATCTGTCTCTTGCGGAGTAGTGCTCTGCAGTTCTTGAGCAGATGTATGGGGGTTTCCTCTGCTGAGCCACAGAATCTGCATCATCCTCTAGGCCTAGGGCCTTGATATATTTCCTAAGTCTGCAGTGTCCCGTCAATGCTCCTGTCTGAATTCCAAGCTTGTTCCTCCTTTATTTCAAGCAAGCTATTGTTCTCTTCTGGTTAAAAGATCCCAGCATCACTTTGGACTGCCTTAGCCCTGGAAGTTCTTTCCAGGTTTTTATCCGTTTTCCTATTGTTTTTTCATCTAAACTTTTGTGGATAGTGTTCACAGTCATGCCGCAAAAGGGTTCCGGACCTATAAAGGGGGTACTGGACCCCTTGCTTGCTAGGTAATCGGGGTAAAGTAAGCGGCGTAAACTAGGTAAAGCCCAAAATTACTCATTTTCAACATCTTTCCATGCATCCCAAATGGATAGGCGTACTCATTCGTTTTGAAAGTAAGTCATCCACGAGTTCCTCAGTGAAATATAACTTGAAAAATCCAGTGGTTCCTCAATCGAAGAAGAAACTTGTGGTCCGGCATCTCGTGGTGAAACATCAAAAGTAAATCTTTCTGGAATATTGAAGCTATCATTCACGTCATTCCACTTAACAATATTATCCATGTCACTATCACTGAGAACCCGAAGTCTGCGCCTCTTGCAAAAACTATGTCACTTCCACTACTACCGTCACTTTCATACTCAACCTCATAATCGCTAATTTTTGAATTGTCGGAGATATCAAAGTCGCTGACATCTTCACTGTAAGCCGTTATAAAATGTTCTTCACTCTCGTTCATATTCGGGTGAATCGAAAGAGTGGCAATTAGTAAAAACGTACGTGAGCACTATAACAAGTTTGCTTAACACGTTGACTGTAGGACGGGCTTCTTTTATGTACGCATTGTAGTGCGCTATGACACGTACCCGTCGAGTGGATTCGGTGAGCAGTTCGGTGGGAGTCCTCTAACAAAAAAATAACGGTCCTACCACTACACGTAAACGTGTCCCCGCTGCAGAGCCAAAGGTTCTGCCACTACCCGGGCATATGTCCCCGCTACGAAGACAGCGGACCGCAAAAGGGTTAATATTACAATTTTCTAATGATAAAAATCTAAGAAAGATTAGTTAGCGACAGCAGAGAAGAAATGAATCCCAATAAAACGGGTCCAGATACCTGAAGGACCCTATAAAACGCTCACCACCGAAACACAGTCAGTTAACAGGCAAAGTTCGATATAGCAGTTCACCGAGTTCAGTTCCACAAGTTCAACAAGTTCAACTCACCGGAACAGTTCACCCAAGCCGCAGTCACGCCAATAAGTTTATAGTAGGTTGCAGCTACGCGAATCCGTTGTAGTGTTATTTAGTGTTAATATTGTTATAGTGTTATTTAGTGTCATTTAATTATTGTAAATATATTTCCTCTTATTACAAAACGTGAGTGATAAATTTATTCCTAACTCCTATCACCCACAAATTGATGACCCCGACGTGATCTACAAGAGGAATCCGATCATCTACAAATTGGTCGTCGTGATCGATAGGAGAAACCTAGAAACGCCAATATGGAAGAAACCACGCCCGAAGTTTGCCACATCGTCGGAAAATTACCGCCATTCTGGCCATAGAAACCTGATTGTTGGTTTCGTCGCGTAGAAGCCATGTTTAAAACCAGCGGAATCACAACTGATGGTACGAAATATAACCACCTCATCGCCTCGCTGGAGCAAGAATATAGCGCAGAAATTGAAGATTTATTGGACAACCCGGCCACCGACGGAAAATACGAACTGGTGAAGAGAACCATGATAGAACGGCTGTCCGCGTCGAGTAGTAAGAAGGTTCGACAATTGGTCGAAAACGTCTACATCGGTGACCAAACGCCGTCACAGCTGTTACGCCAGATGAAATCACTCGCCGGATGACAAATCACGGACGATTTCATCAAGACCATGTGGATGGAAAGGCTGCCTACATCAACGCAATGCGTGTTAGCCGTCTCGCTGGACAGAGCCGTCGAGGAACTCGCGACCATGGCCGACCGCGTTCACGAAATCATCACGTTCCCCAGAGAGATAGCACCAGTGAGTCAAGTCCCCCATTTGCAAAAAGTGTTGGACACGCTTTCCAGCTTATCCCTGAGAGTGGTCGAGCTTTCACGAGGCAGAACAGGCAGAGGACATCCACAAGGAAATCCGCGGAACCGCAACAAGTCCCGAAGACGCAGCCGAAGTAACAACAGGTTAGGAGCGGATCAGTGCTGGTACCACGAGACCTTCGGCAGCGCAACAACCAAGTGCAAACCACCATGCAGTTACAGGGCTTCGGGAAACGGACAGAACCATCATTGACCGCGGCGATCCATGATGAATCTCGCCGTCTTTACGTCACCGACAAAGAAACGAAGATAGCCTTTCTTTTTCGACACCGGCGCAGATCTATGCGTGTTCCCACAATCACGGTTAAGTGGTCGCCACAGAAAATCAGATTACGAGCTCTTCACAGCCAAAGGCACACCGATCGCCACCTACGGGACAATGCCGTTAACACTCAACTTACGTCTCCGCCGCAATTTCAAATGGAACTTAATTCTTAATTCTTTCCGTAATAGCGGACGTGGGACGACCGATAATAGGAGTCGATTTCTTGGCACACTACGGACTCCTGGTGGACCCACGGAACAAACTCTTGGTCGACAATACCACCTCCCTTACCACGTATGGTCAAGAAGTACGCGAAGAAATCCAGTCCATTCGAACGGTCCACGAGGATTCAGGATATTACCGTCTTCTAACCGAGTACCCCGACCTCTGCAGGCCAATAGGATTCCACCGTGAAGTAAAACACGCTGAAACACATCATATAGGGACCACACCAGGTCAGTCAGTGTATTGCCGCCCACCAAGATTGGCGCTCGACCGACAGAAGCTAGCCAAGGCCGAATTCAATCAAATGCTACAACTGGGTATAATTCGACCGTCGGAAAGCCCATGGGCATCCGCACTACACATAGTACCACAAACGGACATTGGATTACGCCCGTATGGCGACTATCGCGCGCTGAACGCACGGACCTTCCCAGACAGATACGCCGTGAGGCACATCGAAGACTTCTCGCAATCATTGGCCGGATCAAAAATCTTTACACCACTCGATTTGTTACGAGCCTACCACCAGATCCCGATAGAACAGGGCGATATCCCGAAAACAGCAATAACAACACTGTTTGCTTTATTCGAGTTCCTACGGACACCATTCGGATTAAGAAAGGCGGCGCAGACCTTCCAACGGTTCATCGACGAGGTCCTGCGCGGTCTAGAATTTTGCTTCGCGTACATCGCGAATCGCCTCATCGCCTCCAAGAACGAAGCCGAACATCTTGAGCACCTGCGAATCGTTTTCTCGAGATTAAACGATTACGGCATCATCATAAACCCCGGAAAATGCACATTCGGAAAACATGAAGTCCAATTTCTTGGATACGCGGTTAGCGAGGAAGGAACACGACCACTGGATGACAAGGTGAAAGCCATTTAAAAATTTCCAATACCAAGGACGATAAAGGAGCTTCGCCGATTTCTTGGAATGATAAACTTCTATAGACGTTTCATCCCAAACGCGGCCGCCTACCAACAACCCTCAAATGAATTACTAAAGGGCCCGAGAATAAAAGGTAACGCTCCCATCACTTTATAGGAAAACGCCCAACAAGCCTTCCAGAGCATGAAAGACATGTTAGCCAACGCCACCATGCTCGCACATCCAACAATGGGAACGCCAGTATCGATTAAGGTCGATACTTCCGACTATGCTATGGGAGCCGTTTTGCAACAACATTTAAATAACGCCTGGCAACCACTTGCATATTTCACCAAAGCCTTGTCAACAGCCCAGCAGAAGTACAGTGCTTAAGATCGGGAATTGCTCGCAGTATACGCTGCCGTCAAACGTTTCCGACATTTCGTCGAAGCACAATCTTTTACCATATTCACGGACCACAAACCGTTGACGTTCGCCTTCAGACAGAAGTCAGAGAAGTGTTCGCTGCGGCAGTGTCGATATCTAGATTTCATCGGACAATTCACGACCGACATCCGTCACGTCGCAGGAGCAAAGAACACGGCCGCCGATGCTTTGTCTCGTATCGAGGCCATATCAGTAGCAGTCAAACTCGAAGATCTCGCCACCGCTCAGGAAATGGACCAGGAGTTACAAGAGTTACTGGAATGCAACAACCATTCAACTACACAAAATGAAGTGGACGGATACGGAAGTAGAGATTTACTGCAGCATATCGACAAGAACAATTCGCTCATACGTCCCGTAGCAACTACGTCGGAGCGTATTCAACAGTTTGCACGAATTGGCCCACCCTGGAATACGAGCATAGCAAAAGCTATGTACGCAGCGGTATAATTCGACTAATTAAACCCGTAACAGCGTCACGGCACGGGAACAGAAAGACATTTGTGTTCAAGGACCTGGCGACAACGCCTTACGTCTTATTACGATACGACGCGGTCAAAGAACCGCTACAGCCACCATACGACGGTCCCTTCAAGGTCATCAAAAGAAGTATTAAAAACTATACCATCGACAAAAGTGGACACAACGTGCGGGTATCAATAGACCGCTTAAAACCAGCATACATTACAGACACAGGGGAAAGAAGCCCGAAAGAGATCTTCACGGACGAAGGAAGTGAAGATTCCAACGTTGAAATGGAGTCCCCCCAAGAGAGCAGACCAACGAATGTAACAACACCGACGTCACAACCTGGCTACAATACAAGATCGGGTAGACGGGTACAATTCTCCGATCGACTGCAAGCATGGGGACGATGACGCCTTAAAACAGCTACGAGGACGCCTTCAACAACCTACAACTGCAACAGCAAATACTATCTAACGTTAAGACTGACAAGGGGTGATGTAGCGGCAATGGGCCTTTCCGAAGAAGGTTTTCCGCTAGGGTCGTTTCTATAATACCCAAATAAATCCTAAAAATATTTTGTCTATTTTATTACAGGGTTAATACTGTAATCACCCGAACGGTTTTTCAGAAATATTTTCGTGGAATATTTTACAACATGGTCATTACAGTAATCGTCGAACAATTGCTAAAAGATTTAATATTTATGTTTTATGGTGGGATTGATTATAATCTTCGAAAGATTTCTAAAAGATTTAATATTAATGAGGCATTGAGCGCAAAAGCGGACTAACCCCAACACATATAAAACCGAGTTATTTGGCATGCAAAAAAATTGAATTATAAAGCATTTATTTTCTTCGAAATGTTTTTGCATTTGTTCATGTTATGTAGCTTCTGATTCTATGAAAGATGTCTATTATTGGAAACAGAACTAGTTACCCCAATATTTATTAAAAAACCTGATTTTGATGTGGGTTAGTCCACTTTTGAATTGACTTGTTTTAAAATTTTGTGGGATGGTCCGATAACAAATTCATTTATATGCAAAAGTACGACTTATTTAAACCAAAACTTATTACAAAACTTTATTACACATCTTCTTCACTACAAAAATCAAGTACAGGTACCTCAATTATATCATTGTTGGTGGTTGCGTGACAAATAGGTGGAATGTAATCCAACAAACTAAGGGCTTTCTTTTTTAACAGATTTATGCAGCGCCCATTGGGATAAAGTACATCTATTTTTGAGATCAGTTTGGAGTGTCTTTTGCCGATATCAACTTTATTAAACAGCACGTCAATATTGTTTGAATATTTGAAATACTTAGATTTTAAACGGCTCTTCTCTCACAAAACGCAACCATTGAATCTTGAAACACTTGTTACTTTATTGGTATGCAACTGTTTTTGGTTGTTTTTTAGGTACAAGATTACCCTTCAAATTATCATATTCTTCACCATGTGCATGATTTTGTTTTCTCTGATTCTGCATCCAAACCTGTTCGTTCCTAACACGTTTTTTTTCCTTTGCTTCGTATTCGTACCATATTATCGTATTCGTACAATATATTCATATTCGTACTATATATTCGTACCGTATATTCGTACCACAACTCTCTTTTACTTCGAATTAATCAGGATCCAGTATACGTGCAGAAGACCGGCTATTCTCATCAGATGGCATGTATTCTGAGTTTGATTCTCAAAATTTATCTGGCTCCTCACCAGATTGAATTATAATACAAAATTATTACCCTGCATTTCCTCTCCCACGGTTTTTGATTGTGTTGTAAACACATTGTGTTTTGATTGTGTCATAACTTATGCACAATATTTGTGTATAATACAAAAATAGTGGCTTAATAAACCTACTAAACTTCTACTTATTTTCACAATAGCAAACACATTAACCTATCTTTTTATTTTTTCCATCTCATATTTGTATCTGGGCTGGGCAAAAACTGAACAACCAACTTTAGTCCACTAATGCACACAGAAAATATAAAAAATATTCAATGCAACAACTCTTTTTACTGTGCCATCTAATTTTGATTAGGAAAATTTGGGTTAATTCACTTTCGCTCGATTCAGAAAGTAAAATAAAGTACATTAATGCCAAAAACGCACAATCAGAAAAATTGTGGCTTAGTCCGCTTTTGCGCTCAATGCCTCATTTGTGTTTAATGATAGGATTAATTTTACAATTTTCTAAGGACACAAATCTATGAAAGATTAGTTTGCGACAGCAGAGAAGAAAAACAATCCCCAATAAAACGGGTCCAGATACCTGAAGGACCATATAAAAACGTTCAGCACCGAACCACAGTCAGTTAACCGGCAAAGTTCGATGTAGCAGTTCACAGAGTTCAGTTCAACAAGTTCAGTTCACCGGAACAGTTCACCCAAGCCGCAGTCAAGCCAATAAGTTTATAGTGGGTTGCTGCTCCGCGAATCCGTTGTTATATTGTTATAGTGTTATTTAGTGTCATTTAATTTAATTATCAATGTTTTTAAAGTTTTACCAAAGACTGCTGTAATGTGTTACTGTCACCTTAATCTATGATTAAGCCTATGCCTACAGAGTAGAAGAAACAAAAAAATTAGTTATATCGTACAAATAAAGCAATTACTAGAACATACCTCAAAATAAGTTGTTATTTTTGCTTATAGAGTTTATATTAAAACTTTATATTTAAACTCCGTAGACGTAGGGTTACTACGTCGGGCGCATTGGATCTGTGAGATCTAAAACAGTCTTATCAACCGAAAAAGCACATATCGAACGAAATGATGAAACATTTTTGCTGAGTTTTTATGGAAAATCCTTTCGTAATTTTTTTAGGTTACCCGAAGGAAGCCAAAGTGCTGAAAACAGTTTTCCCGATAATTTCGCGCTAAAGTTACAAATAAACAAGTTTTATATATTTTTTTGCTTTACATCATCTCGCATTTCTGACTGATTTCACGCTGTCATAACTTTTGAACGGCTCAGCACATAGTCTTCTAGTCTTCACCAATCGACTCAGCATCCCAAAGTTAGTAGAGAAACGTATATAATATTCCCTAGGAAGCTTTCAATTAGGAAATACCATCGACACGGGGAGTCTAGACCGCGGAAACGATGAAAAATGAGTTGAAAATCTAAATTTTAATGTAGAGCTTACGTTTCTGACATTTATCAACCCAGCTGCAAATGTGTATTTATACCTTTTACACTAACATTAGTTTACTGTAACTTGTTAGTTTACCGTAACATTAGTTACTTTGTGTAAAGATAATTCAAGAAAAGTATTGTATTTTTTATAAAAAAATGTAAACATCAAATTAATGTTACTTACGTTATATATTACGCTGTTCCAAATGACATTCAAACCTGTGTGAAATTTATTTATTTATTTATCGTGTGGCACCCGTCACATAATATGTCGTGAAAGAATTAACGGTACAACCTGTATCACAATGTAAAACACAAAAAATATAATAAAATTTTCAGTTGGATGTCTAAATTATTAATATACTCAATTGAGTCTGGTGTCGCTGTCAGGAAACATTTGGATGACCTCCGCATGCCTCCGTATGACCTCAGATTGCTGTGTTCCGTGATGTGACGGATCGTCAGGGTATTATGTTCCACTTGCAGAAGGCATCGGCACACCTGCCATGGTTGGTCCTACTCCGGTTTAGTGTTGTTCATGTCTTAAGTGACAGATCATAGCCGGATGGGGTAGTTGTTTGCACGACATGTTGTCAAGTTCCGGTTGGACTGCTTGGGTCCATTTCTGCCTCCATTAATTTATTGGGTTAAAGTCAGTGGTCGACAGGTTTTCAGCTGTTCTGATAGGTTTTCTTGAGCGCAACCTATTCCTTCCTATGTCATTGATATCTCTGTTTATTGGTAGTTGTGGGTTTTGAAGAACCTTATTGTACTCTCTGACAAGTGCAGTGGATCTCCTTATCTCTGGAGGTGGAATATGGCTTAGTACCGGTTGCCAGTGACTTAGTGTAGATCTAATTGTGCCCGAGAAAAAACGCATCGCATGGTTCAGTTGAATGTCGTCCATTATAACGTGTGGTTAGTCAGTCAGATAAAACGAGCCCAAAGGCGGAACAACGAAGAGTTACCCTTATATAGGTAAACGTGTACATACAAAAAATATGTACCAAGAAGTACAGATAGTATTAAATATACAAGTAGAGATAGTATTAAATAAAAGTTACTGAAAAAATATTATGCAAAAAAATATTGCTTTTTGTATCTTTGTCTTGTATCAAAAACGCACTCTGGCAACCTTTTCCGCACTAACATATCATCACTTGCGGTGGCTTCTGTCAATTTAAAACAAACATTGAGTTTTTAAACGCGTCACCGTTTGCTACAGTTCGCCGAGTTCACACATACAAGTCATCGTTAGCTCCAGCGTCATCCGTGGAACAAATTAAGCTGAGGATTTCTTCATCAGAAAAGAAATGCAAATTTTCCCCGCTTTTGCCTGGAAGCCAAGCTATGTCCTTGAAACTTGAAACCAACACCCATTCCAAGGTTAAATTTAGGGGCGAGATTTCAGAAAGCTTCGAAATAAAAATTGGAGTGAGACAAGGAGATGGACTTTCCCCAGTTCTCTTCAACTGTGTCGTTGCAAAGGTTATGAGAGAATGGCGCAAAGAATTTGGCAATGGCAATTTGGGTGCTCAGAGTGGTATCTACCTGGCACGTAAGAACGATGGACTGGTTGTAGATTGCCTGGCCTTAGAAGATGACATGGCACTGTTTGCAGATTCTCTTGAGATGGCAACAATGCAGGTAAACTGCCTCAGAAAACAGGCTGCCAAAGTGGGTTTTCAAGTATCGCTAGAGAAAACAGAATTCTTCACCATCATCAAACAAGCAAACAGAGAGATGTTACTAGAACAGGGAAACATCAAGAGGACTGAGAATTTTAAGTATCTCGGCGAATGGATTGAACCCAACTTATCAGAAAGAGCATCATTATACAAGAGAGTCAACAAGACGGAACTAGCCTATCGACTGACGAAGAACACACAATAAGAAATGCCTGTCACGCAACCTGAAACTTAAGCACTACACATCAGTCTTACGACCAGAAGCCCTGTATGCCATGGAATGTCTTTCCTTGAACCGAAGAGGTCTAGTAGAGAAATTGTAAATCAGAGAGAGGAGAATCCTCAGGAAGATCCTAGGCCCGGTAAAGGAAGATAGGGAATTCCGAAGGCGGCATAACTTTGAGCTCTACCAACATATTGAGATGCTCTCTGACTGTGTAAGGAAAAGAAGGGTAGCTTTCTATGGCCACGTTGCAAGATTGCCTCTAAACCGACTAACAAACCGTCTGTTCACCTTCTGGTAAAACAAGAAGCTTCGTACCACTTGATTGACAGAAACCGAGAAGGATATTAAAGAACTGGGAATAACAGATCTCAAAAACAGACAGAATGTGAGACGCACGCTGAAGGAAGTCCGTGGATTTCAAGAAAAACCCCGAAGGAAAGGTACCCCCTGGACAGAAGAGAGAAAGGAGTTACAGCTGCAGAAGATGCGACAATACTGGGCAAAGATCAAATCAGAACAGTTGAACAATCGTGGTCCAAAGTAGGCCTATTCGATAAAGAAGAAAAAGAAAAAAAGAAGAATATATACATTTATACATTTATATTTGAAATATATACACTTCCGAGCATAAAATTAGGGTCAATCTGTAATTTGAAGTTATTTTACAAAATTTTAGTTTTTTACGTATTTTTCGGCTGTAACAGTTTACTAACTGATTTCTTGAATAAAACAAAAGGTTTCTCTTTTTCAAAGTTTATTGAAACTAATGAAAATGAACAATTTTAACTTGATATGCTAAGTAATGAAAATGAACAAGTTTACTTGATATGTTTTTGTTGAAACCAAAGAAATTTTAAGGACAGCATAGCATTTGTTTCTGTGGTGTCGTCTGTCTGTTGTAAATTGTTGTCATTGTTAGTGTTTTGCAATGAGCATAAATCCCGTTGTTGCGCCACAAATTGTGGCGGCTTTAGAAGACGGTCGCGTTCAGCGCGAAACTGCAAGAAAGGTTGGTGTAAGTCTCTCGAGTGTACAACGAGTATGGCGGCGGTTGGAAGAGACAGGTCTGCTCACTCGAGGACCTTCTTTAAGCCGAGGCACAACTCCAACAGCTAAGGATGACCGCTTTCTCGTTTCTAGTGCTTTGAGAAACCGAACAGTCACAGCAGTTTCCCTTCGAAATCACCTGCAAGAAGTGAGAAATGTAAACATAAGTGAGTGGGCAGTTAGGAGACGACTTTATGCTGTTGGATTATCTTCTCGAACTAGAGCTACTGGACCGCCGCTTTCCCGTGCACACCGGATTGCGAGGTTGAATTTTGCACGAGAACACTTGACTTGGACAATAGCGGATTGGAGACGCGTATTGTTTTTCGATGAACCGCAATTCTGTCTTACGGGCTCAGTTAGACATGTAAGAGTGTGGTGACGATAAGGCGAGAGATATGCTCAAGCGTGTAATGCCGAGCGACTACCATTTGGCGGAGGATCACTTATGGCATAGGGAGGCATATCTTTTGACACTCGCACGGAGTTAGTCTTTATCGAGAATGGGACGTTGACTGCGCATAGGTATCTGACAGAGTTTCTAGAAGACCATGTTTTACCATTCATGGTTATTCTTGGAGACGACGCAACATTTATGCATGATAACGCACGGCCCCATACTGCTCGGATAGTTACTGAGTCTCTTGACGAGTGTGAAATCACGCGATTTGTTTGGTCAGCTCGCAGTCCAGATTTAAATCCAATTGACCATATTTGGTATGACATGGGAAAACTTTTACGGAGACATGTGCCGGCCCCCAGAAATTCTAGAGAGCTTCGCGACATACTCGTGCAAGAATGGGACAATCTTCCGTAGAACGTGATCCAAAATCTAATTCAGAGCATGACACGTCGTTTGCAAGCTGTTGTCACTGCCAGAGGAGGGAATACCCACTACTGAAGTCCTTAAACTTTCTTTTGTTTCAACAAAAGCATATAAATGTAAAGTTGTTCATATTCATTACTTAGCATATCAAATTAAAATTGTTCATTTTCATTACTTTCAATAAACTTTGTTAAACTTTTTTAAACAATAAACAACAAAAACCTTTTGTTTTATTCGAGCAATCAATTAGTAAACTGTTACAACCGAAAAAACAAGTAAAAAACTAAAAATTTCTAAAATAACTTCAAATTATGGAGTGACCCTAATTTTATGCTCGGCAGTGTATATATATATATATATATATATATATATATATATATATATATATATATATATATACACTTATCCGCAAAATTAACATACCACATATACATTTCGATATATTTTAATTGTCGTCAATATAATCATACATTTTAAAAACCATATTAAGAATGCAGCACATATCAGAATTATTTCGATAATAATAATAAATTTGACTTAAATAATTGTGGAGAAAAACGAAAACCAAAAATATGGTTTAATTAACAAAATTTTGTAAAAAAAACTGATAATTATTATTCTACACACGAATACAGCTTGTTTTGAAACGTTTTTGGCTTATCAATAACTAGTGTTACCACCTCTAGATATTATTAGACCCTGACACCCCCGGGGCATAGTTTCAATTAGAGATCTAATCGTTTCTTGAGCGATATCTTCACATACGCGGATAAGACCTTGTCGCAGCTTGTCTAAGCTGTTAGGTGGTGGATGTTGACTTCTAACCCGGCGTCCCATTAAGTCCGAAGATGCCCTATTGGGTTCATGTCTGGACTGCAGGCTGGTCACTCCAGGACTTGAATATTAACATAATTTAAATATTCAGTAACAATATGTGCCACATATAGCCTAGCATTATCCTGCATAAAAACGAATCCATCCCCAATCTAAGATGCAAAAAGTACCACAAAATGTTCTAAAATGTCTGTTATGTATCGTTCAGAATGCTGACGTCCACCATCAAGAACCAAAAGATATGTGTGAGCTGTTAAAGGTATTCCATCCCATACCACCAATGAGCCACCTCCATATAAAGTGGTTTCTCGAATGTTAAAACACAAGCGGAATATCTCTCGTGTGGCCTTTTGTACACTCTTCGGCGACGATCAAAACTTACAACGCAAAACCTTGACAAATCTGTAAATATTACCTGCTCCATCATGGAATTCCCAATCCACATGTCTCCTTGCAAAAGCCATTCTGTTTCTTCGGTAGTCTACCGACAAATCTGGGACCAGTAGCTGCTACCCGAGGTCGTAGATTTGAAGCACGAAGTCTTCTTCTTATGGTATCTTGACTAACAGCAGTTCCATGAACCTCAGCAAGTTGTATTTGGGGACTTCGTGCAGTAGTGAACCACTCCCTCAGTGTTCGAAGCATTAAAATTCGGTCCTGCACGGCATTAGTAGCTCGTGGTCGGCCTTGACCAGGTCGTCAAGCGTTATCTTTCTTCTCTATATACCTGTGCAGAACTCTACCGACCGTTGTTTGAGACACTCCATATCTTCTACTAAGTTCCCGATTTGTTAGTACTTCATTGGACAAAGTTACAATTTCAACACATTCATCACGATTTAAATTTTGTGTAGCACGTGGCATTGCGAGCAGTTGTATTACACAAATGACAATTATCGTATCTATTGACAAAACAAGTGAAAACCAATTTTAGAAGCGAGGACAGCTAAAACCTACAAATGGCGTAACAATAAACATTATAATTATACTTGTAATTGATGAATCGAAAAACACATATTATTTCTTGAAATAAATCACTGTATAAGTGGTTCATTAACTTTGCTGTTAAGTGTATATATATATATATATATATATATATATATATATATATATATATATATATATATATATATATATGGGGATATGGGGAAATTTCTGTGTAAATCATTAGCTATAATATCAACCTTCTATCATTCGATATAGTAAATGAATAATAATAAAAAGAGAATAATGACCAAAATAATGATCAGATCGAAGTTCCTGAAAAAGAATCAGAACAAAAATCAACGAGGTTTCCTTTAACGAAGTGTTAAAAGTCCTGGTCGAGGACCCTCTAGCGTCAACGGCGATTTTAGCGTTTTATCATTTCACTCGTCTTTGTCGTCAAGATGGAATCATTGGGTATCTAATGGAGTTTCAAAACAAGATCTAGAGGACTTGTTAAACAAATACACAAGACAAACAGGCCTAGAAGCACCTAAGTTAAATCTTGAAATTGCATCTAGTTTAGGGGAGTCGGCAATTAAAAGAGACAAGTTTTTTTGTCGGAAAAAAAAGTTGGATCGGCTCTGTCAGCACTGGGCTCTGCTTTGTCAATGCTGTTGGAAGAAGAAGAAAGCATAGATAAATTATGCTTTGTAGAAAGACTCAGTGACGCGGTCAATATCTTATCTGACCTACATTTCAGACTCTCAGAATCCAGAAAAGCATTTATTCTGCCAGGCTTGACGAGATACAGTAAAGACGCCCTGACCGCTACCAAGACGGATGAATTTTTGCTTGACGCTGGACAAGCTGAGTCAAAATATGAAACAACACCAAGCCCCCAAAACAACTCGGAAAGGTGCCAAGCATTTAAACTCGAAGGGCCTGCCGGGGAGAAAAAAATATCCGATCCAGGCAGGCTTCCTAGGCTCAACAAATCAAGCGAGACCCCGCCTGTTCTTCAAATCAAGGCAGCAGTACTTCAACGCGAGAGCGCAGACTCAAAAAAATGCCGAAGTACAAGGGCCAAGGGCAAAGACCAAATAAGTAAAAAAGTAAGTTGTATAGCTGGGAGGATAAAAAACTATTTAACTGAATGGCAAAAAATTACTGATAACAATTTAAAATTTCATGCTTTCCCGCCGTTTCTCGTTAATCCTCCGAGTATTAGTAAAAAATAAGACGGATAGAGATGAGGGCATTGTAGTGGTAGGGCACTGGCCAAACCAACCCTGGTACCCACTGTTTAAATCACTACTAGTTTGTAATCTAATAATCTTCAAACCGAACTCTAATTTGTTAATCTCCGCATGTAGAACAAAACTACATCCCAGGGTCAATCAGCTGAGTTTGATTGCAGGTAGATCATCCGGGAGGCCTACCTCAGAGAAGGTGTCCCAGTAGAATCAGCAGAAGTTGTAAAGGTTTCATTATCAATGTCGACTATCAAACAGTATGGGTCAGCTTTAAAGCAATGGAAAAACTTCTGTATAGAAACCAATTCTGACTTCTTTAATCCAGACCCTAAATTGCTGCTCAAATTTTTAATTCAAACATTTGAACAGGGCGCCGTGTACGGATCATTAAATACAATTAGATCAGCGATTTCATTGAACTCGAGTGAAAAAATGGGGGAAAACCTAATGGTAAGTAGATTTTTAAAAGATACCTTCAAGATTAGGGCCTTGAAGCTCGGGCTGATGCTATAGTCCTGAACCATATTAAAAGCTCATAGAGCGCAAACACTAACTAGAAATGTTATTATACCCAGATTTCCAGAGGAACCGAGAATGTGTGTAGCATTAACTCTTATAGAATATATAAATAAAACTAAAAAATTGGGGAAAAAAACTATTTTTATCTATCAAAAACCGTCTTTGTACGGTGAATCAATTAGTAGGTGGGTAATGTCAGAAAGTGGTAGCGATACCTCAATTTCTTCTGTTCACTCCATTACACATGCTGCTACGTCAGTAGCTTATCTGCAAGAAGTAGATTTTAGTATTAATAAAGACGGAACAAAGCTTGAATATATAAATATATTCAACCTTTCCGGAACTCTATAATACTAATGAGTCTTTTTAGGACTACCAAAAACAAATCTCGTATGAAATTTGTCAGTTATTCTATAGCTTTCAGTCCACCTTCGTGGCACTCAACAAAAACCATAAAAATAACATTGATTTTTAAGATCATGTCTTTCCGATACCTTGAGTGGATAGCCATCTGTGGACGCGTTTCGAGATTTATCTCTCATCAGCACAGCTTTGCTTCCATGAACAATATTTTGTAAATCACTCACTTAAAATCCCATGTGTTGATTAGGGTTAGATGTTTTTAATTTTGACATTTTGTGAGAGAGACATGAACTTAGCAGGTTATTGATATAAATGATAAATTTTGAATTGGTAAAACCATACAACATTATAGATAATCAGATAAACTTAATAAAGACGGAACAAAGCTTGAATATATAAATATATTCAACCTTTCCGGAACTCTATAATACTAATGAGTCTTTTTAGGACTACCAAAAACAAATCTCGTATGAAATTTGTCAGTTATTCTATAGCTTTCAGTCCACCTTCGTGGCACTCAACAAAAACCATAAAAATAACATTGATTTTTAAGATCATGTCTTTCCGATACCTTGAGTGGATAGCCATCTGTGGACGCGTTTCGAGATTTATCTCTCATCAGCACAGCTTTGCTTCCATGAACAATATTTTGTAAATCACTCACTTAAAATCCCAACGCGTCCACAGATGGCTATCCACTCAAGGTATCGGAAAGACATGATCTTAAAAATCAATGTTATTTTTATGGTTTTTGTTGAGTGCCACGAAGGTGGACTGAAAGCTATAGAATAACTGACAAATTTCATACGAGATTTGTTTTTGGTAGTCCTAAAAAGACTCATTAGTATTATAGAGTTCCGGAAAGGTTGAATATATTTATATATTCAAGCTTTGTTCCGTCTTTATTAAGTTTATCTGATTATCTATAATGTTGTATGGTTTTACCAATTCAAGATTTTAGTATTATTCAAAAAACGGCATGTTGGTCCAAAAACTCGAAAATGTTTGCTAAAGTTTATAATCGCCCTTTACTTAGAGATAATCAGATTTTTGCGATAGTTGTATTTCAGATATAAAAAAGGGGGCGCATGCATTAAATTATATTATATTCTTTGAATTAACTAATAAAATATGTTTACTTTTATATAAGATTATTATCGTTCTTTATATATATATATATATATATATATATATATATATATATATATATATATATATATATATTATTATTATTATTATCGATAATTCCCCTTTAAGGAGAGCGCTAAAACACAATCAATTAACATGTAATTTTTTCCGCCTTATTCCTTCTGCCCAGAAACCTCTCATATATTCACTGTGTTTCTTTTTCATCTCTTCTGTCCAATTCTTTCCTGTTTGCTTCTCTTTGGGAGTTTGTTCAAACTTCTGTTTTCTGATTTTTTCTCTGTATTTTTTCCTGTCAGTCATGTCTTCTGGGGAGATGTTGAGTATCTTGAGGTCTTCCAAGGTTTCCTTTACCCAGTTGGTTTTCACTTTATTAGTCATCACTATTTTAAAAAATTTCTTGGTCGGTCTGTATTCATTCATCCTATATATGTGTCCATAGAATTTTGCCCTTCTTTTCCTGATGTTGTTCGTAACCGTCTCTGTCTGTTCGTACAGTTCTTTTGTTGGTCTCTTTATCCAGATACCCTCTTTCTGAATCGGCCCATAGATCTTTCTTAGTATTTTCCTCTCTTGTTTTTCTATATCCTTGATTTTCGTTTGTCCCTTGTTACCGTTGTTTCTGAGGCATACAAGGCCTCTGGTAGAAATACTGTATTGTAGTGTCTTAATTTAGCATTGATAGAGATACTCCTTTTGTTATAGTGGTTCCATGTAAGTCTGTATGCTTGTTGTAGTTTTTTGACCCTGTCTTCATTGGATTTTGTGTTCAGTCCTGTTTTATGTATAATCTCTCCCAGGTATTTGAAACTGTCTACTTGTGTTGTCTTTCCATACTTAGTTATAAGTGGGTGTTTGTCTGTGGATTTTGTGTCCACGTACTGCGGTTTTTTCGTAGGAGATTTGTAGCCCTGCTTTGGATGAGATTTCGTGGAGTGTCTCTAGAGCTACTTTGGCTTCTTTTCTACTATTTGTTATGATGGCTATATCATCAGTGAATGCCAAACATTTTATGTTTACGATTCTATCCTTGTGTCTTCCCATCTTTACCCCACTGACTCCTTTTTTCCATGTCCTGATTATTTTCTCTAAAACTGAATTAAATAGAATGGGTGAGAGGCCATCACCCTGTCTCACTCCTGTCTTGATTTCAAATGGTTCTGACACCTCTCCCATGAACTTGAATTTTTATGTGGTATTTGTCAGTGTTTACTGGATTAGATTTCTTGTCTTGTTGTCCACCTACATTTTTTCCAATGTGTTGAAAAGTGTTTTTCTATCTATGGAGTCGTAGGCTTTCTTGAAGTCGACGAATATTACTGTGGTGTTCCTGGTCTTTCTCGTTGTTAGTATTGTTTTCAAGTGCCAGATCTGTACACTGCATGATCTTCCTTTCCTGAACCCTCCTTGGTATTCTCCTATCTGTGAGTCTATCTGAGGTTCTAGCCGATTTAACAGGAATTTGGACAGAATTTTGTATGTCACAGGTAGTAATGATATTCCTCGGTAGTTATTAGGGTCCGTTTTGTCTCCTTTTTTTGTGGAGGGGGTGTATTAGGGCTAACTTCCATTCTTCTGGTATTTTTCCTGTTTCCCAGATGTTTTCGATGATTCTGTGTATTTTAGGTGTAATGTTTTCATGGTCTAGCTTCCAGATTTCCGAAATCAGTTCATCTTCTCCAGATGCTCTGTAATTTTTCAGTGATTTTATTATGTTTACAATTTCTTCGAGTGTAGGGGGTTTGCAATCCGGGTTAGGTTCTGGCTTTTCGAACTGTAGTTTCTGTCTTGGTTTTTCACAGTTGACTAGTGTATCAAAGTATTTTGCTAATATTTCACAATTCTTTTAGGGTTTTTCTCAAATGATCAATCTTGTCTTTTGAAGCATAAGGTCGGTGGTTGATATCCTGTAATATTTTCCCTGAATATTCTATAAAAATTTCGTGTATTGTTTTTGATAAAGTCCTCTTCTATCTCCTTCAACATGTTGTTTTCATAACCTCTTTTTCCTCTGCAAATTATTTTGAAGGAGGCCTTCTGTATCTTGTTAAATTCTTCCCCTTTTTCGAGTGTTTCGTGGCTGTTAAATTTTTTCCAGGCTTGTGTTCTGTGTTCTATAGCTCTTTCGCATGTCATGTGCCACCATCTGTGTTTTCTTTTTCTCGGTGGTTGCCCCAAGTTTAACAATCCTTTCATTTTTCCTGACAGTTCTGTCCAATTGTTACTCTTAATTTTCTTATTTTTTTCTGTAATTTCTTTCTTGTTTAATTGTAGGTACTCTGGGTCTGTTCTGAAAGTTCTGTTGGTTCTCTTGATTTGTCTGTAGGGTATAAATTTCATTTTGATTTGTTGGAGATGATGATCGGATTCGAAAAATCCTTTCCTTGTCCTAACATTCATAATTTCTCTGCTGTTTTTCGTGGATGTCGCTATGTGGTCAATCTGAAATTCTCCTAGGGCGTTGTTGGGAGATTTCCAAGTCCGTAGTATGTTGTGTGGTTTCTGGAATTGCGTTGACATGATTTTGAGGTCGAAATTTCTGCAGAAGTTTATTAAGTTCTCTCCATTCTTATTTGTCCTCTCGTGGGGGCGTGTGTTTTCCTGTTGTGTCTATGAATTTTCTTTCCCTGCCTAATTGGGCATTAAAATCTCCTAGTAACACTTTTAGCTGCTTCGTGGGGATGTTGTCCGCGGTTTCTTCCAGATCTTCCCAGAATTCTTCTATCATCTGCGGGTTTTTCTTGTTGATGTTATTCGTGGGGGCATGTGCGTTGATCAGTGCATAAGCTTTGTTCCCAGATCGAATCCTAAGTGTTGATATTTTTTCTGATTTTGAGGTAAAATCCATTACAGAATGCAGTATCGATTTGTGTACTACAAATCCTGTTCCGAAGAGTTTGAGGTTTCTTTTTGAAATGGTTATGGCTGCCTTCCCTTTATATATTCTGTAGTTTTCCGAGTCAAAGTGGTTCTCATCTGAGAATCGTGTTTCCTGTATTGCCAGTATTTTGATTTTGAATTTATCCATGACGTTCGTCAGTTGTTTCAATTTATCTACTTTCAGTAGTGTGTTCGTGTTGAGTGTTCCCATGTAAAATATTCTCTTAATCTTGAGTGTTTTTGAGAGGCTCCGATTCTTCTCTTCATGACATGCCTGATCCCCTGGAATCCGATGATCAGGTCTATTACCCAGCTTTTTGGACTGGGGCCCAGGGTAGTGGATTATTTCCCGTTGTTCTGACATGATTACTGGTTTGTGTTGAGGTTTTGAAGGTGAAATCCAAACGGATCTCACAAAATTTCGACTCGAGTTTTGAGTTCCAGAAGGTTCAATCACAGCCGAGCTCACAGAGCCAACAGACGCTGACCAGAGTACCGGTGGTTCCCACACAGCCCGCACAGGGTGCTACCATCCGGAGCCAGATGGACCTAGTTTTTTTAATGAGGTGTTACTCTCCCTTCTTTAAAAATTATTCAATCCAAAAAACAAAAAAAGAATGTTTATCCCAAAAATGTTAAAAAAAACGATTAACTATCGCGGAATATTTCTCCGAACCAGAAATTTTTAAACTTCCCCACCCATCACAATAACTATGAAATTTTGGCGGTTCTTAAATGTCCAAATTTTTTTTAATTTAATCCGAAAGTTGTAGTCTTTATAGACTCTATTACTGGTGCAGATTTGTACAATCACACTAACAAAACTATTGCGTCGCACGCTTTCCACTAATTTATATTTAATAGACTCATCAATTTTACCACTTTTTAATATTTTTTTTACACAGAAATTTCCCCATATCCCCATATATATATATATATATATATATATATATATATATATATATATATATATATATATATATATATATTTATATATATATGAAACTAATCAGTATGCGTCTAACGGTTGACCCGCACGGACGCATATATCTCTTGAGAATGGCGAATGTTAGTTCGCCGAAACGTCGAGAATCCGGTTCTTTTCAGAGCCAACCCTCAGCATCAACGCGGAATCCCCGAGAAAACAATACAACACAGGTATCTATCCGCGAAAACCTCAAATACAACATATATACATATATATATATATATATATATATATATATATATATATATATATATATATATATATATATATATACATATATATATGTATATATATAAATATATAAAGAACGATAATAATCTTATATAAAAGTAAACATATTTAATTAGTTAATTCAAAGAATATAATATAATTTAATGCATGCGCCCCCTTTTTTATATCTGAAATACAACTATCGCAAAAATCTGATTATCTCTAACTAAAGGGCGATTATAAACTTTAGCAAACATTTTCGAGTTTTTGGACCAACATGCCGTTTTTTGAATAATACTAAAATCTACTTCTTGCAGATAAGCTACTGACGTAGCAGCATGTGTAATGGAGTGAACAGAAGAAATTGAGGTATCGCTACCACTTTCTGACATTACCGATTTTACCCACCTACTAATTGATTCACCGTACAAAGACGGTTTTTGATAGATAAAAATAGTTTTTTCCCCCAATTTTTTAGTTTTATTTATATATTCTATAAGAGTTGATGCTACACACATTCTCGGTTCCTCTGGAAATCTGGGTATAATAACATTTCTAGTTAGTGTTTGCGCTCTATGAGCTTTTAATATGGTTCAGGACTATAGCATCAGCCCGAGCTTCAAGGCCCTAATCTCGAAGGTATCTTTTAAAAATCTACTTATCATTAGGTTTTCCCCCATTTTTTCACTCGAGTTCAATGAAATCGCTGATCTAATTGTATTTAATGATCCGTACACGGCGCCCTGTTCAAATGTTTGGTTTAAAAAATTGAGCAGCAATTTAGGGTCTGGATTAAAGAAGTCAGAATTGGTTTCTATACAGAAGTTTTTCCATTGCTTTAAAGCTGACCCATACTGTTTGATAGTCGACATTGATAATGAAACCTTTACAACTTCTGCTGATTCTACTGGGACACCTTCTCTGAGGTAGGCATCCCGGATGATCTACCTGCAATCAAACTCAGCTGATTGACCCTGGGATGTAGTTTTGTTCTACATGCGGAGATTAACAAATTAGAGTTCGGTTTGAAGATTATTAGATTACAAACTAGTAGTGATTTAAACAGTGGGTACCAGGGTTGGTTTGGCCAGTGCCCTACCACTACAATGCCCTCATCTCTATCCGTCTTATTTTTTACTAATACTCGGAGGATTAACGAGAAACGGCGGGAAAGCATGAAATTTTAAATTGTTATCAGTAATTTTTTGCCATTCAGTTAAATAGTTTTTTATCCTCCCAGCTATACAACTTACTTTTTTACTTATTTGGTCTTTGCCCTTGGCCCTTGTACTTCGGCATTTTTTTGAGTCTGCGCTCTCGCGTTGAAGTACTGCTGCCTTGATTTGAAGAACAGGCGGGGTCTCGCTTGATTTGTTGAGCCTAGGAAGCCTGCCTGGATCGGATATTTTTTTCTCCCCGGCAGGCCCTTCGAGTTTAAATGCTTGGCACCTTTCCGAGTTGTTTTGGGGGCTTGGTGTTGTTTCATATTTTGACTCAGCTTGTCCAGCGTCAAGCAAAAATTCATCCGTCTTGGTAGCGGTCAGGGCGTCTTTACTGTATCTCGTCAAGCCTGGCAGAATAAATGCTTTTCTGGATTCTGAGAGTCTGAAATGTAGGTCAGATAAGATATTGACCGCGTCACTGAGTCTTTCTACAAAGCATAATTTATCTATGCTTTCTTCTTCTTCCAACAGCATTGACAAAGCAGAGCCCAGTGCTGCCAGAGCCGATCTAACTTTTTTTTCCGACAAAAAAACTTGTCTCTTTTAATTGCCGACTCCCCTAAACTAGATGCAATTTCAAGATTTAACTTAGGTGCTTCTAGGCCTGTTTGTCTTGTGTATTTGTTTAACAAGTCCTCTAGATCTTGTTTTGAAACTCCATTAGATACCCAATGATTCCATCTTGACGACAAAGACGAGTGAAATGATATAGCAATCGCCGTTGACGCTAGAGGGTCCTCGACCAGGACTTTTAACACTTCGTTAAAGGAAACCTCGTTGATTTTTGTTCTGATTCTTCTTCAGGAACTTCGATCTGATCATTATTTTGGTCATTATTCTCTTTTTATTATTATTCATTTACTATATCGAATGATAGAAGGTTGATATTATAGCTAATGAATCTATATTGTTAGATTGTAAGGGAAGTTTTATGAATTTGTGAATCTAATTTGAATTGTCTCATTGGAATGAGAATGAGAAAACACATTGGATAACACTTTGAGATATCTTGTCACTTGTACAAGCTCCTCGGGTTAAAAGTCTAACATGTCCTACAACTTGTGCAGGCTCGTTCGCTCAAAATGTGATTTGTTAACGCCCCTCTACTGAGGCTGTGTTGCTATCTTGCCTCTCGTGCAAGCTTTATCGCACAAATATTACATATATACATATATACATATACACACAAATACACATATATACACACATTAGCTTGATGCATATAAATCTACTTCCATTCTACCTAAGATTCTGGTAATTCTGTTAAACGCGAAATTTGCTAGCTCCCACTCAGTATCCTCATTCTTTATTCTTGAAAGAGTATCAGCTACTACATTGTTTTTTGATGCTATGTATGAAGCGAACAGAAAAATTCTCTTTTTTTTCGGTCCATTGCCAAATGCACTTGGCTAGAGATTTTTTTTTTTGGTATCTTGTACCTCCAATTCTAATTATATATGAGATAGCAGTTGTATTATCTATTTTTTAATAAAACTTGACAATTATTTAACTCATAGCCTAAAATATCTGTTGCTCATTCCACAGCCCGCGTATTTTTTAAAACTATCTGTTGCCCCCAGCCTGTATTAGATGCATCAGTAAAAATTGTAATTTTAAACTCCCCTGTTTTTATCAAGTTTTTTCCGTTAATTAAATTTTCTTTCCACTAGAACAAAACTGGTAAAATATTACTTGAAAAACTAATTTCTATACTGTAATCATTGTTATATTTAATTAGGGCTAATGATTTTTCTCTCTCCAAGACCTTAATATATATCCACCTGTTGTCTAGTGTTGGACAAGCAGCAACTAACTTTCCTATCAGTTGAGATAATTCTATAATTAAGCATTTTTTCTTATTACAAAATATTGAAATCAATGCTCCTAACCTTTCTCCTTTCTCCTCTGTTAATTCTATTTTAAAATGCTTAGAATCAATAACAAAGCCTAAATATTTACTATTTTTTTAATATTTACTAATGTACTCTATTTTTAGGTACTAGACTGCATTTTTTCTTATTAATAAAAAACCCTAGAGATTCCAATAATTGAATTGTTCTTTGTACGTTTGTTTCACAGAGCTTGAGATTTATTTCTATACATATGATATCGTCTAGGTATATCCCAGACGTGAAACCTCTAGCTCTTAAAAATCTCATAACTGGTTTTAAGATTTTTGTAAAAATATTGGGACTTTCCAGTCCAAAAACTAGGCAGTTAAATTGGTAGTAATCCTAAGAATTTTGTACAAGTTTTGTGGACTGATATGCATCTTTAAGATCTATTCTAGCCATAAAATAGTCAGGAATTACAAGACGTGAAACTGTTTGTAGATCCTCCATTTTAATATGATCTGGATCTATGTACTTATTCAGTTTTTTCAGATTCAGAATAAAACGGTCTGAGCCATCCGGTTTTGGCACTAAGAAGTAGGATGAAATGAACTGGTCAGGTTCCGGCTCACATTTTTCAATGACACCTTTCTGAAGTAAGGTTAAAATTGATTTTTTATATTTATCTAACTCTTGGAGCGGTATGTTAACCTTCGGCATACTATTTTATATCAAGCCCCTAGCTAGATTGATTTTGTAGCCCTTAATGCAGTCTAGTATAAAATTATTTTCATCTGCTTTTGCAGAGATGCAATAATTGCTAATTGCTTAGCAATAATTGCTTCATTATTTTCCCGTTTCGTCATATTTCATTACACTAATATTTATAGGGATGTCTTATTATTATAATTATTAATATTTTTTTTAATTATAATATTAATATAATTTTACCTTAAATGATTATTTAATATGTCTCTTTGTCTATAGTCGTAACTAACCTCTCACACGTCGTCATATCTACGCACAGCGAAAAGAGGAAGTTGGTTGATGGTTGCGTAGGGAAGGAGATGGAGGAAGTTTTTCGGGACTCTCAAACGTTGTGGCATCTAGTGTGACCAAAGGTAAATACATAGTAAATATACTTGATTACTTTCAGTTATCTCGAGAACGAAGCTCGAAATATAATTACTAATTCTCTTCAAATGTGTGCAATATTATTGTTCCCCGTGGTGTGAAACTTACTAAAATATTTTTTTGAATGTCCAGACGTCAATAAAGAATTTCAATATGTTATGGCAGCCGCCGCTAGATAAAATATTTTTCGAAAATGATGGTCGTTAGATATAAAGGTGTTAGACAGATCCATTTTTTTTTTCTAGAAACGTGTACAATCTTATTATTCCACATGTTGCAGAACCTATTAAAACATTTTTTTAATGAAACCAGCCATAAATTTAAATGAGAAACGTGGTCAGAGATTTAGATTTTTCACCCAGGTTAAATAAAATACTTGTTAATTTGTTTGTTACAAAAAATAAACTAAATACATTCAAAACTCGGAATAGAAAAACAGTTTAAATAACCACAAATATTTTGGCACATAATTCCATTAATATCCCATGTTCCAAAATGATTTTCACTGATTTCAAGAACAAACTTTTCTGTGTGAAACTTGGGGGGTCTCGTCTCGGCCAGAATTGTTCGAGTTTATCTGTTAAACGCGAAATTTGCTAGCTCCCACTCAGTATCCTCATTCTTTAAAAAAGGTTTTAAAAAAGTCTGAGTTTTGTCCGAAAACAAATTTATCAGTGGTCGCAGTAGATTTCAATTGACGGTTGGGATGACGTTTGTGTTTGCGTCCCGCCAGTAGCGCCGGTGTGTTTTCTTGGTAAATTCTTGGTTCGGAAAATGCGGAAAATAAATAGAAAATTCGAATCATCTTGCGACGGGACTTGCAGGTGAAAGTGCGGAAATGTGTTACCACCGATAGGTGTTAGCGTAATAGCGTAAATGTCGTGGTAAGAAAATTCGATTTTTGATTTGAGGAATTTTGGAAAATTCGCCCTCACCAAACCGCAGCCGGCAAAGAAGCTAACTTTACAACCCTTGCAGAAAAGAGTTGAAATTTGCGAATTGCCACAGAAAAAGTTGCTAAAGTTGAAAGATGGATGAAATATGACGCGAGAATAATGGGCGACGATTCCCAGGGCTCTGGGAGGCGCATTGGAGCGAAACCTAGCGAAACGTGCAAGCTTAGTTAAAGAATGTCGACAATTTCCGGTGGAAGGACACCGTTCAAAATTTTCTGAAAAATTCGAATGCACCTGTCAGCTAGAACACAAAATGCGATTTTCGTTTGTTTGCAATAACTTTGCCAGTTGCGAACTTTTTGCAACTTTTAATAGCTTGTGGTACGGTCCAATCTGTTCTCGATCTGCCAATGTAGGGCAGGAATTTGTGCCATTCGTAATTTTTCTAGATCTCGATTGCGGATTGACATCCTACCGGTTTCCTACTATCGGCTGTGGCAATCTCTTGCCCGGCACATCGGACGCAAGATACCGTCGACCTCCATCGAACGGTGTACAAGAAATTTCAAAATTCCATTCACTTCCGGTTCGGCAGCCGCAAACGTCCGGTTTTACAAAAATTTCTACCGCATGGCCGTTTTAGCAAAAACTCGCACGGCATCTTCGAGGACCCCGAGAGGAAGAACCTACGAAACCGGATCCGCAAAGGGAATTCGTTCCGTTCAGCGGGCGGCTCGCAATAGAACGTCAAAAAAACCTCTTTTTACGATTTTTTTTTTCGGTGTTTCGCAACTATCTCCAAATTTTCAGCGAAGACTCAGAGAAAGCGGAATTTCGTTTTCGCACCGCACCCCCGCCGCCTTCGGCGGCACCACAATATCGCAAAGATAAGTCAATTGTCAGGAGTTATTTAAGCATTTTAAAAATTATGCTTCCTCCCGGCAAAATTTCTTTCGAAAATCACACAAAATGTCCGTTTTCCTTCTCCAAACCCGATTTGACACATTATATTAGTTATGTAATAAGATAATAATATAATTATATATAATAATATAATTATAAGATTTTTAATTTGAACGAATTTTAATGAATTATTTAAGATTTGATGTCGCGCTTCTAAGTAAGACAAAATGTAGGGTCTGTCGCTGTATGAAAAACTTCACAGTATTCTGCATCAATCTGCAACTAAAAATTTAAGAGCTACTATATCCTAAATTTACTTTTTAACATCGATTCTGATGATATGTCGGCAGTGATGCGTTTTTGTTGGCGAGCTTTCTGATGAATCATAGTGCTCGAATGGATTTTTAGCCAGTCATTCTTAGTTTTTTTTTCTGGGAAATATTATCTTATAATTATGTAATATTTTCTTTATTTATATTTTATAGTTATATATTTTTAACACTGTCGTTTAAGTTTAATTAATTGTTCTTACAAAATTGTTTAGTTTAACAAAGCGTTGCACGTAATTCTCTTTCATATATAATGAACACAAGTTTGAAACCAATGCATATTTTTTTTCTTTAATTTATATAATATTTACATCCACTCCTTGAGGGGATATGTTTACTTCATTTAGAATGGGAAGCATGTCTGCTAAATAAGACAAACATTGCAACCATATTTGATCAAATCATTTTAGACACTGTCATGACTACGTTCGTTAAAAAAAACTGACTTCATCTTTTAACTAAAAAAATCAGGTCAACATTTTTCCTTTCGACAACCATCTGACTCCTTAAGGAGAGATCTATGGCTACTACAAATAATCTCGAATTTAACTCCCTGGATTTTATAAAAATTTTCACTTTCACATCATTTAAAACTTTCTTTAATGCATTAGGTATTCGGTGAATCTCGAAACGCGTGTGTAAATGGCTATCCACGTAAGTTAAATATAAAGAAATGGTCTTAAAAACATTGCTCCTTTCCTGGTATTTATTAGTGACGCAAATATTTGTGTATAAATGTATTTTATTAGTGATGCAAAAGTACTGTTATTAGTAATAACATAATAGTATGTACTAGTAATATATATATGTACTAGTAATAACATAATAGTATAATTCAATATTCTGTGTGGTATTAGTCAGGGAAGTAGTTGTTTGAACATTGGATTTGTCATAGTAGACTTAATAAGACTTAATATTATAGCGAAACGAACAGGTTGAATATATAATATTCAAGCTACATTTCGTCTTTAATATGACTAAAATATGTAATTTGAATTAGGTCCAGGATGAAAATAATAAAACCTCATGTGAATCCGTGCGGAAATATTCTAATAAATTCGTTCTCATCTCAACTCCGTACAAAATTTGATTTCCTGCAAATATAAATTCAAACGTTTGCAGTCATAAAGAAAAGAAGGCATTTTAATATCTTTTATTGTAAGAGAGTTTCTGATATGATAACGCGCGAGTTCGATTCCGATGCGTCTTTTCGGTCTTTATTAAAAGCGCGTCGACGAAACGAATGGTTTTCGGTCGTAATTCTTGTTTTGTCGCAAAGGTTGAAGGGCTAATCTATTACTTAATTTAGTTTAATATTCGTGAAATTTATTCTTCCGCTGCCATGAATATTAATTCGTGAATGAAATGAATTATATCGGATCGGAATTTTACACTGAATGGACTTTTCCCTATAATAAATTTAAATGATTTTTTTATTGAAGTCGGTGAAATCGTTGTCTATTAAAGCGCAGAATAATTAAATTAGTAAGACACTTTTAAGTTCTAAGACAAATTGGAATGGTTAATATAATTTAACTGTCAAAGAAAACATTGACTTGTCTGCTATTGGTACATTTTCACCTTATAATTAAATCCATATTTTTTTTTAATTTTTAATGAATGCGTATCCCAATTTGACATAGAATTTTCTTTTTTATTAAAGGAACAAATTACCGTGATTTTAATTATATTTTATTCAAAAGACTAGATGGACAAAAGTAAACCGACAAGACCTGAAAGTGATTTCAAAGTCAAGACAAAATAGTTATTTCGTTGATAAACTATGCAGATAAGACTTTACAGGAAAGTTAAATTTGTATCAAATTATTTATGTAAAAGTTTGTTTTTTGAACACTGCCCATATTGATTTTTAAGCGAATCGATGTTGAAAATTCGAAAATGAATATTCAACGAGCGTCCAGACAATGTATTGAACACACTTCGTGTGCACAAACTAAATACGACCAGTGTAGTTCATGTCGCTAATGTTTGCAGATTTTGATAAATCACGGTGATTAGTTACAGATACGTTTACCAATGATAAGAACTGAAATATTCAAAATTTCATACAGTAATACCCGACGTTGAAATGTTTGTGTAAATTTAGATATTTGTGAAACTGTGTAATGTAGTGTGTTATCTAATTAAATTCGTAATTCATTGTCGTGCAATGTGTGTGAATAAAGGTATATATAAATAAATGGTTATTGATATTGTGTTAATAATTATATGTAAAGCAGTATTTAAATAATATTAGAACGTTAAATTAAAATGTAATATAAATAAAGAGTGTTCTACGGAAAGGTATACTTTTGTAACAGGATGCTATTTTGGTATTACTCTTACTATTTTGGTAATTTTTTACTAGGGGCATGTGAGACGTTTGGAAATAATGTTTAAGTTCAGTTGATACAAAAGCTTTTTTTCAGTTGATACTAAAGCAGAATAAATAAGATTTGCCTAATATGTTGTAGCTTGTTAATAATAACCTTAATCTTCATGAAAAATTAATTTCCATGTCGAATGAAAATAATGGTGTCACGTCAGAGGTGACTCCATAATACAATAAGTTAGTTGAGTTTAGTTTAAGGGGCAACGAAAAAGCGAAGTGTTTAAGCTATGGATTTAGGGGTGTGCGGGAAAAAAGTCGACGGATAAAGCCGAGAATAATTGCAAAAAGGGGATGAAAAATGATATCAATTCGGACAAGAGCGAAAGAAACGGAGGAAGAACGAAATGTACAAACACTTTCAATCTTCATCGCGTTCGGAGAGCATTTCAATTAAGCTGTGGAGATTTATTCGCCTCGAACTTATTTACGGCCAGAGGAGCGGGATTAAAAACAAAAATTAAGACGAAAATCATGTTCCTTATACTCGCCCAACTTCGCCAAAGTAATTAATTATACAACAAAAGATTTTAACCACTGCTTTTACATTTAAAATCGCCACTCCACCAACTTCTTTCAACATAATCTCCTATATTGTAAACTTAATAGAATAAATGAAACATTTTCAACCTCTTATCCCGACTGAATTATAGATGAAGCGACACATAGATGGACATCAAATTATAGTTAGTTCCAAGCTCGGATTATCGTCTTGGCTCTTACAATCCTCAAATCCACCCTTGAAACGGATACGATTCTCTCCCCCAGTTTCCTGCAGCTGGATTTCTCGATCTTAATTCTTTCCACCCAACCCTCACTGGTCCGCATATGAAATATATCCAAGCCTCACATCCATTAAAGCTTTATTTAATCGCACCCCAACCGCATTGGCCCTATCTGCAGAAGTATTTATTGTGGTTCACTTGCCGTCTAGTTTCAATTCGTCCCAACAACGGATTTACATTTCGCGCAATTATTCACCGTTGAAAGATGATTTAGCGCCGAGTTTTGTCGATGTGTAATTAGAAATTGTTAACGAAGGTTTGAAAGGTTTTCGAATGGGCTTGAACTTCCCGAGGAGTTTAATTTTGATTCAATTAAAATCGACGAATCCCTTATATCGTACGATTTAATGCAGACGATATGTTGAGGAGATTTATTTCCCGAAAGAAAATCGTTTATGTAGAGAATCGTGGATAAATTTAAATTCGAATCAATAGAACCTGATCAATCACCCTCTCAGATTCAGTTCGAAAAAAGTTAATCGATTTTAAGTTATTTTCTCTGCAGCACTATATAGACAGAAAAGTCTATACATACAAGACAAGACACACAAGACTATACAGACAAGGCTAGACAGATGAGACTAAACAGATAAGACTAGACTTATAAGACTAGATAGACATGACTAGACGAACAAGATAAGACAGACATGACAAGGCATAGAAAGTACACAGAGAAGACTAGCCAGAAGAGACTAGACAGACAAGACTAGACAGATAAGACTAGACCGACGAAGTAGAGTTAGAGAAGGCTAAAGAAACAAGACTAGATAGACAAGACTAGACAGACGAGACATATAAGACTGAAGAGACAAAACTATATAGACAAGACTAGACAGATAAAATTAAACGGGCAAGTCTAGATAGGGAAGAGTAGACAGACAGGACTAGACGGACAAGACAAGACAGACAAAACTAGACAGATATGTTTAGACAGACGAGACTAGACAGAGAAGACTACAGAAACAAGATTAGACAGTCGAGACTATACAGACAAGACTGGACAGACATGACTGTACAGACAAGATTGGACAGACAAGATTAGACCTGCAAAACTAAACAGACAAGACTAGACAGGCAAGACTGGACAGGCAAGACTAGAGAGACAAGATTAGACAGACAGGGTTAGGTTTTTTAGACAGTGTTTTAATGTTTGTTTTGGAATTGTATTAAATCGAGTGAATAGTTTTTTTGTATTTAAAGTCGACATGTCGTGTGGGGGTTGGGTTTTTTATTTCTCATTTCGGTTTCATTTTATTTATGTCTCATTTTGGTTTCGAAAAATAACGGTTTGTGTGCGTGGTTGAATTTATGGGGTTGTTAGGATGCACACGACTGCTATTCCTTTGGGCATTACCCTATTTGTTCAAATGATTAGCCTATCAAGGTAAATAGGCAACATTCTTTTCATTCGCTTTTAACAAATGGTTGTTACCAGTTTCATGGGGAAGCAACACTAGCGATTAATTTAAATGGGTATATTAGGTGTTATCAGTATTTGATTAATTTTAAGGTTAGTTTTTTTACAAATTAATGCTTAACACATTTTACGTAATTGTGCTTAGAAAATTTTAGTTTGGAAATTTTGGATAAATGATTTGTCAAGTAAAACTTAGCTTGGGATTTTGACGAAATATAACGTACATATTTGTTAAAGATCAACTGAAGAATTACCCTTAATGTTCTATAGAATTTGTAATTATGAAATTAAGTTAAATCGTTCACCTAATTGCGGTAATGTAGTTGTCCTAAGCTTAATTTTTCTTGTTTCCTTTTTGTAGTTTTGATATTGTTGTAGAGTTTGTAAGTTAAAAAAACGAAGCAAATTGCAGTGGTTCCAAGTAACGTACAGATATTGGATAGCGCAACTACAGAGAATTCTGATTGCAGGTGCTAATGAGGTGAGATTGCAGTAATTGGCTCTCTACGTGCCTCACTTACATTTTATGGGCGAAGGGAACGCGATATGTAAGCCCAATTTCAACCACATTTCATCGCTTGCAATTGCGAAAAACAAATATACACAGAAAATAGTAGAAAAAACAAAAACGTTTAATTGGGGAATAATTGAGAATTGCTGAATAATTAGTGGAGTTTGGATTGATAGGCAGTGTTTTCCAGTAATTTACACATTTTGCTACAACGTACATTCATTAGACACAATGTGAACAAGTCTATGATGGATATGCAAATTAAGAGGTCAATATTTGTGGTTTTCTCATTTCGTATTTGATTTACTCGAAAAATATACCAAAAGATAAGACGAGACAACACTCCAGACAAAATCAAACAAAGCCGGACAAGACCAGATCAGATAAACAAGACTGACAGTGGAAGGATGTGCAAGGATATGCAAGACCATACAAGACTATACAAGATCAGACAAGACCAGAAATGATCAGACAAGACCAGGTAGGATCAGAAAAAGGAAGACAAGACCATACAATACCATATAAAACTTGACAAGATCAGGTAAGACCCGACAAGATCAGGTAAGACCAGACATGAACGGTCAAGACCAGACAAGACACGATAAGACCAGGCAATATCAGACAAGACTACACAAAAACTACACAAGACCAGACAAGGCCATACAGATCCAGACAAGAGTAGATAAGACCCGACAAGACCTTACAAGACCAGTTAAAACCAGACAAGGCCAAAACAAGAACAGACAAGACCAAACAAAACCAGGCAAATCCAGACAAGAACAGACAAAACCAAAAAGACCAGACAAGACCAGACAAGGCCAGACAAGACCAGACACGACCAGACACGACCAGAGAAGACCAGACAAGACCAGACAAGACCAGACAAGACCAGAAAAGACCAGACAAGACCAGACAAGACCAGACAAGACCAGACAAGACCAGACAAGACCAGACAAGACCAGACAAGACCAGGCAAGACCAGGCAAGACCATACAAGACCACACAATACCAGGCAAGACCAGACAAAACCAGACAAGACCAGACTAGACTAGACAAGACCAGATAACACCAGAGAAGACCAGACATGACAAGGCAAGACCTGATAAAAGCAAGGAAGACCAGATAAGCTCAGATCAGAGAACTCTGCCCTTGCTCCGCTTTGTTTGATCTTATATAGTCTCTCTTATGACCATTTTTGGTCTATCTGGTCTGCTGTGCTTTTACCTTGTCTCGTCTCGTTGAGTCTTGTTGAGATTTTTTGTTTAATTTCAAAATTAAAATCAATTTAATAATCCTTAACATAATATAACTAATACATTTCGGATAATGTCAGAAGAAATTATAGGAATTATGAAATTCTTGTACAATATAGAAAACCTTTTGTGCTGGGTGTTCCTTTATTTTTGCTCTAAATATATAGTAATAGTTGTTAGTGAGGGCAAGCGGGAGCTTATTATATAGTTTAATCGCGACGTGGAATTGCCTTTTACCGCAGATCGCTAGATTGGTCTTAGCTGGTCTTATTTGTTGGAAACGTCGCATTTCATAATCATGAAAATCTTTATTTTTAGTAATGTTCTGTTTTTGGAGGTGTACTAAACACCGTACTTTTAATATATAAAGACATGGGAGTGTCAATATTTTATTGTTAATGAAGTATGGTTTGCATGAAGTTTTAATTCCGGGTAAAATTATTAAAATTATTTGATATAAATTGAGGGTATAATTGCCCTTATGACACGTTTTTGAGCGTTAAATTGGGCTTCGATTTGCGGAGCCATACCCCATACTGCAATGCCATACATCAATCTTGACTGAAATTCTGCGTAGTAGAGTGTAATTAAGGTCGTTTTTGTTACAAAATTGTTGGCTATTTTTTTTACTAAGGTTTCTGTGTTGATGTTCCATTTTATGGTATCTTGTAAATAGACCCCAAGAAAGTTCTGGTTGGTTCTAGCTAATTCTGTATCGCCGATTTTTAGTTTAATAGCTTCCAGGGCTCTCCTAGTAGTTCGAATTGCCATGTATTTTGTTTTATCCTTGATTAGCAGTAATTTGTTAGCGGAGGACCATTTGTGTATTGTACTGAGGAGCTTGTTTGCCTGTATTTCGTTTTCTTCCGACGTTTTGTTAGAGATAATGAAGCTGGAGTCATTTGCGTACAAAGTGCAGTGTTCCCCTTCTATGTACTTGGTAATGTCAGCTATATATATATATATATATATATATAAATATATACATACATATATTTATATATATATATATATATATATATATATATATATATGTTGTATTTGAGGTTTTCGCGGATAGATACCTGTGTTGTATTGTTTTCTCGGGGATTCCGCGTTGATGCTGAGGGTTGGCTCTGAAAAGAACCGGATTCTCGACGTTTCGGCGAACTAACATTCGCCATTCTCAAGAGATATATGCGTCCGTGCGGGTCAACCGTTAGACGGATACTGAGAGCTCGTTCGTGCGGTGCGACTACTTATAGCTGTCTGGCTTCGGGTCATGCGCGTTGTGTGCGGTGCTTCGGTTCGGTTGTTTATTTGTCTTGTTGGTCGTACATGAGTCTGGGGTGTCTGGGGTTGCATTTTTAGGGTGGATATGATCGGTCGCCATGCTGGGGGCAGTCTCAAGGAATCGTCTCTCGTGTTCATGCAGTAGTCTCGTTTTTCTATCTCTAAAAATGCAACCCCAGACACCCCAGACTCATGTACGACCAACAAGACAAATAAACAACCGAACCGAAGCACCGCACACAACGCGCATGACCCGAAGCCAGACAGCTATAAGTAGTCGCACCGCACGAACGAGCCCTCAGTATGCGTCTAACGGTTGACCCGCACGGACGCATATATCTCTTGAGAATGGCGAATGTTAGTTCGCCGAAACGTCGAGAATCCGGTTCTTTTCAGAGCCAACCCTCAGCATCAACGCGGAATCCCCGAGAAAACAATACAACACATATATATATATATATATATATATATATATATATATATATATATATATATACATACAAAGATAGTTTTATTAATGACTAGATAATTAAACAAATACCATAGTATATTTTCAACCAAGAAAATATATATACGTTTAATGAGGGTGTAGTCAAAGCTTAGGTCGGTAAAAAGAAACTCTTTGTTATATAATCGAGCTTTCGGGAATGCATATTCCCTTTCTCAAGACATCTAAAAATAATTTATTTGTTAGTACACCTACATGTTATTTAAGATGGTTTGTAAACTGTTTACTAACGTGAGGTTGACATAAACAGTAGCTTCATGACACACTTAGCAAAAATTCAACCACATTGAAAAAGGTATTATGTAATACCTCACACAACAACAAAAAAATAAGATTTAGAATAGGAGAGTTAAGCCCTCATGTTTTATAATAAAACAGATTACAAAATAAAATTGAATTTACCAAAAATTAATTACTTAACAAAAAAGATACAAAACTGAAAACGTGTGCTACAACATGGTGCCACGGTGATGAAAACGGAAATGGACTAGTTTTTTAATTACATTATATTGACATCTTTAAGTGGATTGTGCGCAATCCCGGTAACTGAACTGATTCATAATGCGCATGTACCCGCACACGGGTGTGTGAGAAAAGAATATACAAGCTGATTCTTTCCACCAACAGATCGATTACATTACAATGAATTTAAGAAAATCCACAAAAACGCCTTTTTTCAATCAAAACAGCAGCCAACCGCATGATCAAGAAAACACAACGATTACGTTTTACGAACGAGATAGAATTTTATGTTCTAATTTTAGTATGTAATCATATATAATGCTAAGATTGTTAACATCAGTTTTCTTGTTCATACTATCGACCTCTCCCTTGATGTAAAACATTTCTTTAAAAATTCTTTTATGATAATTTCTTTCTGTGCATAACACTCTCACCTTGCCCAAATCCATTGAATGTTTATTCATAATTACATGTTCTGACAAGGCACAAGACACCTTATCTAGTCTGCAATCACTTTTGTGAGACGTAATGCGTCCCGACAAACACCTAGAAGTTTGTCCTATATAAATTTTGTTACAATTCAGACAAGGAATATTGTATACCACATTTGATTTTTCTAATGTGTCTAACCTGGTTTTTGATTTTGTGAATAAATTGCTATTGGTTATTAAGATGCGCTGGGCAATCTTAACATCCTCACCTTTAAAAATGTTTATGAGTTTCGGTGTTAACGACTCTATATATGGTAGTGAACAGGAAAACGTGGGGTTGTTACTATGTGGGTTTTCCACATTATTCTCTTGACTTCTAATACTTGGTGGACATCCTAATATGTTTACATTTGAAATATAGTGTGCGTTTACAACATTATCCGTACTCGGATTCAAGGGAGAACTGAACAAAAGTTTGTTAACTAAATGATTCAGATATAAATTTTCCAGCAGGATATCTCTCACCATCCCTAGGCATTCAATCACGAAATCAGGGTGTGACAATTTCATTACCCTGCATCTCATCACCAAGACTAGATTGATCTTCATTTTCATTGGATGATAGGAATGAAAATTAAGCCATCTGTTGCTCGTGCAGGGTTTTCTGTACCATTTAGTTTTTAGTATGTTATTGCTAGTTCGGAAGACTTTCATGTCCAAAAACGGAATCGAGTTGTTAGAGTCTTCCTCTTCTGCTGTAAATTGTAGGTTGGTGTTATAACCATTGAAAACATTGAGTGCCTCAACCATTTTATCCTTGGGGACACATAATATCAAATCGTCAACATATCTTTTAACAAAGGGTATATTGAAAGGTATTTTTTAATAACTGTCTGCGATAAGATCATCCAAGACAAATTTACTAAAATAGGGGATATAGTTGACCCCATTGGTGTACCAAAAATTTGTTTATAATATACGTCATTATGAACAAAAACATTTGAGTCAAAAATAAATTCTAAAGTTTGTCTAAAAGTGTCGAAATCAAGAGAGCAATGTGGTGTAACTTTTTCCCAATGTTTTCTTAAACTCGTTACTATAACAGATAACGGTAAATTGGTGAAAAGTGAGACGACATCAAAACTGACCAACACATAATCATCAGGTAGTTTTAAATTGTTAATGAAACTGCTAAAAGTTAGTGAGTCCTGTACATAATAATCATTGTCTGAATCATAAGAATTAGCAAGTATGGTTGCCAGCCATTTGGCCAATTTACTATTTGGAGAGTCTACCGACGACACAATACGTCTAACAGAGAGATTAGGTTTATGAATTTTGGGCAAGGTGTAGAGTCTAGGGGCAACCGCATTATAAATAGTCAGTGTTTTACATGTGATTTCATCAACCAACTTGCGTTTCTTTATATTAGCGACAATTCTGTTAGCTTTTTGTTGTAAGGTGCAAACAGGGTTGTTTTTTAATTGCCTATAATATTTTGTGTCATTAAGTAACTCACATGTTTTGTTGGTGTAATCATCTTTTGACATTATTACTGTTACATTGCCTTTGTCACTCCTTACAACATAGAGGTCTGGGTGTTGTTTCAAAAAATGTTTGCATTGATCAAAAATTTTTCTTAAATGGTGTGCATTATTTGAATTTTTATGAAAAAAGTTAGTTATTGTATTAGTGAATTGAGCCCGGTAAGTGTTCTGATGGTTTTTATCTACATTTAACAAAATGAGTTCTAAATCCGCTAATAGGTTGGATAATTTAATATCGCCTATTATGGGATTTATTCCAAACTTTGGTCCTAAAGTTAGTAACCTTTTAACATCACTGGGTAATATTGTGTCTGTTAAATTTTTTATCCATTTGTCTTGTATTTTAATATTAAGAAACTCATCCGTTCTCAACTCACCTAATTTTTTAATGTTATTCTTTTTGATTTTGTGAAACTGGTTGTTGTATTTTATACTAATTCTTCTATTAAATTCTAGTAAAATGTGACTAGGCAATATAACAGTTAATTTACATTTGTTGTCCTTTAGTAAATGTATTAGAAAAATGTTTTAGAAATGTATTAGACAATGATTATTATGTACAGGACTCACTAACTTTTAGCAGTTTCATTAACAATTTAAAACTACCTGATGATTATGTGTTGGTCAGTTTTTATGTCGTCTCACTTTTCGCCAATTTACCGTAATCTGTTATAGTAACGAGTTTAAGAAAACATTGGGAAAAAGTTACACCACATTGCTCTCTTGATTTCGAAACTTTTAGACAAACTTTAGAATTTATTTTTGACTCAAATGTTTTTGTTCATAATGACGTATATTATAAACTAATTTTTGGTACTCCAATGGGGTCAACTATATCCCCTATTTTAGTAAATTTTGTCTTGGATGATCTTATCGCAGACAGTTTGGAAAAAATACCTTTCAACATACCCTTTGTTAAAAGATATGTTGACGATTTGATATTATCTGTCCGCAAGGATAAAATGGTTGAGGCACTCAATGTTTTCAATGGTTATAACACCAACCTACAATTTACAGCAGAAGAGGAAGACTCTAACAACTCGATTCCGTTTTTGGACATGAAAGTCTTCCGAACTAGCAATAACATACTAAAAACTAAATGGTACAGAAAACCCTGCACGAGCAAAAGATGGCTTAATTTTCATTCCTATCATCCAATGAAAATGAAGATCAATCTAGTCTTGGTGATGAGATGCAGGGTAATGAAATTGTCACACCCTGATTTCGTGATTGAATGCCTAGGGATGGTGAGAGATATCCTGCTGGAAAATTTATATCCGAATCATTTAGTTAACAAACTTTTGTTCAGTTCTCCCTTGAATCCGAGTACGGATAATGTTGTAAACGCACACTATATTTCAAATGTAAACATATTAGGATGTCCACCAAGTATTAGAAGTCAAGAGAATAATGTGGAAAACCCACATAGTAACAACCCCACGTTTTCCTGTTCACTACCATATATAGAGTCGTTAACACCGAAACTCATAAACATTTTTAAAGGTGAGGATGTTAAGATTGCCCAGCGCATCTTAATAACTAATAGCAATTTATTCACAAAATCAAAAACCAGGTTAGACACATTAGAAAAATCAAATGCGGTATACAATATTCCTTGTCTGAATTGTAACAAAATTTATATAGGACAAACTTCTAGGTGTTTGTCGGGACGCATTACGTCTCACAAAAGTGATTGCAGACTAGATAAGGTGTCTTGTGCCTTGTCAGAACATGTAATTATGAATAAACATTCAATGGATTTTGGCAAGGTGAGAGTGTTATGCACAGAAAGAAATTATCATAAAAGAATTTTTAAAGAAATGTTTTACATCAAGGGAGAGGTCGATAGTATGAACAAGAAAACTGATGTTAACAATCTTAGCATTATATATGATTACATACTAAAACTAGAACATTAAATTCTATCTCGTTCGTAAAACGTAATCGTTGTGTTTTCTTGATCATGCGGTTGGCTGCTGTTTTGATTGAAAAAAGGCGTTTTTGTGGATTTTCTTAAATTCATTGTAATGTAATTGATCTGTTGGTGGAAAGAATCAGCTTGTATATTCTTTTCTCAAACACCCGTGTGCGGGTACATGCGCATTATGAATCAGTTCAGTTACCGGGATTGCGCACAATCCACTTAAAGATGTCAATATAATGTAATTAAAAAACTAGTCCATATCCGTTTTCATCACCGTGGCACCATGTTGTAGCACACGTTTTCAATTTTGTATCTTTTTTGTTAAGTAATTAATTTTTGGTAAATTCAATTTTATTTTGTAATCTGTTTTATTATAAAACATGAGGGCTTAACTTTCTTATTCTAAATCTTATTTTTTTTGTTGTTGTGTGAGGTATTACATAATACCTTTTTCAATATGGTTGAATTTTTGTCCAGTGTGTCATGAAGCAACTGTTTATGTCAACCTCACGTTGGTAAGCAGTTTACAAACCATCTTAAATAACATGTAGGTGTACTAACAAATAAATTATTTTTAGATGTCTTGAGAAAGGGAATAAGAATTCCCGAAAGCTCGATTATATAACAAAGAGTTTCTTTTTACCGACCTAAGCTTTGACTACACCCTCATTAAACGTATATATATTCTTGGTTGAAAATATACTTTGGTATTTATATACATACATATATATATATATATATATATATATATATATATATATATATATAGAGAGAGAGAGAGAGAGAGAGAGAGAGAGAGAGTGATAATAGGGTTGGGGAGAGTGCACTGCCTTGTGATACCCCTATATTTGTAGTTACCAGGGAAGATAGCCCATTCTCTGTACCGTTGTCTATTCTCACGAACTGTTTCCTGTTGGTTTTAAATGATTCAAGCTATTTCGTTGCTTTGCCTCTAATGTCATACCTGTCTAACTTGTTTAGCAGCATATTGTGCGCCACGCAATCAAATGCTTTAGATAGATCGCAGAAAATACCTATCGAACATTTTCCACGATCCACTTCCACTAAGATTTTATTTTAGGTATGGATAATCGCGGTTGCAGTGGACCTACTTTTGCGGGAACCATGTTGTTCGCTTGGTATCACTTGGTATTTGTTAACGAATTGCATTAGTCTATTGAGCCGGCTATATTCTAAGATTTTAGATAGAACAAATACTAGGGCAATTGGCCTATAATTTTCTATAATAAGATTTATCGCCTTTTTTGTGCACTGGTGTAACAATACATGTTTTGAGAACCGTAGGGAACTCTTCACTGGTAAATGATACATTGACTATAAGCGTTATAGGGACTAGAAGATTATTCATGAATTCATTTAGGAGTTTACATGGTATTCCATTGGTTCCACAACTATTTTTATTTTTAATTTTATCAATAATACTGGCCATTTCAATTTCGTTGTATTCGTTGAAAATTATATGTGTGGGGAGGGAGTGAGAATAAAGGAGTAAGGAACTTCGGAATAGAAAATTCTAAAGGACAAATGGAGACAGAACAAGGGGAGATGCTGAAAATATGGGAGGAATACGTAAAAGAACTCTACGATAAGAAACACCGCCCGCAAGTAATTAAAATAGAGATAGAGGAGGCGGTTGATGAAAAAGGGCCCAGCATATTGAAAACAGAAGTAGAGAAGGCAATTAAGGACATGAAGAGGAGGAAAGCTACAGGGGAAGATGACATACCAGTGGATTTGCTGAAGGAAATCGGAGATGGAGGTTTGAAAGCGTTGACACAACTCATCAACAAAATCTACGAAACTGGGGAATGGCCTAAAGGGTTTTTAGATGTCACAATGGTTGCTCTAGAAAAGAAACAGCTAGCCAAGAAATGTAGTGATTACAGAACAATTAGTTTGATCTCACACGTGGCGAAGATCATTGAAAAAATACTCAATGGACGGATAGAACATAAAATCGAAGAAGTAATGGAAGATAATCAGTTTGGATTTAGGAAAGGAAAAGGAACCAGGGACGCCATAGGCATGATGAGGATATTGTCGGAGAGAGTTTTGACTGTTAACGAAGAAGTCTACGTGTGTTTTGTAGATTGGCAGAAGGCCTTCGATTGAGTTAACTGGACAAAATTGATGAATATTCTTAAGGAAATTGGAGTCAACTGGAGAGACCGGAGACTAATTTGCAATCTGTACATGAGACAAAGAGTAAAAGTACAATTGAACTACGGAGAAACAAACAGCGTAGGAATAGGAAGAGGAGTCAGACAAGGATGTTGTCTATCGCCGAGTCTCTTCAATTTGTATGGTGAATGGCTGGCGAGAGAAGCTTTGAAAGGATGTGGAAATTTCAAGATAGGGGGACGCCTCATCAACACCATCAAATATGCAGATGACCTGGTAGTACTCGCCAAGAACCAAAGACAACTACAACACATGATGAACCGGCTGATGGAAACTGAAAGGAAATATGGCATGGAAATTAACAAGGAAAAATGTAAAGTGATGAGGATATCAAAAAGGGAAAAACCTTTGAAGATAACAGTCGACAATCAAGAACTGGAGAATGCAAAGCAGTGCAAGTAGTTGGGAAGCCTGCTGACAAAGGATGAATACTGCACAAATGAAATTCAAGCAAGAATCGCCATGGCCAAAGCTGCATTCAACAAGAAGAGGACTCTACCTCCTGACCAGCAAGTTGAGCTTGGTACTAAGGAAGAGACTGGTGAAGTGCTACATCTGGAGCATTCCACTGTACGGAGCAGAGACGTGGACCATGAGGAAAAGGGAGAAAAAATACCTCGAAAGTTTTGAAATGTGGTGTTGGAGGAGAATAGAAAAGATCAGGTGGACATATAGGGTGACAAACGAGGAGGTACAAAGAAGGGTAGGAGAAAAGAGAATTATTCTAAATACAATTCTCCAGAGGAAGGCCAACTGGCTCGGACATATAATTAGACATGAGGGGCTCATACATGACGTCATTGAAGGGAAGATTAAAGGAACTGCAGGTCGAGGAAGAAGAAGAATACAACATCTGGATGACATGAAAGAAAGGAGGAGATACAGCAGGCTAAAGGAAGAAGCTGAGAACAGGGAACATTGGAGGCAGAAATTTTCCGTACAAAGACAAGGACCTGCCCCTAGGCAGAATACTGTATAATAATAATAAGGTATGTGGCTGTCCGAGATCTGTGTTAGTGATATTTATGTAATTAATAATTTTCCATAAGGTATTTTGTATGTTTGTCGTTTTGTGTAGCATTTTGTTATAGAAATCCCGTTTCGTCGAATTTAAAAGCTTATAGTGTTTGTACTTTCCTTGTAAGTAGTGTTTGCGTAGAACCTGGAACTTTTCTTGCAGAATGTATAAATCGTTAATATATCTGCTTGATCTCTTTATTTTGGTAGTAATCCACGATTTGTTCTTGACTCCCTCTTTCACTTTTCTAAGGGGAAAGCATGTATCAATGTGATATTTTAATATTTCTATTTTCTGTTTATTTCAATCCAGTTCTCTTCTGCTACTTCCATTGCTAATTTTCGTTAATTGCTAGCGGAATAATTTCTGGTGATGTTATATTTTGGACATATTTTTTTATCTGCGTTGCTGTCTATCTGTAGACTTAGCATTCTGTGATCCGATAGCATTGTATCTATTACTGTAGTGGAAACAGTAAATCTACTCCTCACAAAAATGGTATAAATTTGAGACCTGGTTGTGCTTGATATTCGTGTAAGCTCATTTACTTTTTTTTTCGAGACCATTTGCTTTTATTAGGTCTTGTAGAGTGCATTTCTCTGGCGAGTGGTCGTTAAAATCCATTTTAAAATCATCGGCTAAACAGATTTTTACATATACTAAAATAGTTTGGCACGCCTTTCTATGAGGGGCGGGGAAATGCGTCAAATCAGGTTTGAGTGATTTTTGAAAAAAAAATTGCCGGGAGACAGTGGTAAAATGATTCAAAAACTCTAGACAATTGAATTGAATAACCTTTGAGATATTGTAGTGCCACCGGAAGCGGCGGGGGTGCGTCGCGAAATCGAAATTTCCGTTTCTCGGCCGCCGAGCGGCCGAATTTGGACCGATCGCGACAGGAGTCGTGCTATCGGGAGATCCGATTTTTTCCGCACAAAAATATCATCTCAAATTTTCGAGCCTTCGCTGAAAATTTGGGGAAAGTACAAAAACCGAAAAAAAATATCGCAAAAACGACCTTCTCTGACGTTTTGTTGCGAGCCGATCGCTAAACGGACATCCTTCCAGTTTGCTGGTCCGATTTCGTAGGTTCTTCCTCTCTGGGTCTTCGAAGAGGCCCTGAGATATTTTGCAAAAATGGCCGTGCGGTAGATGTTTTTGCAAAACCGGACGTTATCGGCTGCCCAACCGGAAGTGGGTGGAATTTCTTCCACACCGTTCGATAGAGGTCGGCGGTATCTTGCGTACGATGTGCCGATTTGCCGATTCTCAGAAACCAGTAGGTCGCCACGGCCGATAGTAGGAAACCGGTAGGATGTAAATCCGCAATCGAGATCTACAAAACTACAAATGGCACAACTTCCTGCCCTACAGTGGCACATCGAGAAAAGACTGGACCGTGTCATAGGCTATTAAAAGTTGCAAAAAGTTCGCAAGTGGCAAAGTTATTGCAAAAATGAAATTCGTATTTTATGCCCTAGCTGAGAGACGCATGCGAATTTTTCTGAAATTTTTAAACGGTGTGCTTCCGCCGGAAATTGCCGACATTCTGAAACCAAGTTTTCACGTTTCGCTTGCACAGTGCGCCCCCCAGACCCCTTTCAATCGTCGCCCATTTTTCGCGCGCCATATTTCATTCGTCTTTCAACTTTAGCAACTTTTACCGTGGCAATTCGCAAATTTCAACTCTTTTTTTGCAAGGGTTGTAAATTTAGCTTCTTCGCCGGTTGCGCTTCGGTGAGGGAGAATTTTCCAAAATTCCTCAAAATTCGGGTACGTCAAAATCGGAATTTTCTTACCACGACATTTACGCTGCAACGATGAACACCAATCGGTTGTAACGCATTTCCGCACTTTCACCTGCAAGTCGAGTCGCAAGATGATTCGAATTTTCCATTATTTTTGCGCATTTTCTGAACCAAGAATTCACAAAGAAAACATATCGGCGCTACTGGCGGAACACAAACACAAACGTCAACCCAAACGTCAGTCAGTTGAAATCTACTGCGACCGCTGAAAAAAATATTGTTGGCCAAAACTCGAACAATTCTGACCGAGAACCCCTTGGTGGTCTCCCCCAAGCAAGTTTCGCACAGAAAAGTTTGTTCTTGAAATCAGTGAAAATCATTTTGGAACATGTGATATTAGTGGAATTTTGTTCCAAAATATTTGTTGTTATTTAAATTGTTTTTCTATTCCGAGTTTTAAATGTGTTTAGTTTTGTAATAAACGTTTTTCTTTTTGTAACAAACAAATTAACTTAGGTATTTTATTTATCCTGGGTGAAAAATCTAAATCTCTGAACACGTTTCTCATTTAAATTGATGGCTGATTTCATAAGGTTCTACACCTTGTGGAACAATAAAATGTACAGCTTTCTGGAGAAAAAACACCTCAATATCTAACACATCATTTTCGAAAAATATTTTATTAACATATAACACAGCGGCTGCCGTAACATATTGGAATTCATTTAACGAATTGACATATGGATTCATTTAACAACATTATTTTAGTTTCACACCATGTGGAACAATAATATTTCACACATTTGTGGAGAATTAGTAATCCTATGATATCCCTTAGTTATTTTTACAAAATATTTTATCCGGCGGGGACCGCCGCCTCTCAGTCAACGCACAAAGAAGAGATCTAAACCCATTCAAATTATTATATTGTGAAAATTGCCACAGATGTATTCAAAAATCTTTCAATTCTACATAGCGCATACATTTATCTACCGAAATTGTCACTTTGAAATTTTCTTGGCCGATAGCCTTGACACAGGATCTTTTTTAAATTCAGAAATTTGTGTTGAAATTCTTCATGTACATTTTCTGTCCAACTTTATGAACTCTGCCGAACCTGTATTTTACACTGTTCGATAAAGCTGATTTTCTTCTAAATAGTCTGTAATTTTCAACTATCAAAAGAATGTTTTTAAAAACCTCCAACCACGTCCTCCATTTAAACCCATGTAAAATGAAAATTCGAAATTCAGAGAAGGGATCCCTTGCATTTTGATTTTAATTTTATATTTTTTACTTTTGTGACTAAACCGAAGGTTTTTGCAAAATTTGCAAAGAATACTTCTTTGTAGCCAACTACATCCTAATTACGGATATCTCGCCTATGATTTCCTACTTTGAGGCGTTAACGAGATATTTGCAAAAAAGCTCCGAAGACAAAATAATTTTCCACGCCGTCCTAATTGGACGAGGAGCATTCATATTTTGTCAGCTGATGCTTCTGGTGGATGCTCACATTCGGCAAAAGTTTCATTAAAATCTCTAAGGCCTAATACATTTTTTCGCAATTTTTGAATATTTTAAAATTTTTGTCTTCGGTTTTGATCGGAATTCGTGATTGACATATCTGAATTTGTTTAAAAAAATATTTTAGTCAGTTTCACACAACGTGGAACAATAAAAATTGACACATTTGTAGAGAATTATTTAGTCTATGATATCCATCAGTTAGTTTTGCAAAATATTATATCTGGAGGCCGTCGCCGCACCTCAAACTCGGACATAGCAGAAATTAATAAATTCAAATAACTATAATTTCAAATCTGCAACAGATATATTGAAATTTCTTTCACATCTATATAGAATATACTTTTTTCTATTGAAATTGATGTTTAGGTATATTAGTAGCCTTGACCCAGGATATTTTCTAATAAAGAAATACTTATTGAAGTCTACCAAACATGCATTTAACACTCTTTTATTGAGCAGATTTTCAACTAAAAATTGTGTCATTTTCATCTTTCCAAAGCGTACCGTTTTTTATACACCGCGGAAGATTTTTTTTGCAAACTTCTAATCGCATTCTCCATTTAAACCCATGTAAATTGAGAAACAAAATCAAAAGCAGGTTCAAGGGGTACCCTTGAAAAAAAAATTGCATTTTATATTTTTACTTTTGTTTTTCTTTGTAACTAAACCTAACGATTTTACAAAATTTGCAAATACTAATTTTTGTAGACACCAATGTCCTACATACGGAGATCCCGTATATCATAATTTTATATTTTGAGGCGTTGACGAGATATTTTTAAAACCGCCTCCATTGGAGGCGGAGGAGCGTTCAAATTTGGCCAACGGGTTCCTTTATTTAATATATTGAAATTTTTTATTCGGATTTGGTTGCAATTCATGATTGACATGTCTGGATCTGTTAAAAAATATTTTAATAAGTTTCACACTACGTGGAAGAATAAAATTTTACAAATAAGTGGACAAAGTCAAACAAAGTGGACATTCCATCAAGTCGTCTTATGAATTTTGCAAAATATATTATCTGGCGGCGACCGCCGCCCCTCAAACTCAAAGAAGCTCAAAAGGTAAGACATTCAAATTACTATAGCTTTGAAACTTGGACAGATGTATTCAAAATTCTTTCAGTTCTGTGCATCCTATACTATCTATGAAAATAGGATAATGTGGCAAGGATTGTTAGTGTTGACATACAACTTTAACGAAAAAAAGTCTGTTGCAGAGCTGATTTTTTAAATTAGATTATCTTATTTGTCACATTTAACACAACAACACCAACTTGAAAAAAACAATGTATGTTGGTTATATTGATCGTCAAAGAAAACAGTAGTAAACAGTAGTAAAAAGTAATCAGTGTCGGTTTAGTATATTAAAGGACGAGTTCAGTCAGCGCGATTTTACAGCACGCGTCCAAGTTTAGAAAACGACGAGCGTAGCGAGGAGTTTTCTAAAGGACATGTGATGAAAAACGCCTTACGAACAAGTTTTTTGTAGTATTTTGTCTATTTTGCGCCCTTTTATGCCATTTCTAATTAAAAAAATCGCCCTTACATGTTCATCAAATTTTATGGCGGTTGGTTAAACTGATAATTGACGCTTGAAATTAATTTAAAGGTTATAATTAAAATTGGTGAAAAAATATCTTGCACTCCACTAGAATTGAAAGAAATAACTGCAAATACAGTGAATAAATTGTTGCCAGATAAATCGCGAGCAAGATATGAAAAAGAATACTGCAAATTTAAGTGGGTGTAAAGTGGGAGTGGTGTAATCTAAATAAAGTTACAGTTGTTTCGGAAAATGTTTTGATTGCTTACTTCGAATTACAACGTAAGAAGTATATACCATCATGTTTATGGACGATATATTCTATGTTGAGGTCCTGTTTAACTATACATAAGAATGTATATATGTATGTATATATGTAAGAATGTATAAGATATATCCAAATATTGTAAATTGCAGGCCTTATTCAAACGGATATCTCAGGGCTATGCACCTAAAAAAATTTTAGAAGAAAATATTCATAAATTTATAAGGGATGCAGATGATAAGTCTTATATGGCTATGGTGGATAAATTTGTATGTATATCGCAGCTTTGTATGTAGCGGTATTGATTATAGATCGTCTTGATAATGGGTTATAATGGTGTGCTTAGGTGTAAGGAATTAATGGATTTGTCTGTCAATGACATATAATACAGATCCGATTCCATCATTGTGTATGTATCTAAAACAAAAAATTACATTCCAAGAATGTTTGCAATTTCAGATCCTCATTGGATTGACTTAATTAAAAAATTTGCTAACTTACGTCCTAATAATGTTACGCATAAGAGATTTTTATTAACTTTTCTTAACGGTCATTGTATTAATAGTCCAATTGGTATTAATATGGAGAGAATATCAAAAGTGCATTGCGACATTTCTCAAATTACCAAACTTTACACTGGACATTGTTTCCGAAGAAGTAGTGCGACATATTTGGCCAACCATGGTGGTGATTTGTTGACAGTAAAAAATCATGGTGGATGGAAGTCTACTACTGTTGCAGAGGGGTTGACGCTTCGTTAAAAAAGAAGATTGAAATGTCTAAAATGCTTGGGTCTGAGCAAGCAAATATCAACTTACCTGGATGTTATTCTAGTGCCCCACATTTGGAATTTGATAGCAATAGTAGAAGTAGCACTGTATATAATGTCCCTGGTGTGAGTGTTACTGCTCAAGTATCCAATATTACTATAAATATTTTTAATACTTGTACCATTGAAAAGAATTTAAAATAAATATGTGTTATATCGCTTATTACCATTAATTAATTGTGTATTCACGATTTCCACACATCTTCTTCTTCAAGTGCCTCCTCTTCTCTCCTCTTAGAAATCCTCTTAGAAGGTTGGCTATCATCATCTATTTTCACTTTTGATGTTGTAGCTCTAAACAACTATAGTTGTACCATTTTCTTAGGTTAATTAACCAGGGAATGCGTCTTCCACATCTTACTTTCATCTTAGCTACATTCAAAACTGTCCTCCCATGGAGATCTGAATAGGGGACTAGAGACTCTGGTATTTTCGCCTTGAAATTAGCCATGTTGATTAACTAGGGATATGTAATCAGGTAGTTTCCCATTGCTTTCCTGATTCCAATGCCGTTGACTATTTTTTATAATTCGTCCGCTTTCCGGGGCTATTTCTCACCCCCAGGACAATAAAGTGCTTTTCCGATATAATTTGATATTGGTTGATTGCTTATACCGCACATTTGGTCTATTACATAATATTCATATATTAATATATTACTTTTTTATAAGTCCCATAAAGAAAGAAATAGAAAATTTGACACTAAAATAATTTGACGTTTCGAATGATAATTTTCTTGAAATCAAATTAACTTTGTTTTTAACACAATTTTTAACACAAACACCAATCTAAAGTTAACTTTTTGTTTTTTCACTATAAATTTATTTCTATATAAACTTTATACCATTCAAAAATACATAATTTCAACGAGCAAATTTTTGTTGATTCCACACATCAGAAACCTCAAAACTATCTCGCCGAAAATTTGACATCACTGACAGCTCTGAATGTCTGTGCCAACTTTGAATAAATTAACTAACTAACAAAATTACAGCACTCGGCGAGCAAATGCCGCACGCATATGAGTGCTGTAATGAGTCCATTACAGACGCAAAATAGAAAAAAATAATTTATTGGTTGTGGAGTTTACAGATTTTAGTAATTTTTACACCACAGCTGTTTTTTTGTGTTGTAAGACTTAGTTACTTATATCACATCGTTATTCACAGTAACTTTTTCTTATCAATGCTGTATATCACAATATCACTTCTTTAAATATAGTAACTTTGATTCCAGACAGTTCGCGTTGGGCGTTCATACGCTTTAAGCGCTCACGCTTATAAGTTCAGATTATAGGTGTTTTTGTTGGCCTATGAGCGCTCAGAATCAATAAGAAACTTTCGTTCGTTTTGGACACTATGACAGTCAGTTAGCGTCAGAGTTAGCGCCAACATGGCGAATGTGAGAAATGTTTATCCATTAGTAAATAATATATTGGAAATTATCAACGATGAATCTGATGAATTTGATATGATTGAATATAGTGATGATGAAATGGAATGGAAATATTGCAGTATTTATTTAAATTTATCTCGTAAAAAAGAACGTTTAGGAAGACTTCAAAATTTTGTTGAAGAGATTATACCATCTTTTACTGATAAAGAATTTAAACCTCACTATTAAAAGTTTAACATTTAATATTCCAAAATTATTGATTTTTCCCTTGTATTTTAAATTTATAGATTATATTAATTATATTCAAATAAATGTTTCAATAATTTTAGGATGTGTCGGTCAACATTTAATTTCATTCTTGATACAATTAAACCATCCTTAATAAGAAAAATCCCAGGATGTAAAATGGTACCACCTGATAAACAGTTATTTATAGCTATATGGAAAATTCATATCGGTAGAATAAGAAAATATTACTTTAATTTCGGATAACTTCATTCAACATAAATAAAATATTAATTTAATTTATTATTTCTAAAGGTCAATTTGCCAAAAGTTTGGCGTTAGTTTTGCAGCAGCATTGTCAAGTGTACGAAGAGGTACATCAGTTGTAGTTGAAATAGCTCAAAATTTTATAACCTGGCCGTTTGCAAAGTTTGCAGAAATTTCTAATGAGTTTGAAGCTATGAGCGGTTTCCTCAATATTATTGGTGCAATTGATGGAAAGCATATAAATGTTGCTACACCTTGCGAACATCCAGAATGCTATGTCAACAGAAAAGGACACATTTATTTGCTTTGCTTTTTTTTATTACCTGAATCTTCATTTGCAGTAAAATACAGAGCTTCATCAGTTTCCATGATATGTTTGATGGTCAAAGTTTCCATGACTTGTACCTATCAAACCTATAAATGTTTGGTTAGCTTACGCTCACATGGTATTCGTTTTGATAAATAGTGAAGTTTGGCGCTTACGCTTTGCTGCCCTACCTCGGTAGCGTGGGCGTCTGTGAGCGCGAAATCTGCAACCCGAAGTTTTTGACGCTCACAGCATCAAGTCGAACGCTGAAAACGACGGTTATGTGCGCTTAAAGCGTGTAAGCGTCTAACGCGAATGCATCCTTAGTAACATTGTATGAATAAATTCATTTAAAAACTGATTTTGTTGTTTCTGATGTTTAGAAAAATACTTGTGTACATCAGGAGTCGTCCAATTTGCAATTTCTGTGAATTTCACACATAGACAATCCAGGTGGCACTAAAAGCGCCACAAGAGTCGCAAATCCTTCAAATCTGCTTGAACCAAATATTCATGAAAAATCATGTGTCATTCACCTAAAGATACCTCTACATACTATTCCACTATTACAACTATTCCATCTACAACAATCGTTTCACCCGCATCAACTTTTTCACCCTATTCAACTATTCCATCCAAAACAACTCTTCCGTCCAAAGGAATACGATGCGCATGTACTAGTTGTTTATTTAAAACAGTTTATTGTTGCTATATTATTAATATATCATATTTTCAAAACTTTTTTTCTGATACTCTGTTGACAAATGTCTCTTTCGTAAATAATTATCGACTACGTTTTAATATAAATTTCGGTGATTTATTTATTTCGTCCCCGAAACCAAACATTTATTACTGACAATTAGTTATTTGATCCGTACATATTCGTTCAAGCTTATTATTTATTACGTAATATATTATGTAAATTGTAATCATTCATTTTTCATTGGCGTAATCTACATCACACAAAAGTATATAAAACAAATTGTCTAGTGCACAAGACTGTAGAAGAAGAGACAAAGTTCCACTACAGCAGGTTAGACAATATTATATGAAACAAATTGAATCAACGCTTTCTTAAGAATATACTACAGAGCCAGAATATACAGGAAGACAAGTCTAGGCTGTCAGGACCGCATAGGCAAGATTAGACAGACATAACTAGACAGACTAGAATGGACAGGCAAGATTAGATTAGACAAGATTAAATAGGCAAACCTAGACGGCCAAAACTAGACAGACAAGACTACACAGGCAAGTTTAGACAGACAGGACTACTAGACAGTCGAGACTAGAAGGGCAAAACTTGACAGACAATAATAGGCAGACAAGTCTAGACAGAGTGGACTAGAAACAACAATGTTGCAACTCTATATAAACTAACAATTTTTGTAAACGAAATGTTCTACTTGTTATTTAACTACATTGGATTAGTGTAAGGAGATTAGTATATGTGCCACTTTTAAGCCGGACAGGGTTTGAATCGAATTTGTGCGAAATCGATGGTAGAAGAGATTGTTATTTAAATTGAATTGAGGGGACTGAAATAAAGCAACATTCGATATTCCGGTCAGGCGTTTTCCTGGAAGGAATTAAACTAGCGTTTCACTTAGTTATCTCTCTAGGCGGTGTTTGGAAATGAGAGGAAACTGTGAATTAGTTAACTAATTAAATGGATATTCCCGCCACTTCTTTTCCAAATATGTATTAGGTCTTGTTTCAGTTTTCAAATAAGAAAAAGGCTTGTGGTGTTATTTAAAAACAACAAGCCAAGGTTATTTAAGAGGAGTCGAAGCAAGACCAGGCAAGGGCAGACAAAACTAGCCAAAAAATATTTTATACACTCTCTCAATTATTGATAGCAATAACTAACAAGTACGTACGTAAGAACACGTAGTTCTTGACAATTTCAGATGAGGATTGAATTTTTTAGCATTTCTTGTTCCATTTTTCGCTCTTTCTCGTACAAACCGTAGGATTTACTTACACAAATATATTACAGGGTATATCTTTTCCACTGGGATTTTCCAGACCGCGATTACGGCCAATTTATAGATGGCATTACTTTCAAACTATCTAAAAGTGTTTAGCACACTTTTTTACTTTGTATTTACACGAAACCGGTTTAAATATGTGCAAATGACAACTTAAAACTAACTTTTATCTGGCAAAGATCTAAACTACACAACTTAATTATATCTGTAAAGCATTGTCTGTTTAGTTTTGTCTATGTATTATTGTCCGTCTAGCCTTTTCTGTCTAGTCTAGTTGATCTAATATTGTCCGTCAAGTCGTATCTTTCTAATTGTAAAGTTCAGTAACGAAGGAAGGCAGAGGTAAAATAATCAGGAGCAGAGACCAGAACAGCCTCGCTACCAAGATCCCCTGGTTGGAAGTACCAATGGATAAAACGGTAAGCGAATACCATTTCAAGAAAAACTACACATCAATGTGTAAGAATAAATCCGATTGGAGCGACGAATCCGCAGCATACCACATAGAGCAAAATGCTATCAAGCGCATATGAATGGTTCGAAGGCAACGGAAGTACTGGTACAGGAGTGTTTGGACCTCGTGCCAAATACTTTGAATCCATGGGATTCAAAGTATCTTCTAAGCAGAGGTACAATCGAAAGATGTCCACATTTAACCTCGACAGGAACTATCGCAAGGAACGAATTGCTATCCTGTCAGATAGCCAAGCAGTTACCAAGGCCATTAGATCATACACCATCAGTTCGAAACTGGTATATGACTATGTGGGGAAGCTAAACAAGCTCGGCAGAGAAACTAAAGTAACGCTATACTGGGAGCAGGAAACACTGTTATGGAAGGAAACGAGGAATCCAATCACCAAGCAAAAAAGGAAACCAGTAATCCCTTCATAGATCCGGAACTCTCTTGCGGTATAGGTTTGAACACCATCCACAAAAGTTTTCATGAAGAAATTAGAGTACAATGAGAAAAATCCACAGTAATACTGGGTTACTGGGAACAAGCTTAGAACTCTGAAAAAGTGATGGAAACATATTCATGTTCACTTAAAGATTGAATTTGTGGTTAGTCGTAATAATATAGATTTTATAATTTTCGTTGAAATACAAAATTAGTTATTCAAACTCAAAGAGAAAATGGGTGCGAAATTTTGAAACTTGTTTCGAATAAAACTTGAATAGAATTCCAATAAGGAAACATGTCATTCTTCTTGAATTTTTCGCCTTCTGGCGTACAAATCGTATGATTTTTTTTTTAATTTACAATCTATGTGAGTCCAGGGAGGTTTAATCTAATAAGGGAGGTCTAATCTAAAACACTGCGACTTATTGATCTATTGCATTTCCCATCAATGTTCCATTCATGTAAATAGATCCAGCCCCTGTATTATGCCTAGGAGTATATGTGCCGTGTTCTTCACGGGGATTCTTCTCAATGGAAGATTATTGAGAGGCAGTTTCATCCTCTTCATAGCATAGTCTGTACAGTGTTTCATCATTCCAGATCTCCATTTTGTGCAGATGTTCTCGTAAAGGGCAATGTCCTGTGAGTAGGCACTCCACAATTGTAATCTGATTCCTTGGTAGTTGCAGGAATTCAGCAGTTATGAAAACTGATGAATTTTCTAACATTCGTTTGCAATGTTTCTGACCATTTAATTTGTCCCACTGTAGTCAGAGCTTAGTAGCTACCCATTTACAGATTTCCTTCACGGGCAATGGTTTTGGTAATGTAGGAGTCCCTGGCAGCACTCATGTTTGCTTTGTTAACACCATCCTTTGGTAACTTGTCGCCATTTCGATTCTTACCAGTCCCCTATGGCAATGGTACCCAAGCAAGTGTCACTTTCTTGTGTCTTGCCCAAGCCTTAGGGTTCTGAAGGCAGTTCCATGTTGTTTTAGATTTAATTTCATGGCACGTTAGGGCATTTATAGCAGCCTGACTATTTCCTAATTTTTTTCAATGGTACGAGAGTGGATATTAGGGAGATTTACTCGGAAGTCTACCCTCCTGCACCATCTCTCTACCTCGTTCAGTGCATTCTGCATGAGCTCTGCTCTTACAGTAGGAAATTTCCCTATGATGAGAATGACTATGTCATCTGTATACCCTTGGGTGTAAAATTCTTTGTTGTTTAGTATTTGACACAAGTAGATTACTGACAACCATGTCACACAGGAGTGGAGATATTGGACACCTTTTGATAACAGACAATCTCATTGTGCCACCTGCCACTGTAGTCTCAACATTTCTACCGTGCAGCATGGATCTTATCCATCTAATTGATGTGATATTTGCACTATGACTGAGTGCTATGACGGAATAAAGGAATGAACAAGGAAGAAAGTGCGAATTCTATGTTTTCCAATGTGTTTTCTATTCTTAACACTAATTGGGGAAGAGCAGAACGCAGCATTTACTTACACAAATGTATTATAGGGCATAAAAGATAAGCAACAAATTTAAATTTTGGTTTAATTTTTAAATGTTGACTTTATCCCAAAATTGCGAGAATAAAGCAACTAGTTTTTTTCGAAAATTTTTGAAATTTTTTCTTAAAGAAGATTTATTTTTGTTTTAAATTTTAGAAACAATAAATTTGACACATTAAGTAAGTGATTTTGTGAATTTTGTCTATCAAGCTGATAATAATATTCATTGAAACAATGTCAAATTTTGTCTTTTTTTAGATTTTATGTGTATCAAAAATTCGGTTAGGTTAGATTACGAAAGTTAGAACTCGAAAACTAAACGAAATTTTGTAAAATGTTTCAAATAAAACTGAAGTATATAAATATATATATATATATATATATATATATATATATATATATATATATATATATATATATATATGTGTTGTATTGTTTTCTCGGGGATTCCGCGTTGATGCTGAGGGTTGGCTCTGAAAAGAACCGGATTCTCGACGTTTCGGCGAACTAACATTCGCCATTCTCAAGAGATATATGCGTCCGTGCGGGTCAACCGTTAGACGCATACAGTATGCGTCTAACGGTTGACCCGCGAAATTCTACTACCCCCGGTTCTATCCGCGAAAACCTCAAATACAACATATATATATATATATATATATATATATATATATATATATATATATATATATATATATATATATTTATTTATTTATTTATTACTATCGTAAATTCACTTTAAAGAGAGCGTGTAAACTTGAACAAAAATCATGACAACTCAGTCATGCGGCGACGTTCTTACAAAATCCTCTTCATTCGTGCACTATGTTCTTTCTTCCGTTCGTCCGTCCTCTTTTTTACTGGTATCTTTGGGAGCAGTTCTTTATCAAATTTACGGTGCATTATGGTGTTTCTAAAAATATGATCATTCATGTCGTGAATCGTGATGTTTAGCTGCTTGAGGTCTTCTTGAGTTTCCTGTATCCATTTGGACCTACTGTTAATAAGGTAATTTTGAAAATTTGTTTCGTAATTCTGTTCTGGTCCATTCTGTATATGTGACCAAAAAATTTAGCTCGTCTCTTTCTGAAAGTGTCAGTGATAGTTTCTACGGTTTTATACATTTCTGACGATGGTCTCTTAATCCATACTCCCTCCTTATTCGCAGGCCCAAACATTTTTCGGAGAATTTTACGTTCTTGTTTCTCTATTTCTTTGATTTTTGAGTGACCATGAATTAATGTTGTTTCTGCGGCATAAAGTGCTTCAAGAACGACTGTTTTGTAGTGTTGTAGTTTTGCATTAGGAGATATTGATTTTTTGTTGTATTGAATACAAGTAAGTCGGTAGGCTCTCTGTAATTTTTTTACTCGTTCTTGATTTGCTATTATATTTAGGCCAGACGGTTGGATGATTTCTCCTAAGTATTTAAACTAGGAAACTCTGGATACAGAACCATATTGTGTCTTGATGGGTAGATTGTCGGACGGGGATCGTTCTATATACTGTGTTTTTTCATAAGATATCAGGAGACCAGCCTTTTGTGAAATTTCGTGTAATTTTTCAAGTGCATGCTTTGCTGCTTCTCTGGTATTCGATAATATTGCAAGATAATCAGCAAACGCCAAACTTTTGATATTAGCTCTATAATCTCTTCTCTTACCAATGTGTATTCCCTCAATCTCTTTTTCCCAAGTTCTGATTATTTTTTCCAGGACCATATTAAAAAGGATGGTGAAAGTCCATCTCCCTGTCAAACACCCGTATGTATTTCAAACGGTTGAGAAATTGCTCCACCAAACTTAACCCTTGATGTGGTATTAATGAGAATTTGTTGAATTAATGGCCTGGTTTTCCTATTAACTTTGAATTCCTCCAGAATGCTGAAGAGAGTTGGTTTGTCGACGGAGTCGTAGGCTTTTTTGAAATCAACAAAGGTAACCACGGTGTTTCTACAAAACACCAGTTCTACAAGATCGTATTTGCAAGATTGTCTTCAGATTCCAAATTTGTTCCGTGCATGAGCGTCCCTTACGGAAACCTGCCTGATATTCTCCTATCTGTGGGTATACTTGAGGTTCAAGTCTATTCAAAAGAGCCTTCGAAAGAATTTTGTACGTTACTGGTAGAAGTGAAATGCCTCTATAATTGTTCGGGTCCAGTTTATCACCTTTTTTTATGAAGCGGGTGTATAACTGCACATTTCCATTCCGGGGGGATTTGTTCGGTCACCCAAATATCACATGATATATTGTGTATTCTGCGAATGAGGTTGCCGTCAGCCAGTTTCCATAACTCGGCAATGATTCGATCTTCCCCAGGGGCTTTGTCGTTTTTCAATGAATGAATGATGCCAGTTATCTCCTGGAAGGAAAGCGGCACGGAATCTGGATAGGATTCAGATTGTTAAAAAATAAACTTGCTGGATGGGGGGTCACAGTTGAGAAGATTATTGAAGTACTCAGCTAAAATTTGACAATTCGCATTGGTGTTTGTCTCCATTGAACAAAGAAATATATATATATATATATATATATATATATATATATATAGTCAGGCGCAACCAACCAACGAGTCCAGTTCAGTCCAGCCAGTGGTCTCAGTCACACCGGTCCTGCCAGTGGACGCTGTCAACCAGACTCAACCAGCAGTCAGGCGCAACCAACCAACTAGTCCAGTTCAGAGAGTCCAGCTCCACTAATTCCCTCAACAGTGTTTGTATCTCTTGTATATATATATATATATATATATATATATATATATATATATATATATATATATATAAATGTCCTATTGAAACCTTGAGAGTAATTAATATAAAATTATAAAAAATTAATTAATTTTAGCAGAAATTAGTTAAACAATTTTATATTTGCAACGTTACAATCGGTTTTCTGTCATTAAATTTTCCGGCACAATTGCGTAACAAAGCGCCCCTTGCCGATATAGTGATGGCTTTTACGGCATGCCATGATATCCGCTCGTCATTGAGCTACAACAAACCGTAAACTTAGATTAGATTAAGGTTAAATGCCGCACGTCGCGCATAATCCCTTAATCTAATCAGGAACAATAATGAACCAGTTAGACGTGTATATGTGGATTTAGATGTGGAACATTAATGATCGGACGTTTCCGGTCTCACTAAAAACGTCCGGGATATGAATAGTTTCCAGCCACATTGGCCAACTACACAAGACTAACAACTCATACTAAAACTTTATATTAAATCTTCAATTATATCTAAATTGCGTTTTATAACTTAACCACTGTTGAGGGTCTAGCTTGAATAATTCAAATTAAAAACAACAAAACAAATGAAAATAGAAGCCGAAAATAGAACTGCAAAGATTATATTGTAGAACACAGATAAACATGACAGACAGGACAGACAGGACAGACAGGACAGACAGGACAGACAGGACAGACAGGACAGACAGGACAGACAGGACAGACAGGACAGACAGGACAGACAGGACAGACAGGACAGACAGGTCAGACAGGACAGACAGGACAGACAGGACAGACAGGACAGACAGGACAGACAGGACAGACAGGACAGACAGGACAGACAGGACAGACAGGACAGACAGGACAGACAGGACAGACAGGACAGACAGGACAGACAGGACAGACAGGACAGACAGGACAGACAGGACAGACAGGACAGACAGGACAGACAGGACAGACAGGACAGACAGGACAGACAGGACAGACAGGACAGACAGGACAGACAGGACAGACAGGACAGACAGGACAGACAGGACAGACAGGACAGACAGGACAGACAGGACAGACAGGACAGACAGGACAGACAGGACAGACAGGACAGACAGGACAGACAGGACAGACAGGACAGACAGGACAGACAGGACAGACAGGACAGACAGGACAGACAGGACAGACAGGACAGACAGGACAGACAGGACAGACAGGACAGACAGGACAGACAGGACAGACAGGACAGACAGGACAGACAGGACAGACAGGACAGACAGGACAGACAGGACAGACAGGACAGCCAGGACAGACAGGACAGACAGGACAGACAGGACAGACAGGACAGACAGGACAGACAGGACAGACAGGACAGACAGGACAGACAGGACAGACAGGACAGACAGGACAGACAGGACAGACAGGACAGACAGGACAGACAGGACAGACAGGACAGACAGGACAGACAGGACAGACAGGACAGACAGGACAGACAGGACAGACAGGACAGACAGGACAGACAGGACAGACAGGACAGACAGGACAGACAGGACAGACAGGACAGACAGGACAGACAGGACAGACAGGACAGACAGGACAGACAGGACAGACAGGACAGACAGGACAGACAGGACAGACAGGACAGACAGGACAGACAGGACAGACAGGACAGACAGGACAGACAGGACAGACAGGACAGACAGGACAGACAGGACAGACAGGACAGACAGGACAGACAGGACAGACAGGACAGACAGGACAGACAGGACAGACAGGACAGACAGGACAGACAGGACAGACAGGACAGACAGGACAGACAGGACAGACAGGACAGACAGGACAGACAGGACAGACAGGACAGACAGGACAGACAGGACAGACAGGACAGACAGGACAGACAGGACAGACAGGACAGACAGGACAGACAGGACAGACAGGACAGACAGGACAGACAGGACAGACAGGACAGACAGGACAGACAGGACAGACAGGACAGACAGGACAGACAGGACAGACAGGACAGACAGGACAGACAGGACAGACAGGACAGACAGGACAGACAGGACAGACAGGACAGACAGGACAGACAGGACAGACAGGACAGACAGGACAGACAGGACAGACAGGACAGACAGGACAGACAGGACAGACAGGACAGACAGGACAGACAGGACAGACAGGACAGACAGGACAGACAGGACAGACAGGACAGACAGGACAGACAGGACAGACAGGACAGACAGGACAGACAGGACAGACAGGACAGACAGGACAGACAGGACAGACAGGACAGACAGGACAGACAGGACAGACAGGACAGACAGGACAGACAGGACAGACAGGACAGACAGGACAGACAGGACAGACAGGACAGACAGGACAGACAGGACAGACAGGACAGACAGGACAGACAGGACAGACAGGACAGACAGGACAGACAGGACAGACAGGACAGACAGGACAGACAGGACAGACAGGACAGACAGGACAGACAGGACAGACAGGACAGACAGGACAGACAGGACAGACAGGACAGACAGGACAGACAGGACAGACAGGACAGACAGGACAGACAGGACAGACAGGACAGACAGGACAGACAGGACAGACAGGACAGACAGGACAGACAGGACAGACAGGACAGACAGGACAGACAGGACAGACAGGACAGACAGGACAGACAGGACAGACAGGACAGACAGGACAGACAGGACAGACAGGACAGACAGGACAGACAGGACAGACAGGACAGACAGGACAGACAGGACAGACAGGACAGACAGGACAGACAGGACAGACAGGACAGACAGGACAGACAGGACAGACAGGACAGACAGGACAGACAGGACAGACAGGACAGACAGGACAGACAGGACAGACAGGACAGACAGGACAGACAGGACAGACAGGACAGACAGGACAGACAGGACAGACAGGACAGACAGGACAGACAGGACAGACAGGACAGACAGGACAGACAGGACAGACAGGACAGACAGGACAGACAGGACAGACAGGACAGACAGGACAGACAGGACAGACAGGACAGACAGGACAGACAGGACAGACAGGACAGACAGGACAGACAGGACAGACAGGACAGACAGGACAGACAGGACAGACAGGACAGACAGGACAGACAGGACAGACAGGACAGACAGGACAGACAGGACAGACAGGACAGACAGGACAGACAGGACAGACAGGACAGACAGGACAGACAGGACAGACAGGACAGACAGGACAGACAGGACAGACAGGACAGACAGGACAGACAGGACAGACAGGACAGACAGGACAGACAGGACAGACAGGACAGACAGGACAGACAGGACAGACAGGACAGACAGGACAGACAGGACAGACAGGACAGACAGGACAGACAGGACAGACAGGACAGACAGGACAGACAGGACAGACAGGACAGACAGGACAGACAGGACAGACAGGACAGACAGGACAGACAGGACAGACAGGACAGACAGGACAGACAGGACAGACAGGACAGACAGGACAGACAGGACAGACAGGACAGACAGGACAGACAGGACAGACAGGACAGACAGGACAGACAGGACAGACAGGACAGACAGGACAGACAGGACAGACAGGACAGACAGGACAGACAGGACAGACAGGACAGACAGGACAGACAGGACAGACAGGACAGACAGGACAGACAGGACAGACAGGACAGACAGGACAGACAGGACAGACAGGACAGACAGGACAGACAGGACAGACAGGACAGACAGGACAGACAGGACAGACAGGACAGACAGGACAGACAGGACAGACAGGACAGACAGGACAGACAGGACAGACAGGACAGACAGGACAGACAGGACAGACAGGACAGACAGGACAGACAGGACAGACAGGACAGACAGGACAGACAGGACAGACAGGACAGACAGGACAGACAGGACAGACAGGACAGACAGGACAGACAGGACAGACAGGACAGACAGGACAGACAGGACAGACAGGACAGACAGGACAGACAGGACAGACAGGACAGACAGGACAGACAGGACAGACAGGACAGACAGGACAGACAGGACAGACAGGACAGACAGGACAGACAGGACAGACAGGACAGACAGGACAGACAGGACAGACAGGACAGACAGGACAGACAGGACAGACAGGACAGACAGGACAGACAGGACAGACAGGACAGACAGGACAGACAGGACAGACAGGACAGACAGGACAGACAGGACAGACAGGACAGACAGGACAGACAGGACAGACAGGACAGACAGGACAGACAGGACAGACAGGACAGACAGGACAGACAGGACAGACAGGACAGACAGGACAGACAGGACAGACAGGACAGACAGGACAGACAGGACAGACAGGACAGACAGGACAGACAGGACAGACAGGACAGACAGGACAGACAGGACAGACAGGACAGACAGGACAGACAGGACAGACAGGACAGACAGGACAGACAGGACAGACAGGACAGACAGGACAGACAGGACAGACAGGACAGACAGGACAGACAGGACAGACAGGACAGACAGGACAGACAGGACAGACAGGACAGACAGGACAGACAGGACAGACAGGACAGACAGGACAGACAGGACAGACAGGACAGACAGGACAGACAGGACAGACAGGACAGACAGGACAGACAGGACAGACAGGACAGACAGGACAGACAGGACAGACAGGACAGACAGGACAGACAGGACAGACAGGACAGACAGGACAGACAGGACAGACAGGACAGACAGGACAGACAGGACAGACAGGACAGACAGGACAGACAGGACAGACAGGACAGACAGGACAGACAGGACAGACAGGACAGACAGGACAGACAGGACAGACAGGACAGACAGGACAGACAGGACAGACAGGACAGACAGGACAGACAGGACAGACAGGACAGACAGGACAGACAGGACAGACAGGACAGACAGGACAGACAGGACAGACAGGACAGACAGGACAGACAGGACAGACAGGACAGACAGGACAGACAGGACAGACAGGACAGACAGGACAGACAGGACAGACAGGACAGACAGGACAGACAGGACAGACAGGACAGACAGGACAGACAGGACAGACAGGACAGACAGGACAGACAGGACAGACAGGACAGACAGGACAGACAGGACAGACAGGACAGACAGGACAGACAGGACAGACAGGACAGACAGGACAGACAGGACAGACAGGACAGACAGGACAGACAGGACAGACAGGACAGACAGGACAGACAGGACAGACAGGACAGACAGGACAGACAGGACAGACAGGACAGACAGGACAGACAGGACAGACAGGACAGACAGGACAGACAGGACAGACAGGACAGACAGGACAGACAGGACAGACAGGACAGACAGGACAGACAGGACAGACAGGACAGACAGGACAGACAGGACAGACAGGACAGACAGGACAGACAGGACAGACAGGACAGACAGGACAGACAGGACAGACAGGACAGACAGGACAGACAGGACAGACAGGACAGACAGGACAGACAGGACAGACAGGACAGACAGGACAGACAGGACAGACAGGACAGACAGGACAGACAGGACAGACAGGACAGACAGGACAGACAGGACAGACAGGACAGACAGGACAGACAGGACAGACAGGACAGACAGGACAGACAGGACAGACAGGACAGACAGGACAGACAGGACAGACAGGACAGACAGGACAGACAGGACAGACAGGACAGACAGGACAGACAGGACAGACAGGACAGACAGGACAGACAGGACAGACAGGACAGACAGGACAGACAGGACAGACAGGACAGACAGGACAGACAGGACAGACAGGACAGACAGGACAGACAGGACAGACAGGACAGACAGGACAGACAGGACCGACAGGACAGACGGGACAGACAGGACAGGCAGAACACACACACACAGGACTATCGGCATACGGAACTTGCAAAAGAACAATAGTATCCTACAAGCCCTTCTTCAAAGAGTTAAAAATTCTTACTGCTCTCTGTACATACATTTGGGAGGCAGCCTATCATATATTTACAAATTGATACATAGTTGATAATAGGGACGGTCGTCATAGCTAAAGGACACAAGATTGCCTTTATCCAAGAATGGTGAGAAGCAACCAAACCATTTCCAAGGACGCACCCAACCGTGTATACATTCAAATATATAATATTAATCACATACCTATGGAAGTTCAGGATCAACGTAACTAGGCAAGTTGATATGTTCCGCAATTAGAAGATGCTTGAAATTGTTCATAATAAATAAATATTTCTATAGTGTTTGTGAGATTTTTAAAAATATTTAATTTTATCAAGGTCTGTACTAAATGTAATAAGTTATTAATTATCTCCTTTGATAAAATTACTAAAGTAAACTAAAGTCTGTACTAGATGTAATAAGTAATTAATTATCTCCTTTTTTGTTTTGTTTTGACTCGTCTCACATGTTATTTAATTCTATCTATATAATAAAATTGAATTTGAGTGTATCTAAATGGACTGGACTGATAAATGAAACTATATAGATCAAAAATGCCAGAGAGAAGACTAGACAGTTAGTATCAAAGATACAATAATAAACTGAGTAGAATAGATAGACATGACTGGAGACATTTTGTTAGACAAAACTAGACAGATAAAACATCTTGAATCTCTAGTAGGTACTTCATTGTTTTTATGATCTTATTCAATTCTATATAAATAAAATGATTCAGGACAACAGGAAACTCAAGAAAAGCTAACAATCTATTTGAACCAGACCGAAATCTACATAGTTAGATTGGGCAACGAGCAATTCGACGTACTTCAGATTTATTGCTTCCAACTTCAGTGCGCTTCCGGCTCTACACAATCTCTTATGTAGCGACCTATATAACTCAATAATGACCGATAATACAATTACATAATAAGAATCATAAATTTTCTTTGACTAAATATATTTTACAATAAATCTTTTAAATAACTTAATTCTAGTGTAGTCTTGCATGTCTAGCCTTGTCTATACAGTCTTGTCTGTCTAGTCTTATCTGTCTAGTCTTAACTGTCTAATCTTTTTTGTTCACTTTCCTCTTGCCTGTTTTCTTTCGCGTGTCAAGTCTATTCTCTCTAGTCAAATCAAATCAAATTTATTACACTAAATGATATACAGCTGTACATATTGTGTTCAATAATACCGTCCAAAAATACATAACAATGAAAATTAATTAAACATAAAATAAATTTAAATGTGACAATTAAATGCAATTAAAATTTCTAAGAGTTTAATTTAGAAATTAGAAAACACCACTTCTCTTTACACTGCACTTTATGCTGCACATAGTCAGATTTGATCTTTTGTCACGGAGTTTGGTGCTGTCTCTAATGTTGTGGCGGTGTTGATCCGTACTGGTGAAAAAGTTATGCCTGTTTATATATATATATATATATATATATATATATATATAAAACTGAAGGATGCCCTAATTCAGAAGGCCTTCTATAGTCTTGAACAGAACAATTGTTTCAATGTAAAGAGAAGTGGTGTTTTCTAATTTCTAAATTAAACTCTTAGAAATTCTAATTCCATTTGATTGTCACATTTAAATTTATTTTATGTTTAATTAATTTTATATATATATATATATATATAAATTTATATATAAATATCGTTTACATGACGTTGTCTTATATATTCTTGCAATGTATCATATTGCTCTTTTTGGGCTTTGATTATGAAATGAATCTCTTAATTTAATATGTTCGCATGTATTTCCGCAAAGTATATATTAATAAGCCTATGGATATTTTGTTGTAATAAAAACCAGGGCTGGACATCAGTGCCATTCGCGCACATTCCAAAACGTACCCTTAGTCCCACGTTTTGGATATATGCAATAGTTTTATAAATTTTCCAGAAACTAAAGGTTTTTAACACCACGTTAAAATCTACCTCCGCCAAACAATTTAGAAAACGTGAGAAGGCCTATAAAACCTTCCCATAGAGAGAGTATAAGCCCTGATTATTAGGGAGGAGCCAAGTAAATTCAATCTCCCCCTTATTTGAATTAGAGGGACGATTTAACCCCTCTTAGAGCTATATAGAGAGGAGCGGTAAGCTATAAGTGTATATGTTCTTAAGTCAAACAGAGATATTTAGATAGGTCTCAGATACCGAAGAATCGTTGGCCACCAGTCCTTCCCTCTCAACATTGAATTCAGTGGTGGCTTCCGTCCACCCCCCTTCACAACAATTGATTAGATTCTTCAGTCCTCTTAGTAAGAAGATATTTCTATATATTTAGATTCCTATCTTATCTGCAGTTATTTTCCACGTTATTGTTTCTTCAAAGACTAATCCTATAAATCTACTGTTTGAAGCTCGTTATAGTTCCTTCTGACCAATATATAGTAGAGCTTTTCGCAACGTTCTCGTCGTTTGAAAAAATGAGTAACTGTTTTTTTCTGTGTTTAAATACAAATTGTTCGCTGAAAACCACTTATATATTGTAGCCAGTAGTTTCTTTGTCTCTTTCTCATTTTTCTTCGCCGAATTTTCTGTTATTAGGAAGGCTGCACCGTCTGCGTGTAGGGTGCAGTAGTTATCCACTAAATAAAGTCCGCTATGTATACTGAAAAGAGTGTTGGACTTAAAATACATCCTTGAGGGACACTTACGTTTATTCTGGTTGCTGGAGATCTTCCACTGTCATTGCTACTGTAACTATGACCACTTGCTCTATATGTCTAAGAAAGGGTCTTAGCCAGTTTTCCACTTTTCCCACAGTATATTTCTTCTAAGATTTTATTATATAAATTTGTGATTGTCGTTATTGTAGATTGACAGTTCTAAAACCGTGTTGCTGTCTAGGTATTATTTTGTATTTCTCCAGAAAAGGTGTGAGTCTGTGTTACATACAGTATTCAAATATTTTGAATATAACTGATACTAGCAAAATAGATCTGTAATTAACTATATCTTCTTTGTCGCCTTTTTTTAAATCAGAATGATTTTTGAAGATTTCAGGACCTGTGGAAACTCCTCCCTCTCATATGTGTAATTCACAACATGTGTTAGAGGTTTTATTAACAAAGATACGAATTCTTTTACAATCTTACAGGGCAGTGAGTCAGTAATGAGTTTAATTTTTGTAAAACTTGTAAAAGATCCCCTTCTGTATATTCCTCTAGGAATATTGTACACTTATTTTGAGATATAGGTCAGTATGATATTTCAATTGGTGTTATATTTTACCTCTCTAAATCAGGTGCATTTTTAAAGAAGTTTTTAAATAAAGTAGCCACTTCACTTGTTCTTTAATCATTACACTATTTTTAATCATTACACTATTTTCCATAATTTGTGTAGAAGGTATTTCATTGTTTTATTAGATAGATCTTTGACAATCGTCCACAATTGCTTTTGTCTGTTAGGGGCGTTTTCTAGCACGTTTTCGTAAAATTTTCTTTTTTCTTCTGCTATTAACATGTTGTGCTTTTTCTTCATTGCTATGTACCGAGTCCTCTCCATCTAGTCTTGCCTGTCTAGTCTTATGTGTCTAGTCTCGTTCGTCCAGTCTTGTCTGAAAAGACTTGTCTTCTAGTCTTGTCTGTCCTGTTTAATCCTGTCTGTCTAGTCTTGGCTGTCTATTCTGTCTAGTCTATCTGGTTTCTTCGGTCTGTCCCGTCTCTCCGGTCTGTTCGGTCTGTCAGGTCTGTCCCGTCTCTCCGGTCTGCCCGGTCTATTCGGTCTGTCCGGTCCGTCAGGTCTGTCCCGCCTCTCTGGTCTGTCCGGTCTGTTGTCTGTCCCGTCTGTGCGATTTGTCCGGTATGTCCGATTTGTCCGTTATGACCGGTCTGTATGGTCTGTCCGGTTTGATCTGGCTGCTCTGTTTGTTTTGTCTGCTATGTCTGCTCTGTCTGTCCAGTATTTTCTGTCAGTCTTCCCTGTCTGCTGTACTTGTTTCTCCACAACCTCCCAACCTCCTGAATGGAGACGGCACATGAAGTGGAAGTATGTTTAATGGATATATTGGAGAACAACTAATCTTTGGTTTGATGCAATGTTTTACAAATAACCGCTTTTGTTTAATCGTGGTCGGTGTGGTACAACAATTGCCCTAATTTTGTTTCTGTTGCCTACGGATCGCCTTTTCGTCTTTATTATGATTTTTCGTGCGACTATCGTTTTTATTCATTAATTTTCTATTTCTTTTTTTTTTATTAGTTTTGTTTGAAATGTCCAATCCGGTTCGAAGGACAAATCTTTGTTTAAGGTGAAGTATGCATACTTAAGGATTATAATAATACTCGATTTTTAGTTAAGTTCTATTAATTGGGTCGTTAAATAAAAAAAATATCGTTTTTTTTTATGTATTTTAAAATATTATTATAAATAATTCGGATGTTCGATGCGAATAAGTAAAAAAAAAATTATTCAATTAATTATAAACAATTTAAAAGTGATAAAATTTTGGAAATAATCACGTGACTCCAAACGCTCCATAATTTGTTTGTGACGTCGAAAGGTTGAAACTTCATTCTTTATAAAATTGTATTAGGCTTTTTTCGGCTCACTGTTTGAAACCATTGGTTCATTCGTTTAAGGATGTGGTATATTTAAAAACATTTTTTGAGGAGTTCTTTCTGTGGTACCTACTCCTACACGATAGTACGAAAGAAGCACGATAACTTTTAATATTTGACTTTTAATATCTGACATATTTGACATGACTACTACAACTACTGTATCAACAAAGTCATGCGTGGATAGAAATTAACATTATTACGTCAAAACGCGACAGACCTGTTTTCGGTACCGAGTTCAAAAAGATATTTTTATTTTGTTATAACTTTTTAATTACAACGAAAAAACAAACAAACAATAATTTTGTTATAAAACTTATATATGAGCTTTCGATTTACGAAAAAAACAAATAATTAAAAAAATAAGAGTTTTAATTATTCAAAAACTCAAATCTATGTATCAATACAGGCTAACAAATGTTCTCTTTTCTATCGCTGATGTGTTTTTTTTCTATATAAAAAATACTTACAAAGGAAAACTTAAGTCTAAATGTGGAACGAACCGGTGAGGTTATTTCACCTCCACCGGCGAGACTTCAATACATCATAATTTAACATACGATTCAGAACTATAAGTTCCTAACAGTCCGGGAGGTAGTTTTGCATTTTATTCGATTCCCATCTTTTTCAATAGATCTCGAATGACTAATAAGTGAACCAAGCGTCAGCTGACGCACCCGCGGTGGGTATGGGTGCGGGAGGCTGCGAACGTGGTAAAAAAATAAAAAATTAAGTAATAGTACGCCGGCTGAAACTTTTTTCATAAATAGTTGACATCATACTGAGCTGAAAAAAAATCAGATAAAATAAAAAAAGTCAGCATGATGGACGGGGGATTATGCGTCAGCTGGTCGCATGAACTTAAAAAAACACTAAAATAAAGTTATAGTACGCCGGATGAAATTTAACTAAATGATTGTTTAGATAATTAAAAGTACGAAAACAACAATCAGCTGCGTGGGTAGCGGTGGAAAACCCGTCAGCTGACGCAGTAAAGATTAAAAATATTAGAGCAATGCACAGTATCTTTCAGGGTCCAGCTGACAGAACTCCTCTGTCCACACCTAGCTGACTGATAGTTTTGGCAAACGTAACTATTAAACTATCATATAGTTGAATTTCAACCGGCATAGTGACAACTGAATGATAATCTCGGGAAGTATATGACGTGTAAAACAATATCGTATGAAAATATTTTATGTTTTTCTCTTGTTTTATTTTATTTATATGAATAAAATGTATAATATTAAATAATATAGTGTAAAATGAAAATGACATAAACTAATATAATGGTAAAATAAAAAAAAGAAATGGAAATATAGAAAATTATAACTTTGCGGTACGGTGCTATACGGTTCTGTCCGCAGATACATCAATATTTTCATCTTTGGCATAATCGATAAAAAATTATTTCAAAAAAGATAAAAAGAAGCTGATTGCTGTTTTTTTTATAATGTTTTCCGAAACAAAACGACACACTACTTCAAAGGCTTTTTTATGAATCTCTCGGGATTTGTGCCATTCTGTTTTTCCGCTCTGTGCGGCAATCTTTAACTTCAGTACATTTCGATAATTCGATCGGCAAAATTTATGATAAAAAACGATTTGAGCTTTGGAATATTATTCGTTAATTTTACCTAATAAATCTACCTCACCTACTTCGCTCACGTTACGTTTCAGATTCATAGTGCTCTTATCAGTTGTACATGCTTGTAGCTGTTCCTCGCGACCTTGATATTTCTTGCGCCTCTAATTACAAAATATGCACACGTGTTCTGTACAAGCTTGAGCGTCCCCAGCACCTAATATATATTGTGTCATTGCTCCTTTACCTTCAGCTTCATGTACTTCCTTGATTGTAACAGTAGTCACATCATCGGATTGATCACCAGTATTCGATGAAATTTGTGAACAGCCTTGTGTTGTATTGCTGTGTGTGGCTTGATTTTCAACGGGATTCGATGAAACGTCGATGTTTGTATTTTCAGCTCCAGTGTATTTATCTGAAGGTTGAGCGTCTCTCTCCAAGCTAAAAGAAAACATTTTATTGTTTCATATGAAATGATCTTGATGTTTGTATCGTTGAAATGTAACGAAATTCTGTTTGTTCCATACAAAAGACAAAAATTTTCACGCAGAGTTTGTCTACGGAAATTAAACAATCTTTTTTCAAGACTTGACAGTAAAATGTGCTCCGAAAATTGAGACGATAAAAAAGTTAAAAAAATAATGAATTAAAATAGTTATTTACATCAGAGTGAGGAAAAGTTGATTTTACAACGAGACAGTTCGTTTGGGGAACGAGCCCGAAAGGCTGGAACATTAGCTGGAACGTTGTTAAATCATTTACGCAAGAAATTTGTATATAATTTTTTGGCCGACAATTATTATTAAAGAATCAAATAGATTTAGATTATTTACAATATTGGAAATTATTTTATGTTTTAATGTTGGAACTCACAAACTTTGACATTTTTACTAATTTAAATTTATTAGGTTATGTATAATTTATTACAATGTTGTAAAGTACGGCTACTACGCGGTAAAGTGACTTTACCGCATAGTAGCCGTACTTTACAACATTGTGTGTAAAAATCTAGTTTCGGCTGACGTATACATGATGTCAAAGCTAGCTTTACAATTCAGGAGGACAACAAAATATTGGTCCTTGCGTCAAAAGATCCGATCTTCAATATTATTAATATTAAATAGTATAAATCAAAATGTATTTCAATCAAAATAACTGTCAAAAAATAAGGAAGTATAACTTACCTTGACGCTGCAGATATTGAAGGAGTTTGAACAACTATTCTGTATTTTGGTGGCATAGCGGTGAATTGTCGATAACATTTTGAATGATATTTTTGAAAATCGTTCAATTTTAACGGCACTTTAGCACTTCCTAATGATAAATTATTATTCTGACGAATCTCCAATATAGTGCATTTTTGTAGAGTTTTTTTCAGAAAAAGATAATATTATTTCTTTTTTTTCGCCACAAAATACACAAAATCGATAAATCTTCGACTTTGTTCAATAATGGTTCAATAAATATAGCTCGGTATCGCAATGTGGACTGGTTCGTTGTCAATCATGAATCATGTCCTCATGTCCTTTGCTTTTTGACGGTCGTGAGCCTTCCGTTCAGCTGTTCCGTCGTCTTGTTGTTTGTTTCTGTGTTTTTTTTTTGTGTCGGCTTGCTTGTTTGTTTGTCGGTTTGTTTTGGTTCGTTGTCCGGGGGTGACTGTATTTATATCTCCTTACAGGTATGAGGGATGGTTCGTTGGGTACTGTTTCTATAATCTGGTCATAAAATATCCCTTGCGAAATTTTTAAATCGAAGCAAACCCTATCGTAAAATAACCATTACGAGATTTACAAATCGTCCGAGAGATTGTAGAAACAAACCCCATGGTAAAATATCCATTACAAATTCTTAAAGAGATTTGTAATTGTTTTATTATCCATATCTGAAAGGATCTGTTATCAACGGCCAGAAAATATATGTTTAAAAGGAACTACCGTAGTAGTAATACTTATAAGTAAGTAATACAATATTTTTAATCTTCATTGCATCAGCTGACGGTTTTTCCACCGCTACCCATACGTACTTTTCACTATCTAAACAATCATCTAGTTAAATTTCATCCGGCGTACTATAACCTTATTTTAGTGTTTTTTTTTTAAGTTCATGCGACCAGCTGACGCATAACCCCCCGTCCACCATGCAGCTGACGATTTTTTTTTCAGCTCAGTATGATGTCAACTATTTATGAAAAAAGTTTCAGCCGGCGTACTATTACTTATTTTTTTTTTTACCACTTTCGCAACCTCCCACACCCACACCCACCGCTACTTGAGCAGCTGACGGTCGGTTTACTTATTAGTCATATAAGATCAACTATCGATGTGAACATGAGCCGGCTTACTATGACTTTTGTATTTGCAACGCTACCTCCCGGACTATAACTTTATACTATTCAGACATGAGTTCACAGACAAGATATGATAGGATTAAAATATGTAGGATTAAAAGATAGAGATGTCGTGTATTATTGATTGACATTATTTGTGGATTTGACCATCTTGACGGTTAATATTTATGTTAGTACTTAATTTACTTCAATAAAAAGAATAATTTATATTTCCCACAATTAGTATTTTTTTGTTGAAGTAAATTAAGTATTAACAAAGTTAAACATAAATATTTTTGATTGTTTGAATATTAGTTATGTAAATGTTATGTAAAGTTGTTTGAAAGTGCAACCGGTTTTCATGATTGAAAGTTGGAATAGAAAACATCCCGACGGAATATATGCGGGGAAATAAATCAACCTTTTAATAATTCGCGAGGTTTCCCTATCAAGACGAAACAGTGTTTGTTTGCGGTTTCTTTGAATGTGTAAATAAATAACAAGTGGCTTTGTTCGAATTCCAATTGATTTTAAATCGTTTCCTGTTTCAATTACACGCGTATCTTTATTAGAAATTTACGAATTTGTTGACAAAGGAAAGGGTTTAACAAACATCTGTTGTTTGTTGGTCCTTCGTGTGTTTTTTCGTTGCTGTGGAATGGAACTTTTGGTCCTGTACATTGATCGGGGGATTATTGGGATAAGTTTTTCTCCGGATTTGAATAGAAATTGCCGTCCGTAAGTTTTCATTTTATTTCGGTTGTGTTTCTTTTGGAGGGGTATTCTATTTAAAGTTCAAGGCGGAATATGTTTTTCGGATACGTTTATCGTCCTTATCTTATAAATAAATAAATATTTTATTTGTTCTTATCAGTTTTTGATTATCATTTTACTAAATCGGCAAACATATTTTCTTTTATTCTCCCATTACATTAGCATATCCTGTAAAAGAAAGAGGACTAGACAATATTAAATTTCGTCTGGCCTAGATAGTCTTGTGTTTTCTTATTTGGCCTGTGAAACACGTTTTATGTTTTCAGTTTAAATAATATTTGTTAAACTAAAATGGATCGGGATAAAGGTTTACATACCTTTTTCCTTTATAATGAAATAAAAACGTGTGAAATCCCAAATAAATCTAATTACACAAATAAACGCTCGAGAGTATACAAAGCGGGAGTGATGAAATAATATTGTATTCGCCGACTAATTATGATTGGAATCTATGCAAATCGGCTTGCAGACTAAAACTAAAATCCCAACACCATAAATTTAACACAAAAAATAGATTTGACGCCGTTTTTGAAAACATGATTGACACCATTGACACAGATTGAAAAATAAATAATGAAAAAGTTTTTAAAATTCAATTCTTATACGTGTTTTCTAAATAAAATCACGTTTATTTTGTTTTTTAAACTAAGGTCTTAAAATCTCTATACAAATTTCAGAATTTTTTTAACACAAATGTAACTTGTAAAAGTAACTAAATAATGTAAAAATGTAACTAAATAATTTATTAACGAATTTCAGAAAACTAACCCTTATAAAATATTTACTTATTTCTCATACATGATTCCTAAAACGATGATAAAAAATTCCGGATATTTATTTCAACAATTTCCACGATTCCATACTTCCAGAATGGAAATGGCTGCACGCGATTCCTCCAATTGTCTAAACGTTTGCTGAGCGAATTGTTTGTACCCATACTCACAAAGGGCAGATATTAAATTCTCTGAGGACACACGTCTCTTGCACCATGTATTTGAATTCCCTCGCCGACTTCCTATTTTATTTCACATTTTAGACTAAAATGCATACTAAAATGCAACTATTGTCTTGCAATTCATTAAATTGTCTGATCCCACTTTGTTAAGGACGATAAAAGCAAAAAGCTTAGAGAGAAAAGTTAGAAAATATAGGACACAAGGTCAGGTATATGATATGAGTCAGAACAAAATAAACATATAGACTAGACATATATACTACTATACTAGACATACATATAGACTCTGTCTGGCCTTGTTTTTCTAGTTTTGTCTTACCAGTCTTGTTTGTCTGTTTAGTGTAATATGTCTAGTGATATTACACTAAACAGACAAACAAGACTGGTAAGACAAAATAGAAAAACAAGGCCAGACAGAAAAGATTAGGCAGATAAGACTAGGCAGGCAGGAGTAGGCAAACAAGAGTAGATATATAAGACTAAATAGACAAGACTAGACGGATAAGACTAGTTAGGCAAGACTAGTCAGACAATACCAGAGAGTCAAGACCTAACAGAGAAGACTAGACATACAAAACCAGACAGACAAGAGTAGTCAGACAAGACTATACATACAAGAGACAAGATAGATAAATAACACTAGAGAGACAAAACTATACAGACAATACTAGATAGAAAAGACTAGACAGAGAAGACTAGACAGACAAGACTAAACTGACAAGACTAAAGAGACTAGACTAAACTGATATTTATTAACTGACTAAATTTAATTTGATTTGAAAAACATTAATTTGATAAGACTAGAGAGGCAAAGCTAGACAGAAAAGACTAGACAGCTCGCTTTGTTTGTCATCTATAATTCCTGTTATTAATATAAATTATATCAATGTGTCTAGTAAGTAGTGTTCCATGGAATAATACGCTCGAATTTTGTGTAATACCAAATTGAGTCTGTAATTTTTCTATTTTGAGTCTGTAATGGACTCATTACAGCACACATATGCGTGCGGTAATGGATCGCCAAGTGCTGTAATTTTATTTGTCAGTTAATTTATTAATTTATTAATATAATAGAGTTGGCACAGAAATTCAGAGCTGTCAGTGATGTCAAAGTTTCGGCGAGATAGTTTTGAGGTTTTTTTTGGTGATGTGTGGAATCACAACAAGCATTTGCTCGTTGAAATTATGTATTTTTAGAATGGTATAAAGTTTATATAGAGAGAAATTTTTCAGTGAAAAAACAAAAAGTTAACTTTAGATTGGTGTTAGAGTTAAAAATTGTGATAAAAACAAAGTGAACTTGGTTTCAAGAAAATTATCATTCGAAACGTCAAATTATTTTAGTGTCAAATTTTCTTTTTCTTTCTTTATGGTACTTATGGGCTCTATTATCCTGGGGGTGAGAAATGGCCCCCGAAGGCGGACGAACTATAAGAAATAGTCAACGGCATTGGAATCAGGAAAGCAACGTGACAATACCTGATTACATATCCCTAGTTTATCAACATGGCTAATTTCAAGGCGAAAATACCGGAGTCTCTAGTCCCCTATTCGGATCTCCGTGGGGGGACAGTTTTGAATGTAGCTAAGATGAAAGTAAGACGTAGAAGACGCATTTTCTGGTTAAATAACCTAAGAAAATGGTACAACTATAGTTCCGTCGAGTTGTTTAGAGCTACAACAACAAAAGTGAAAATAGCTATGTTGAAAAAATACTATAAAAAACTCGTTCGTAAGGCGTTTTTCATCACTTATCCATTAGAAAACTCCTCGCTACGCTCGTCGTTCTAAACTTGGACGTGTGCTGTAAAAACGCGCTGACTGAACTCGTCCTGCTTATCTCCAATTTTTGGCGAAGATATTTTTTTACCTGCCGCTATTACTGATTAAAATAAACTTGGCTCCCTGTTATCACCCTGTTTAATATAACCATATCCTCCTGTTCTCTAACCCTATCCGTCCATTGCCAACCTGCCAACCTGCCTTTTTGTGTTTATTTTCAAAGTCGTTGTGTCAGGCATCACTAGTGTGAAACGAGTGTTCATGTAATTATTCCTAGGTATTAGCATTCCTATTACTACACCTCAATAACAAAGATAAAAAGTATTATGAAGCTACCCTGAACTTGTTGTGGTAAACAATCAGAAGCACATAAGACCGTCTGTTAAAATCCTTATAAAATAGAATGTCACGATTTAACACGTTCGTCGCCCAATGCGATTTGGCCGAGTTTGTAGCGGGGCCCAAATCCGACTATCGGCGCGCCAGAAAGTAAACATGGACACAGCTACATGGTGGTAAGCGGGGATAGAAAAATAATAAGGACGAAACTAAAGTAATAAGACGGGACTTAACTTACTTACTTTACTTAAGAGCGAATAAATGGTGTCATATACAACAAAGATACGGAAAACCATCAAGTGGTATCGGAAATTATAACTACACTTTCCCTTGGGAACAATTATAGAAAATGCTCATATCGTGTACCAGAGAGCCAAAAATTACAAAATAGAATGTGCGATATCACCAGAAAAATAGGGAAACAGGATGAGCCAAAAAGCTATATTTATATGGTGGTACACGCAGTAGAATAATGTATCACTCACGGTTTGCAGAGTATTATATATATAGGCATATATATATATATATATATATATATATATATATATATATATATATATATATATATATATAGACAGTTGAAGTCGTTACCGTAGACGTTGTTTGTTGTTGCAAGCGTCATAGTAGACGGTTGAATGCGTCATTGTAGACCCTCTTGTTGTAAGTTTGCTGCAAGGCGCCCTCGTGGACGCCTCGTGGTATGCAAAACCAGCTTTCACCTATCAGTCGCTGTTGCGACATTTGTTCTTTGACGTCTGGTAGACGGTTGTCTTTACGTAAGTCGTTACCGTAGACGTTGTTTGTTGTTGCCGGCGTCCTGCTAGACGGTTGAATTCGTCATTGTACGCCTTTTTGTTGCAAATTTGTTGCAAAGCGTCTTCGTGGACGTCGTTCGCTGATAGGCAGTTTCCCATGCAAAACTAGCTTGCACTTTTCAGTATGAGTCGATCCGGAAGGTTAACAAGTCGATAGCGGCGTCGTAGACGGTAGAAGGCGTCGTCGTAGACGTTGTTGATGCCGGCGTCCTCGTAGATATTTGAAGGCGTCATCGTAGAGAATTCAGAATTCGACCGATTAGAATAACTCTCCCATCAGAGGATTATGTACTGTCATTATTACTGTCCGCAAATCAGCTGAAAAACTTTCCCGTTTGGAGTATTTCAATTTCTCGGGACCGTACACCCATGCAAATGCAATTATATCGTAATGCTAAGCCTGAATTAGAGCAGCGCATAGCAAATGGCGAAAAGCATTTTAAAATCAAATTTTAAAACAATATACCACATATTGTCATTTAGGAAAACATCGCCAAACAAGAAGCTTCTAGATGTAAACTTATATTATCAAAACACGCGTAGTTTAAGATCTAACAAGTATATAAGACAAGTATTATTCTTTTTATTTCTACTCTAATTCATCTGATCCTCATCTTGATATTATTATATTTACTGCAACATGGTTAAATGATTCTTTCAATAACTACGAGCTTTTCTCATTACATTATCATGCAATCAGATGCCACAGAAATTTTTCTTTGGTCAATCCCAAGACCAAAACTCACCAAAAGTATTTATGATGTTGTTGTTGTTCAATTATTTATGAACTTGTTCCTAAAATTGACATAGTTGTTTGTCGATGCAGCTTAGTCTAGTATATTGTGCACGTTTGTGCACATTTATATTTAATATTGTTACACATTTATTTATTAACACACTTATAAATGATTTTTGTATGTTCATTGAAGCTTTGACAGAATGACTCTTAGAGAATTTAATCTTCCCAACTATCATAGCAGTGTAACCCCGTCTTTGCCCATTTTTCCAAGTTCTAAAATGCACAGTTTCTTAGCTTTTTCCAAAGCACATGATCTCATTCAACATAACTCTATTCTAAATTGTGATAATTGTTTATTGGATTCCGTGTTGTCAAGTAAGGAATTTGCATTCAATATATTACAGGACGTACATCCGTTAGTTCCGGAAGACCCGTACCATCCAGAATTATTTGTTTCAGTCGAAGCATCAACTTCGACATCTTCTAGTTTTCTTCGGCGAATAATATACGATACAACTTCCGCAAAGCCAACTGCGTTAAACTTTATGAAGATCTTGTAAACTGCAGATTGGTGTATCATATATTCTTTTAAAGATGTTAATACAGCAGTTGATAAATTTTATGATAAGCTGTATGGTATTTGAAATAATTTAGTGCCACAGTATTCCTCACAGACACAAAAGGTATCCTACCTGGTTTACCATTCATATCATTGCGACGTTAATGTTAAAATAACGATACGGGAAAAAATGGAAAGCTCATCCAAGCCCGTTTGACCTTCAAGAATACAAATATATGTAATACGTACTTAACTAATATAGAAAACTCTACTCCTTTATTCTACTCCAAGTAATCTTTGGAAATATGTATATGCTAAGCAGGGCTCGACATGTATTTCGGATAAACTGACATATGTCAATCCTTGTTTCTAACGCTTTTCATTCCAAACCTAACTTTAATATTGATGTGGACTATAATCATTCGGTATGCAGTTTGTTACAGAAGAATAGCTGCTAATAATAATTTAGTCCTTCGCAAACAAACTTACGGCAGGCGATGATTTAATTCCCAGTTTTTTAATACGAGATGCTAGACATTGTCTTGCCAAGCCACTGATTACTATCTTCAATCTAGCAATAATAATTTTAACGCTACCATCTTACTATCATCAATCGAGCAATAAAATCTTCAACGTTCCCAAATGTTTGAAAACGTGATAGGATTATACCAATCTTCAAAAACAGTAAGTACAATCATCTTGAGAATTACAGGCCCATTGTGATACTTTGTATTATAAATTATTTGAACAAACTGTAAACTCCGCCATTGCCCGGTCCCAAGTCCGGGATCAGAAAGGAGGACTAACACCTTTTACAGAAAGCGGCCATCGCACCTCATTACCTTCAGTAGCGGTGGAAGAAATACGCAGATTGGTTGGTACGAAGGAGTAATCTGAAGTTTGTCACTGATGTAAAAGTCATACCGTCAGACAATATTGCACCCCAACATCATCTGCTTCTCCCCAATTTTAGGATTGGCTTTGATCTCCGCAAAAAGTCTTTAACCTACATCGGAACGAATTAAATGGTGGAAATTAAAACAACATCACACCCAGATGACAACATCTATATGTTCTCTAGCTATGCTCAATTAGTGGTGGAAGAAATACGCAGATTGATTATTAGTTGGTACGAAGGAGTGATCTAAAATTTGTAACTGATGTAAACATCACATCATCAGAAAATATTGCTCCCCAACATCATCTGCTTCTCCTGAATTTTAGGATTCGCCTTGATCTCTGCAAGAAAAGTCTTAAATGTACATCGGAACGTAGTAAATGCTGGAAATTAAAACTACATAACATCCAGCTGAAAACATCTTTAAATTCTCTAGCTATGCCAGAACAAGGTCAACACATTGATGAAATTTGGACAAAGGCCTCCACACATATAAAGAATTGTGCTAATTACATCATGGGTAAATCAAAACATGGACGCAGTTTTGGAATTCTCGTGTCCCAGATGCATCAGAATGAAAAAATTGGCGTATAAGACGTAGCTCAAATCGGTACTGGGTCTTGATCGTCAGCAATATAGAATATTGAAGTCGGTGGCAAAACGGAAAGTGTTAAAGGCTAAAGCAGACTATAAAAAAACATGTACGAGGGCCTCAACACAGCAGAAGGAGCAAATAATATCTACAGACTAACGAAGAATCGCCATCGTTCCACTCAAGATGTTGGACATATTATGATCATTAAGAATGAAAATCAATAACCTCTACAGAAACCTAATGAAATCCTTAACCGATAGAAACAGCGAAAATATTAGCAACGCAGAATTTGGGCAACGGCCACTACCAACTGCGGATCCTATACTTGATCCTACTTGAGACCGCAATGAAGAAAATGAAAAATGGAAAGGCAACTAGACCGGATGATCTTTAATCCAAGGTGTGGAAGATGCTTGGGCACAGTTTCTCGCAGATATCTTCAACAAGATCATCAATGAATACGAAACTCCTCTTACATGGCTCAGCAGTGTAACAATACCAATTTGGAAAGGTATAAGATATCACTGCTCAAATTATCGACCGATTCGCCTGCATTGCCCCACTATGAATATATTTCAGCGTATCGTGGCTACACGCCTTCGTGACATAATCTAGATTGCATCAAACCAATGTGGCTTAATAAAAGGTACAGGGACAATCAATGCTACTCGTCTTTTGATAAAAAGGCACCTAGAAAAGAGGAAACCACTCCACATAGCCTTATAATATCTTGAAAAGGCCTTGGACTGGATACCTCGTGATCTAAAATGGTATGCACTACGACAGCATGGGGTACCAAAAGCATATGTTCAGCAATGGATTCAGCTTCTTTATCGGAATGTCACCAGCTATGTCCGATGTGCTGAAAGAAACTCCGCAACTTTTCCCATGAAAGTTGGTGTTCATCAGGGGTCAGCTCTGTCACCGCTGCTGTTCATAATCTGTCTTGACACCGTCGCAGCCGGACTACTGCAACCACATATCTGGACCTTGCACTATGCTGACGATATCACTGTAGCCTGCAAGTCTCGCTAAGAATTGGAACAACATGTTCAATGTTGGAAAACTTTACTAGACACCCATAGCCTAAGACTTAAAATTGGCAAGACAGAGTATATGGAGTGTGGAGTACCAAGTCAATGAACCGAAAATCATCTGTATTCAAATACTTGGGTTTGCTAATCTGTTCAGATGGTCAAACACTCCTAGTTGCCCGAAACAGAGTCAACGCTGCATGGCTGAAATGGCGCCAAGTCTCTGGAGTCCGTTTTGACCGGAATGTGCCACTATGTCTGAAGTAAAAAAATTACAGAACTATCGTGCGATCAGTAGCACTGTACGGCACTGAATGCTGGCCAGAGACGAAGAGACATGAACAACAACTACATGTCATAGAGATGAAGATGATTTGCTGGACACAGGGACTTACTAGACCGGACCGCATCAGAAATGATAATGTTCGAGCTACATTTGATATGGCTCCAATCCCAGAAAAAATGAGGGAGAGCCATCTACGTTGGTATGGCTGAGAACTGCAGTATGAGAACTGCTCTTGACATCAGTCCAGAAGGCCGACGACCACGAGGGCAACCGAGAAAGCGCTGGCTTGGCTGGATACTATGCGGAAGGACATGGAAATAGTAAATGCCACAACTACAGACGCTCGCGATCGGTCAGTATGGAAGAAAAAGTGCAGAAAAGAAGACCCTGTGATAAAACGGGATTAATGCTAGGAAGATGAAGATTTGACTAACTATCTATATAAACACATTTCTCTTTCTACCTAACTGTTTCGAGCCTGGCCATAATTGCTCGATATGTAAGTTAAAAACTTGATAACCATGGACAAGTTGCCGTGGTATACATAGATTTTTCTAGTAGCTTTGATTGTATAAATCATTGGCTACTCTTAAATAAGCCTAGTTCCCTAGGTTTTGATCCATGTTTTTAAATTAATATCTTCGTACTTATCTGATAGAGTGAACTACGTTTTCTATAATGGTTAAAAGTTCAAATTTGGATCCTCCTTTCTTTATGCTATTTATTGATGATCAGTTAACTGCTTTAAAATGGCCCTTTCGGATGAAGTGGAGCTGTATTCCTCTATTAACAACATTTCTTATGCAAAAACCTTTCAATCCAACATCGACTTACTGTGACATACTGTACTGTGACATATACTAGACAGAACCAGCCCATAAATTCTTTTTACATGGTATCTGGCTAATTACTGGAAAAGAAAGGGTGCGTTAGGGGTCTAGAGATCTTATTGATTGTCAGCTGTCGTTTTCACAGCACATAAACAGCGTGTCGTTATCAGCATCTATATTGCTAGGGTTTATCTTACGAATTTCTGCATCCTTCATTAATTTTTAGTTTAAGTTTATTATGCTTGTTAAGATCTACCTATTGAAAGGGTACAGCGTCATTCTCTGAAATATCTTTCTTTCAAAATCGATGGTCACTATCCCGTCTAAAAGATCGAATATTTTTAGAACGGCATGATGTCCAAACACTTCTGGTTTGCAGAAAACAGCAGAATGCATGATTTGCTTGGAAGTTAATACATAGTAAAATGGACAGTCCATCTCTGTTATTGCTGCTTAGCACATGTCACCAAACTTTTTGATTCCAGTCCACTTCCTCATGTTCCTAAACCATGATAGCTATTTATGTTCGGTTTCCTTTCCGCCTTCTATCTTTCCGTCGAGTATGAGCTGGGGAATTCGATATTTTGGCCCCCTTAGCATGTGAGCCAGATACCCCATCTTGCGCTGCTTTATAGTATTGAATAGTAATCTGTCCGCTCCTGCCCTTCTCAGCATCATCTCGTTGGTAATGTGGTCTAACCATCGGATATCGAGCATTCTTCTGAGTGTCCACATCTCGAAGGCCGCGATCTTGTTAATGGATGCTACTTTTATCGTCTAGGTTTCTGCTGCATACAGTAGGACTGGCCAAAGTGGCCAAACGTAGCCTTTGGCCATTCTGTGGCGAATTTCTATATTTAGGTTTTTATTGCAAAGCAAGGGACGTAGTTTGTTGAATGTCTACCTGGCTTGTTCTACCCTACTCTTGATCTCTTGTGGTGGGTCCCGTCGTTTACTAGTGTGCCTAGGTATTTTGTGCTCGTAGTTCTTTCGATTGTAGATCGTAGTTCTTTTCTCATATTTTATTGTAAATATTATTTGTCCTTATAAAAGGGTTTTCTGTTGTTTATTAGTTAGTTTATTATTATTGTTATTATTAGACAGACGAGTCTGTAGAAACAGACTAGACAGACAGGAGTAGACCAAAAAAAGTAGTAGAGATGAGACTACATAGACAAGATTAGACAGATTATACTAGGCAGATAAGACTAGATAGACAACGCTAGACAGGAAAGATTCGGTAGATTTGAGCTATTTCCTATCAGAGAAAGCTTTCAAAGATCAAACATCAACTCAATTCGCTTTCTATAAATTCCTTATCTTACTCGAATAAATCAACTTGTTTGCTCTTCTTCCTGTCAGTCTTTGATCTATGTTTTTAGATAGTGTTTTGGGTACAATTATAGCCCACCTGAATCCGTTTAATCGTTTTTCTATTTAAAAATTGATATAGCAGTAAAATTGTAATGAGATTTTAGAAAAAAAAATCACATTTTAATTCGGAAATTAGCCATTAAGGAAATTCTCGTAAAAAAATTTATGCGTCTGGCGCTCCGGGGAAAAGTTGAGTTAAAAACTTGAAAACGGCACTAAACTTATTTTTATTATTTTTAATATAATGCCCGAGTTCGTCTTTCCTGGAGGGGCGCCGAGGGGCGGCGGCGGACGCCGTTGGTGGCCGAATAATAAAAAGCTGTTATAAAGTGCCGCATCTCTACGAGTTCCTGGAACTTTCGAGCTTCGGCCTCCTGCCTCCGGGCCACGGCGACGTGAACACGCCAACGACTCGATAAACTAAGAAATCTAATATTTACAATTCCCACCATCTTCTACACTCAACCCCCATTAATCATCATCATTCTTTAAAACGCCAACATGAATAATATTCTACCCCCTAATCCTATTACAGAGAGGATTACAGAGATAAAATTGAAGCGACGAGTTTAGAAGGCCAATTTTAGACAGACTAGTCAGACGAGAGTAGAGTTTCCAAATACTAATATTCAGACAGGACTAACTAAACTAAATGGAGGCGAGAAACTAAACTGGTCCGACAAGGGTAGATACACCAGTTCAGACAAACATACTGGAAACAAGACTAGATAGGCAACGCTAAATAGTTAATTCTATACTATCTACTACAATTGGTATTGGTACAACGATGTCAATAAATATAAGAGGTACAAATATAAGTTACCTATTACCTAATGTAATAAATTTTCAATTTTCGTGAATCTTTTCATAACGTTTTCGTTGCTCACACAAGTGTCGACTGAACTCGAATTACCTTACTAATTCGTTTAATTGTATATATAAAGATAAGGGAAAACTCAACAAGCACGAAAAGCTGGATGAACCTCAAGCACATGCTTCAGTCACTTTGGATTCTTGTGTGCCTAACCTTATCTGTGCAGTCCTAAAGGCCTAGACTTGTGTATATATTCATGTTCATATAATCTAGTCCGTCTCTTCTAGTATGTCTAGTATTGTCTGTCTAACATTATATGTCTACTCTCGTCTGCCTAGTCTTGCTTGTCCAGTATTATCTGTCTAGCTTTGTCTGTTCTTGTTTATCTAGTCTTGTTTCTCTATATTATTTATCTAGCCTTGTCTGTCTAGCCTTGACTGTCTAGTCTTCTGTGTTGAATCTTGTCTGCCTAAGACAGAAGACTAGACAGCCAAGACTAGACAGTCAGGTGTATCTAGTTTCATGTGTCTAGTTGAATAGACAGGTAAACTGCAAACTGTTTTCCTACATAAAACTCTCCAATAAAATGAATGTTTTAAGTTTATTTGTGAAGGCTGGCAGCTTTGATATTTTTTAATATAGCAAATTGATGAGCGATTTTTCCCTGTCTTTAATATAACGGGAGTAAAACACGGCAGGCTGAGAGGGAGAAGAAGTGAAATTGTCAGCCAGCTCCACCTCGTCTCTTTATTTAACACAGATCAGGAGTAATAAAGCTCGTGGTATTCCAGGAGCCGCGAGCTCTCGGTTCCCTTCCAACCCCTTTTTATATACCCCCAGATACTCGGGATCCGGCCCCCTCATTCTCTCAAATATACGACATCTTAAATCCCGATGCCACCGCCACTCGACGTCTGCGAGAATGTCTTATTAAGGCAACAGGATCATTTCTTTCCTGATGATCGTAATCGCTTATACACCGCTTGTTATAATAATGAATAAATCTACGGCGGAAATGGAATGACGCCGCCGTGCCCTCTCTACAGAAACAATGTGATGATTGATGGATAAATGAGGATTTTATAAATAGATCCGCTTTTGTAGTACGATGGATTTCTTATACAGTGACTAATACAAGAAAATCATTATAAGATAAGACTAGGCGGACAAAACTAGACAGATAAGACTAGACGGACATAATTAGACAGATAAGACTACATGTACAAGATTAGACAGGCAGGTCTAGACAGACAAGACTAGACAGGCAAGACTAGAGCCAAACTACTAGACGAACAAAACTAGACAGACATGACTTGACGGACATTATTACACAGACAAAACTAGACAGACAAGACCAGATAGACAAGACTTGACAGTCTAGAGAAAACAGACAAACTGGACAGACAAGACTATATATACAAAACTAGACAGACTAGAGTAGACTAGGAGACTAGAAGACTAGGCAGATAAGATTGCCGACTCGTGTCTGTCTAGTCTTGTCTGCTTGGCATTGTCCGTCTGGCATTGCCTGTTTAGCCTTGTTTTTATAATCCTGTCCGTCTAGTCTAGACTGTCATGTCTAGGCAAAAAAGACTAGGGAGACAGGAGAAGAGAAGCCATAATAGACAGAAATGACCAGACCAGTATTATTGGCAGACCAGATTGGACATAAGATTAGACTACATAACTAATTGTTCTTTTTGTGCCTATGAAATGTGTTTTCACGTTGGAATTCGTTTTTGGTTTGCTCACAAAAATTTACCTGGTGGAAAATTTCCATCAGCAACAATGTGGAAGATTAACTGTCATAGGGACGGAGGGCTCTTTGACTGTGTTGCTGACGGAATAATAGCTTCTTGAACTTTTAAATTGTTCCGTTTAGTAGATGCTTCATTCTCCACATGGTTTATAAATATTTTTTCTTGTACGTTCTTTTGGGGATTCTTCTCTTTAAATATTTAAATGCAAGCGGTAGCTGTAAACGGGAATGGGAGCAGTTGTTTATTATTGTCGGTTGCCTCGCCTGTAATTTTTTTCTTCTTCTTGTTATAAGTAATGTGGTGTTGTTACTGCTACTAGTGGCGACTTGTTCCTGTTAGTATTAATATGTAGTGGTTATTGTTATTATACGAAAGATATTCTTGTTGATGTTGTAAGTGTTAATGTTAGTGTTTATTAGTAGTATTATTCTATTGGCATAATTTAAATGCAAACACATATAAACAAAAAGTGCTAAATTCTTCAATAACAAAATCATATCCCAAGTTACAAATTAAATAAAACGGCCAAGTGCGTGTCGGGTTATGCGCAACGTAGGGTTCCGTGGATGCCATTCTTACTGTTTTGTTATTTTCTTTCACTTTATTCTTACACTTGACTCTAACAAAAATTAGCACTTTAAAGCTTAATATTTCACAAACGGATCTCTTGATAGAAATATTGTTTTCACAAACTTGTAATATTTGTGAAAGACCTATCCAACGACACTATACCATGTGGTAGACGAAAAAAGAAAAACCTCCCCACTACTTTAAATTTGATCAAGATATTATTTTACCACTTTGTAGGCATGACTAATCTGCATATCCATGCCAAATTACAACTTTATATTTCTAATAGTCTCTGAGCTAAACAGCGGATAGACGGACGGACGGACGGAGTGACATATCGAGACTATAAGGGTTCCTTGTTGATAACAACGAAACCCTAAAAAGAAAAAAAAGAAACAAGATAATATGGCTTCACCATACGACAAAAAAAGTAAAGTTTTTTTTTTATAAACTACACCACCCTTTCCATCAAGCGCCAACTAGATACATCTTCCCTCGTGCGCACACCCCAGTCTTCTAGCAGCAATCTCTCATCGCTGCTCCACTGACATCTGGCACAGTTTTGCGTCCAATGCGCCCAAGCGTCGCTAGCCTGCCCACATATCCAACACAGCCTAAAGCGAGTGCCTATCCAGTACCTCGGACCTTTTCTTTTGACCCGCATCTGTGCCGTGCTATCAATTATTGAGGCAGCCTCGTAATATTAAGGTGTAGCCGAAGTCTTTGAAAAATTTGTATGCTCCCATGTTCAGGAAGGAAGTTCTAGCTCCATTCTATCTTACCTTAATGGCTCTATAACTCCACCTCGGCTAATTTTTCGTACAACCATTCTTCCTTCCATTCCCAAATATTCTATCAATCTTTTTATATGCCCAAAAGCAACTTTCATAAAATTTTTTCCTTTCGCTTTCCCACTTTGTCTCCTTCTGTACATCTACTTTCATCTTGACAGCTCTCAGTACTTCTTTTACATTTATTTCATTGCCCATTCCATTCTTTCAAACTTGACTACCCTCCTAGTTGCCTATGAAAACACTTTCAGCATATTTGTTCTTTAGTGTTTATAAGGGTGCGGAAACATAACTTCCTTTTTTGAAATATGCGCCATTCAGGCTGTAGGTGTCGTAGCGGGGCGGGAGTGGTCTCATTCGAGAGGTGTGGTTGTAAAGTTTTAGCCCAGTAAGACGCTATCATTGTTCTGTGTTCGAAGCCCAGCGCGCCTTCCGAAGTCGCTTCAATATAGCGACGTTAGGTCCTTTCCCGTACCGAAAATTAATTGTTACATTGGTCACTCCGTTCCAACAAAACGAGAGTGTGACAAGACGAACAACTGGAGTCCCTCGCCCCATCAGCTTACCTCTGAACACTGGCAGTGAGAACTTCTTGCAATCCCCACGGCTTTCTGAGCGCAAACATGCGTCTGTCCTTCGACTTTTAGATCATTCAGCGAGGCGAATTCGTCACGATGACCTTCATTACCGTCCCTACAAGTTGGCGATGAATTGTGAAGGAACTCTCAGAACGAGACTTCAATTCTCGAACAAACGCATATGAGGCACTTCTTGAAAACGTTCCTAAGGACGCTATTGTTTTTTTCAGTGATGAAGCTCACAAGCTTTTTCAGCTGGGATTGTTAGTCCCTGTTTTTTTGAAGAAAATGAGGTCACGACAGTGAATTGGGACCGGTATGCGAACTTGTTGGAGGAATTTTTCCTTCGACGACTTGATGAAATAGACTTAGGGGAAATTTGGTTCCAACAAAACGGAGAGGCGGCTCACATTTCAAGGGCATCAATGGCTGTTTAGAGGGATCACTTCCCGGGGCGCTTCATTTCAAAAAGGGGCGATTTGGAGTGGCCAGCCCACTCACCCAATCTGGCCCCTTGCGATTTTTTTTTCTGGGGTTATTTGAAATCCCGCGTTTCTGTCAACCGTCCAAGGACCCTACATGATCTGAAGGTCAATATCCGGGCAGAGATTGCCAACATACACGCCGATATGCTGATAAAGGTCATGGCTAGCGCCAGAACTCGACTTACTCAGTTTGTGAATAACGGAGGGCATCACTTACCCGACATAATTTTCAAAACTATGTGGCCGCATCCTTTATTATAATTAGCAATTTATTTTGCCAGATTTATTTTGACAAGAAAAATGTGAAGCAAAAATATTGTTTTTGGACTTTTTTTGTTTCGAAATTTACCAACTTAATGTAAAAACTGTACAACGTTTTTGTTAATAGAAAGTTTTCTAGTTTGAAATTTTATTTTGACAATCCAACTAGCTAAATATCCTCCAATCGGATAGTGCGATTAATCTGGGATTCTAAACCAATCAACAGTGATTATACTGAAAAGAAATTAGGCTACTCGGCAATTAATGCTAGTGCTTCTGTTAAAAAGGTTGAAACTGAAATGTCATATGTTAATTAGAGTGTTATTATTGTGACGAAACAAGATGAGCTGGTTTCGGAAATTCATGTTCAATATTCGCTTTTTAACTTATAATTTTCTTTATTTTCTCTGCCAAGCTTGTTTAGCTTTCGCACGCAGTCCCATACCGGTTTGGATCTGATGGTGTATGATTTTTGATGTCTAGGTCGTTCAACCTAGCCAGTAATTCATCAACTACCATGCTCCACATCAGTGGTGATAGTACACCTCAACATGGGCACCTTTGAGATGTGGAGATCTTCATGGTGACCCTTCCCACTTATGCCTAGGCCGTTCTGGTTCTCAGCATTTTTCCCATCCACCTTGAGATAGTGCTGTCGATATTCCCTCTTTCGAGAGCCGCCTTGACAGCCTCGTGCAAGGTGTTGTCAAAGGCTCCTTCTATATCCAAGAAGGCACATATAGCTACTTCTTTTGTGTCTAGTGCTGCTTCTCTTTCATTTGTCAGCTGATACAGGACGGTTTCTGTGGATTTCTGTGGCGGTTTCTATGCATGCTTACTGTTGTGTAGTGGTGCAACTAGCAGCACTATTGTTCTAAGGTAATTGTAAATTACTTTCTCCATTGTCTTTAACATAAAAAATGTTAGATTAATGGGTATAAATGACTTCGGTTGAGTGGTGTCTTTGTTCCCCACCTTCGGTATGCATACCAACTTAGCTCTTCTCCATAGCTCCGGAATGTACCCGCGCGCTAAACTACTTCTAAAGATTTTTAGAATTTTTATAAGGTTTTCTCCATCCTTTTTGTAGGATGGCGGGAGTTAGTTCTATATATTATAGGAAGGTCTATGTCCTGGAAAGTTTTTGTTTTAAATTTAAATGAAATTTGGCAACAACTAAGAATAATATTAATATATAGCAATTTTTTTCTAAATGGCAGAATAATATAAATATATTAGTAAATTTTTTTAACAATTCAATCATTTTAAGTTTGTTTAACTGTGAATCTTAACAGTTATTTGATATTTATATATACTTTTACTTTATATATATATATATATATATATATATATAATATATATATATATATATATATATATATATAAAGTAAAAGTATATATAAATATAAAATAACTGTTAAGATTCACAGTTTAACAAACTTCAAATGATTGAATTGTCACAAGAATTTATTAATATATTTATATTATTCTGCCATTTAGAAAAAAATTGCTATATATTAATATCATTCTTAGTTGTTGCCAAATTTCATTTACATTTAAAACAAAAACTTTCCAGGACATAGACCTTCCTATAATATCTACAGACGATTTCAGAATTTAACCGTCGATCTTGTTTCGGTACACCATTCAATTTCCCGCATTATCCAATCCCATTGTTACTCTACTTACAAAGAATTGCTTTACAGGCTTCCACTAAAACTCGTTGCTCCTCAACATTAATTCCATTCAAATTGAATTTATACCAAACGTGTAAACTTTACACAAACATTATTACCAAACTTACAACAACAGCTACAATGGACAAACCAGATTAGGTAGATAATCAATTGGTTAAAAAGAAAGGACAAGACATAAGCAAAACTAAACTAGAGGAACAAAAGTGAAAAATTAAAGTTAAAAAGTCAATGCTGAAGAGTCAAACCTAGACAATCAGGAATAGGCAATAAATAATAGACAGTGAAAATTAACTAGTTAATACTACACAGTCAAGGCAAGATAGTGAAGATTAAGTTGTAAAGACTAAACCGTCAAGATTGCCGTGTTAATACAAAAGGTCAAGTTTAAATAGGTAATAATTTGATAAGGAATACATGTGTTAGTATATTTAAGGATGAAATTGAATTTGGTGTACTTTCCTCTTTCTTTCATTTTATTTCTTTGATTGTGTCTGTTGTTGTGCAATTCTTTATTTCATTTTGGGACAATAAAAAAATACATTAAGTTAATACAATGGAATAAGGGCGAATAAAGCAAATGGGAGGAAGAAATCTCTTAATGCAGTCAAGCAAACTCAGGAGACAAGACGGGGATGGTAATGGAATTCGGAAGTTTCTTCAGGGATCGAAATTATTTCGATCTTATTTGAATTATGTTCGAAATTACAAATTTTGTTATAATTAGCGAGTTATGATAATTATTGACATTTATTTAACGAGTTATGATTAATTATGTCATATGTATACTCTATGACATAGACAAGTGTAGTAATTAATTAAAATTTCATTCAAAATAATGCAGTATCCGTTCAAAAAAAAAAACAAAATAATGAGGGAACGACGGGGAAAAATGAGGAAACGTCCAAATTTGACGTTTCACGTTGCAATCGAAATTATCTGGTGTATTTCTTGCGAGATTAAGTCTTTTTCAGGTCTTCTATGCGTTTTGAGGTTGAGATTGTGCCTAGAGTACGACAACGTGAAAATTATCGACAACTGAGTGAATTTGACAGAGGTCGCTTTATTGGCGTGTAGGAGGTTTTTCATTCAGAGAAATTGCATTAAGAGACCGATTCGCGAGTACAAGATCAATAGCCGATCAATGGTTTAGAAACGAAGCACGTCATGTAACTCTTCGCACTGTTTACCGAAGTTTTAGAGCTTTTAGCTTGTAATCCTATTGACTACATGTTGTGATTCCGCTGACGGCTCATAATTCGACAATTTGGAGTGGTGTATCTTGCGACTAGATTGGGACGTAGAATGGCATTCATTTGTCTATCTAGTCTGTCTTACAGTAACGAATACAGATTCTGCTTGGGAATGCATGATAGTCGCAAGAGGGTCAAACGTAGACGTGGTCAACGTCGCCATGTGCAGTTTTCTGTAGAGCGGCGTGCCAACCACACAGTGGGGGTTATGGTATAGGGTGCTATTGTTTATGGAAGCAGGTCCTTGTTGATATTCATCCGAGGCAAAATGAATGCCAACCGATATGTTGATGGAGTGGTAGAACCCCAAATCCTTCCATTCCTCGAGGAGCTGGAGGATTCGATTTCCAACAGAATAATGCCCGTCCATATCCCGGGCATATCTTGCTGTGGCCACTCATGTCTCCCGACCTTTCGCCCATCGAACATGTGTATGTGTATATGAGATATATATATATATATATATATATATATATATATATATATATATATATATATATATATATACCCAAAACTGCTTTCTACCCGCTAGGGTGTAAGCTATTTCCTATCAATTTTACATTTTTTTTAATTAATCCCTTCCATTTCTTCCGGTCCTTCGCCATCTCCTTGTTTCATTCACCTGTAACCCTCTTTTTTCTATAACTCCTCGCACCATTTTGTCCCATGATTTCCTTGGTCTCCCTCGTCTCTTTTCTTTTGGCATTCTGCTTTCCCATACTCTTTTCACTTGAGCCTTCTCGTTCATTCTTTGTAGGTGACCCCACCATCCCAATTGTCTCTCTTTTATGAATTCTTCTATTCCTTTAAGTTCCAGTTCTTTTCTAATATCTTCACTTCTTATTTTGTCCATTATATTTACTCCATATACTTTCCTTAAGTACTTCATTTCTGTGGCTCTTATTTTACTTATTTCTCGCTGCGTTAAAAGCCACGATTCGCATCCATATGTTAGGGTTGCTCTACATATTGCTTTATATATTTTCATTTTTGTTGTTTTCGTTTTTGTATGGAATTATTTTATTTAGGGCATGATGTGACTTGTTTGCATTTTTTATTCGTGTGTTGATGTCTGCTTCTTGGCTTCCTTTTTCTTCTATTGTCACTCCTAGGTACTAGGTACTATGAACCTAGGTTGTATTCTTTTACTTGTTGTATTTGTTTTTGATTGAGACGAATGTTTGTTTGTATTGGGTCATTAGATATCACTACAATTTTTGTTTTTTCTGAGTTCACTTGCATTCCATTTTTGGTCAGTTCGTCTTGCCATATCTTCAGTTTGTCTTCCAATACCTTCTCCGATCCTGCAATTACTGCTATATCGTCTGCGAACGCACACATACTTACATATACCCTCCCCATGTTCCTGTATCCAATGTGTAGGGCTTTTGTTTTCTTTTGTACTTCTTTAATTATTTCGTCAATAAACGCAAGAAATAGTAATGGGCTGAGGTTCCCTCCTTTTCTAACCCCGTGTTTGGTTACAAATTCGTCCGATTTTTGGTTTTTACTGATAACCATATTCATTGTTTTGTTTTATATATATATATATATATATATATATATATATATATATATATATATATATATATAAATATATATATATATATATATATTTACAAATTTGTTTCAGTTTGTGGTCAACACCTTTTTTAACCCATAAAGCTTTCCCATATTTTTTGCCTGGGTACCAAATGAATTGCCTTTTCCATATCTATAAGTGCTATATATAGTTTTTTGCCCGTTGTTTTGGCTCTGTTTATTAGAGTTTTTAGTGTGAAGATATGGTCTTGGGTACTTTTTCCAGGTCGAAAACCCGCTTGTGCTTCATCTATTTGGTTTTCAATTTGTTTCCTTAGTCTTTTCTCCACTACCTTTTCAAATATTTTCATTAGTGTTCCTATCAGTGATATCCCTCTATAGTTGGTACATTCTTCCAATTTACAAAACAGGAGACAAGAAGGAATTGTCTCATGTTTTGTAAATTGGAAGAATTAGCCCAATCTCCCATTCTGTGGTATTACTTTTTGCATCCATATTTGATTAAATAGTCTTGTCAGGTAGTCTATTGCTTATTTCCCCATATATTTTACCATTTCCGTTGTTCGTTGTTCGATTCCTGGGGCTTTTCCATTTTTCATTCCTCTAATCGCCTCTTCTATCTCTGCTTTGTCTATTGTGGTTTCTTCCTTTTCTTTCTTGGCCATTTGTTCACTTGTATCTTCTTCTTTGGCCAAAACATAGCCCCTATTTAGTAATTCAGTAAAGTAGTTTCTCCATCTCCCCATAACTTCCCCTTCTTTCTTAATCAATTCTCCCTTATCGTTTTTTATTGTTATAGTTTCTTCTTCACGGTTGCTTCGTAGGTTCTTTAGTGTTCGGTAGAATACTTTCTGATTCTCCTTAAAGTTATCTTCCATTTTCTGTCCGAATGCTTCCCAGGACTTTTGTTTTGCTCTTATAATTATGTTTTTCGTTTTCTGTCTTTCTTGTTTATAGATGTTATAGCTTTCTTCCGTTTTCTCGTTTAGGCATTTCTTCCATTTTCGCTTCTTTTCTTTAACCTCCTCTCTAACCTCCAGTGTAAAACTAATATTTAATATTAAATAATTTTCAGAAATTTTAATCAATTACTATCTTTGACTAGTAAAACATTTCTGCCAAATTTGGTCCAAAAACTCCCACCCCTTCTCGGTGTTGTATTTTCTATGTCACATAGTATATTTAGATTGCAAAAATTTGACTTTATTTTACATTCATTTTTCATTGCCCCAAAACATAATTCCTTATCTAAGAAGAGAGTGGAAGTTAAGCGAAATATACTAACCGTAAGTCATCTGTATATACATATAGATGTTAGGACCATATTGCAGAAGTGGCTTTGTTAGGCTTTTAGTTAAATGGTTGACATGTGACGTCCAGTCCAGCGTATGATCTTATGATCTATATGTAAGCCTAGTAATTTCACTGAATGTTTTAGTTGAAAAATTTCATTTTCTATTTCAATTGCTTGTGGATAAGTACTTCTCTTTGTTTTAAAATAATAACATTCGTCGCGTCCTTATTAATTGATAACTTAATATATTAATAATAATAAGAGCCAAGAAATGCTCGATGACATAGCTAATTTCGATTTCTATGTCGTTTACAGTATTATAGCTTAATAAAATGGTCGTGTCATCAGCATGATTTAGGATTAAATATTGCGGATCAATGGATGATTGCGATAAGTCATTTACACGGAAAAATACACATACAGCAGTAGCGGCCTTGCGACTTTGAAACTGAAAAACTACAAATTGCTTTTTTTAATTAAAGTTTCCGATATTATTAGTAAATAGGTTTTAAAAATTACTGTGTGCGACTGCAATCTTTACAAATTTGTATTCGTGAGGCCGCTGATACTATTTAAACTGTAATTTTTAAGGTGTGCTTTTTACCGTATATGAACATTGTGAATAGAAGTGGACCTATGGTACTACTTTGTGGAAACACTATCTTAACTATCCTTGAGGTAGAGTTGACATAGCCATTCGGGGTTTCAAACCGAGTAATTTGTTTTAAATTTTGTAGGAATGGAAAATCATTGTTGTCTCAAAAGCTGATAGGATACTTATCGGTCTGCAGTTGTAAATGTCACTTTTATCGCCTGATTTTTAATTGTCATTATCGCTAATTTTAGCTCATCCGGGAATTTACCACTTTTAATTGAGTTGTTTGTACATCACAAGAGCACATAGCTCTTACTGGCTCGGTATGTATTGAAACAATTTTTTTATAACAATTATAGGAATTTTATCATATCCTGCACTTTTTTGCTTATTAATGGAGCTCTTGTATCTGTAGTCTTGTCTGTCTAGTCTTGTCCGTCTAGTCTTGTCTGTCTTGTCTTGTCAGTCTAGTCTTGTATGTTTAGTCTTGTCTGTCTAGTCTTGTCTGTCTTGTATTGTCTGTCTTGTATTGTGTGTCTAGCCTTGTCTGTCTAGTATTGTCTGTCTAGTCTGGTCTATCTAGCATTGTCTATCTAGTCTTGTGTATCTAGTCTTGTCTGTCTATTCTAGTCTGTCAAGTCTTGTCTGTCTAGTCTTGTCTGTCTAGCCTTCTATATCTATTCTTGTCTGACTAGTCTTCTTTGTCTACTCTTGTCTGTCTACTCTTTGATACTTATATAACGCTATATGATTCATTTATCTATATAATAATTCTACATGTGAGAAAATATCGGTACTATTCAAGCTTTTATCGAAATAGAAATTTTGAGTTTATTTTCTGAATTAATAGTTGATATTGGTAAATTTCTAGAACAAAACTTGTAAAAATAAGTAGAGTATGATTAATAATTCAACTAGTTGCACCAGTCTAGATTACGTCATCTAACAGAAAACGGAAAGAGCCTTATATATCTCCATTCGTTCAGATTTTGTGAAGATAAATGAGTAAATTTACTTGTACTAGAATATTACTAAATTTTTCATAATTAAATTATCTATATTCTCTATTCGCTATGAAATTTTAAAATTTCATCGATATTGATTTGTATTTTACATAGACGTAAATTATTTATATATAAGGTTAGAAAATTAGTTTATTGTAATCTAATGAATAGGATTGAGCGACCGTTACAACGTCGTAATCCAAATTTACACTGAATTGAAAAATTCACTATTTTTTAACTACACTTATATATAAAAATAATCTATAACTTATTATTCACAAATTTAAACATTTAATACGACTCGAGTTTCGACTGGTGGACATTTTCACTTGAAAATTTCTTATATTAAAGAAACTATGTACGTTTGTCTATATTAAATAAAAGTTCCATAGTTTTGTGTTCGTTCCTGGACTAATATTTTCTCATTTCTTTGTAACCATATTATATAGCCAGATACAAAGATATATTTTGCAAATCTATGTAGGTAACTAAATTTTCTACGAAATAACGTAAATTCTGTTTTGTTCGTAAAAATCTTGCGAGATTTAGATTTATATAGTGGAAATTATTTTAAATGTATATTTTAAATTTTCGATAATATTTTCGTTGCAAATGACCCGTTTGCAATGACCCATTAGTTAATCAAAGCAAATTCAAGCAAATTAGGTGTAGATTAGGTACAAGCGAATTAGGTTTCAGTCATGTAAACAGATATCTAAAATTCCAATCGGAATGTACGTCCGAGATTTGTATTTCGTAATTATTACCGAACAACATTACGTAATAATATATTTAGCTTAAGCTGAATATTGAAAACAGATTTGATCCAAAGCTACACCTAATTTTCTTCTACATTTACAAATTACTAAACTCACCTTCTTTATAAATTAACTTCCACCGATATTTATTTAATATTTTTCTCCAATTTGTTCCCCTCGCTTATTAGACTACAATCGATTACCCTCATCGAAATCCTCAACCCAATTTTCCGCCCAATTATCCCTCCTATTTTTTCCTCCATCACACATTCTTCATTTTTTATCCCTCCCTGGGCCTAATCAAAAACTAACCCACATTCTTAAGCACCACAACTTGTAATAAGTACATTCCGCAAGTAGTTCCATTGTGCATTTTTATTTATTTTTATCTAGTTGTTGAAGGGGTGAGAATCGCGTTGCGTGCAGACGGAATAAACGGGTGTCGACTAAATCAAATTCCCGACGAGAAACTTACCTATTGAGATAACTGGGAAAATCTCATTGTAAATATTGCCTCTCCTTTTCTATTATTCCCGCTTTGCTTTTTTTATGTTTTCAATATTACAATGTTTTACACGAAGAAACTTGAAATTGAAAAATATAAATGCATTCTAATGTGGCAAAGGAAACCACGTGTAAGAGTAGGTAAATAAGAAGTTAATGAGATTCCAATGTGAATTGAATTTTTCAAAATATATTTAAAAATTGCTGATTGAACAGAATGAAAATTAAAGTGCAAATTTGATTTAGCTGAAATATTACCTTACATTGAATGCGTGGGAATATAGTCCAGGCCCACAAAGCAAACGGTGTTCCACTAATATACCCCTAGCAAAACCCTCGTATAAGATAATAAATTTTCGCAAGCAATTATTTGCGACAATCTTTTCGGTTTTCTTCTTGCGAGGGTTATTAAAAATGATTTAGTCGGTTCGAATGCGTCTTATCAAAACCGGCCGGATAAGTTTTATTTTCGCGATGGTTCGGGGGTAAGGGGCAAAGTTTGGAAATAAAACGGAGCACGTTCGCCGCACTATCGGAACGCCACTGGCGCAATAACATTTTATTATATCTTGAACTGCCGCGACTCGAATATCAAAATTTAAATCCAAACCTTATCAGATTTCGCTTTTATTCTAATCAAATGTTAGAATTTATATAAAATCTTATTGTCCGTTTCTATTTCTAAAATATACAACAAGCAGTTCTCAACGTTACACAGGCAAGGCTACAAAATTAGGCAGACAAAGCTAGACATGCAAAATTATACAGACAAGACTACACAGCTTCAGATTAGTGAAAATCTAAAAATCTAATTCTCTCTAGTTATTTAAAACTACGTTTTAGTTAGTGATTAATAACACAAAATTAATGTAAATGATTAATGATCATTCTACACATTTATTTATCTTATTGTGTGACGAATAAACAATTTGTCTGACAATTTATGCGTTTGATAAACACTTAGTTGTCTCCCCACAACTACATCGCCTATTTATTTACCTGTGTCAACGCATATATTACCATCTCAAACCCATCTCCTTCCCATCCCGCACAATTCCACAACATTCTAATGAATTCATTTGTTAGTTCGCAATTTCACATCAACTCAAATAATCGATGGCGGGGAATATCAGTCGATTTTTTTTAAATTTGATAATGTGAAAAGGCTAACAAATTACTTATAACAATTCTACTAAAAGTTTCGTCAAATTTATACATCTCATTCTGTAAAATATACATTATCAAGTAACAAACTGAAATTAATTTGTTTGATTTAATGTAGTGTGACAGGTTTTAAGAGGATAATTCTTTACCCAGTCAAAGTAAAGCGGTTTGTTTTTCCATTCTTCTCTTGTTTTTAAATATTCATGCTCGATGGGGTTGAATCGTTCCAGGAACATAATCGCAATGAATAAACTATGAGTAAAGTGTTGTATCAAGTGGTGGATGAGACACCAGAGTGCATAAAATAAAAGAACTTTATACTAAATAATTTGTATACTATATAATTGTACTAAATATAAAGAACAGAGAATCGATGCGACATTCAAGCCCGCCGAAGGGCTTGATTTTTATGAATTAAATAAATAAAGGCGAGAATGTCTTGGGAATTCTGGCTGGACTGGTTAACGGATAAAGAATCCGAAGAGGAGGACGTAATAGAATTTCAAGTGATTCCACTTTGACATAATTATTTAATTTAATTTCTTCACAGCTGCTTTTGGTTCAGTTCTATTACTTTATACTTCTTTTTTAATTGAAACTAATTACATAAAAATCATTTATTATTTACAATTAACAAAAATAAATGCAATTATTATAGAAAAAAAGAGACCTTTTACTTCATTGTAACTAATCCATTCAATATGGCACTGTTTAAGCCTGTCTGGGCTTACCCGCCCAGGTTAGTGCGAATAATCGGCTGTTTAGTATTGTTTGTTAAGAAATGAGTGTCCTGGTGTCCTTGACTCTCTAGTCCTGCCAAATGAATGTTGTGTGTTTAGTCTTGCTTGTCTTGCCTTCTCTGTTTAGTGTTGTTTGTGTAGTCTTAGCAATCTAGTCTTGTTTGAAATGTCTTATTTGTCTAATATTGTATGGTTAGACTTGTCTGTTCAGTCTTGTCTGTCTAGTCTTATCTGTTTAGTCTTGTCTATCTAGTCTTCTCTGTCTAGTTTTCTGACTAGTCTTGTCCGTATAGTCTTTTATGACCAGTGTAATTTGCCTAACATTCGTTTGTTGTTTTTGTCTATCAAATCTGTGGGTCTGATCATATCTGTCTACACAGTAATTTATGGAAGAACTTTTGCGAACCTTAATGTTTTCCCTATTATATTTTGGGGTTGATTTTCCGGAAGCAAGTTAAATAAGTGAAATGTATACCTGGCACAAATTCCTATTAAAATGCATAAAAGTGCATATATTACCCCCATAAAATAGTGCTCATCACGCTAAAGTTTAACGCAGCCCCGACCAACATCCTTTAAAACACTACCCATAAAATTTATTTACTTCCTTACATGCATAATTTGTTGCAATACTCAATTTATAAATCTAGTAAAAATTGACAAATAAGCAACTTTTAGAATATTTTGTCTTTCATTTTGTAACTAATTTTGTTTAAAGGAAGTGTTTTCTTTTAAGTCCAGGTTTTCTTTTAAGATATCGGGTAGGTAAATTCATTACGAGTAATGATTTGTAACTGAAATAAAAAGATTTACGCCGACTGACTGAAAGGTTTCGCATTTAAACTTGCATCAATACCAGAAAAGGCTTTCCTAGTTAAATCTAGAGCAAACACATTTAATACCTACAACGAAATAGAAAATCCGAAAAACGCACCAAATACTAAAAGGGATTAAAATCAATGCAATTAATTTAAATCTCTTTGTGTTTGTGTAGATTTTGTTCCCGATAGTTTTATTGATTTAGAATTAAATTAATGAAGGGGAAATCATTTTTGGTTTGTTTGTCTCTTTATAAATTCAATCATCCCTGATGCTTATTTATTGTACTGGGGTTGGAAAAACTCAATTAATCCGGGCGCTTAATAATCGAAGTTAAAAATAGTTAAGAGTAAGAACGGAACCCCAAAGAAATCAATTATTACCACCCCTGCATGAGCCAGCCTATAAATCTGCAACAGTATCTCTTATTAATCGGGCGGTTAGTTTCAATCGATGCCGGTTTTGGCTATAGGGAATTAATGTGCGGCCGACGGCGGAGCGTCGGCGGCACACCAGTCTGCCACCAATTTCCTCCTGTATCGACACCTTACATCGCCTCGTTACCAACAATACCTTTCATCTATCATATTAACCATCCAACCACCCTTAAAAGACAAAGTTAACTTCATCTTCATCCCTCAAAAAATCCCATTAACTAGATAAGGGTTCACAAGAGTGACAGACGAAACATATATATATATATATATATATATATATATATATATATATATATATATATATATATATATATATATATATATATATATATATATATATATATATATATATATATATATATATATATATATATATATATATATATATATATATATATATATATATATATATATATATATATATATATATATATATATATATATATATATATATATATATATATATATATATATATATATATATATATATATATATATATATATATATATATATATATATATATATATATAGATATAGGCGAAATTAAGTAAAAACTAGAAACCAAAGTAAACTTTATCTAGTTCTAATTGGTTGCCTGGACTTGTCTCAATAGATAAAAAAAAACTGCCCTGATAGATATCCAAGCTGTGGTACAATAATTATTAACTCAGTCTTTATTCCATTCCAAGTGCTGCTATCTTGACTAAAGCTTAACACTGACACATACAGAGTAGACTAGTTCATACAGATTGTGAGATATTAAAGTTCTTGTGGAAGTTATTTGATAGCATAAGTTTAGGAACAAAACTCTTTATTAAGAAGTTCTCAAGTTTCAAAGTCAAAATTTCAAGTTTTCAAGTCTTTAGATCTCAAAGTCTTCAATTATTCAAGTTTTTAAAACTTTCAGTCTACTCATCTTCAAATCTTCATGTCCTCAAGTTTTATGTCTTCAGTCTATTTGTCCGGCCTTGTCTGATGTTGTCCGGTCTCGTCTGGTTTTATTTGGTCCTGTCTGGTTTTATTTGGTCCTGTCTGGTTTTATTTGGTCCTGTCTGATATTGTCTAGACTTGTCTGGTCTTGTTTTGACTTTTCTAGTCTTGTCCGGTCTTGTCTCATCTTGTCTGATCTTGTCTGATCTTGTCTGGCCTTGTCTGGTCTTGCCTGGTCTTGTCTGGTGTTGTTTGATCTAGCCTAGTCTTGTCTAGTTTTGTCTGGTATTGTTTGGTATTGTCTGGTCTTGTCTGTTCTTGTCTGGTATTGCCTAGCCTTGTATGGTCTTGCCTGGTCTCGACTGGTCTTGTCTGGTCTTGTCTGGTCGTGTCTGGTCTTGTCTGGTCTTGTCTGGTCTTGTCTGGTCTTGTCTGGTCTTGTCTGGTCTTGTCTGGTCTTGTCTGGTCTTGTCTGGTCTTGTCTGGTCTTGTCTGGTCTTGTCTGGTCTTGTCTGGTCTTGTCTGGTCTTGTATGGTCCTGTCTGGTCTTGTGTGGTCTTGTCTGGTCTTGTCTGGTCTTGTCTGGTCTTGTCTGGTCTTGTCTGGTCTTGTCTGGTCTTGTCTGGTCTTGTCTGGTCTTGTCTGGTCTTGTCTGGTCTTGTCTGGTCTTGTCTGGTCTTGTCTGGTTTTGTCTGGTCTTGTCTGGTCTTGTCTGGTCTTGTCTGGTCTTGTCTGGTCTTGTATGGTCTTGTCTGGTCTTGTCTGGTCTTGTCTGGTCTGGTCTTGTCTGGTCTGGTCTTGTCTGGTTTTGTCTGGTCTTGTCTGCTCTTGTCTGGTCTTGTCTGGTCTTGTCTGGTCTTGTCTGGTCTTGTCTGGTCTTGTCTGGTCTTGTCTGGTCTTGTCTGGTCTTGTCTGGTCTTGTATGGTCTTGTCTGGTCTTGTCTGGTCTTGTCTGGTCTGGTCTTGTCTGGTTTTGTCTGGTCTTGTCTGGTCTTGTATGGTCTTGTCTGGTCTTGTCTGGTCTTGTCTGGTCTTGTCTGGTCTGGTCTTGTCTGGTCTGGTCTTGTCTGGTTTTGTCTGGTCTTGTCTGGTCTTGTCTGGTCTTGTCTGGTCTTGTCTGGTCTTGTCTGGTCTTGTCTGGTCTTGTCTGGTCTTGTCTGGTCTTGTCTGGTCTTGTCTGGTCTTGTCTGGTCTTGTCTGGTCTTGTCTGGTCTTGTCTGGTCTTGTCTGGTCTTGTCTGGTCTTGTATGGTCTTGTCTGGTCTTGTCTGGTCTTGTCTGGTCTTGTCTGGTCTGGTCTTGTCTGGTCTGGTCTTGTCTGGTTTTGTCTGGTCTTGTCTGGTCTTGTCTGGTCTTGTCTGGTCTTGTCTGGTCTTGTCTGGTCTTGTCTGGTCTTGTCAGGTCTGGTCTGGTCTTGTCTGGTCTTGTCTCGTCTTGTCTGGTCTTGTATGGTCTTATCTGGTCTTGTCTGGTCTTGTCTGGTCTTGTCTGGCCTTGTCTGGTCTTGTCTGGTCTTGTCTGGTCTTGTCTGGTCTTGTCTGGTCTTGTCTGGTCTTGTCTGGTCTTGTCTGGTCTTGTCTGGTCTTGTCTGGTCTTGTCTGGTCTTGTCTGGTCTTGTCTGGTCTTGTCTGGTCTTGTCTGGTCTTGTTTGGTCTTGTCTGGTCTTGTCTGGTCTTGTCTGGTCTTGTCTGGTCTTGTCTGGTTTTGTCTGGTCTTGTCTGGTCTTGTCTGGTCTTGTCTGGTCTTGTCTGGTCTTGTCCGGTCTTGTCTGATCTTGTCTGGTTTTGTATGGTCTTCTCTGTTCTAGTTTGGTATTGTCTTCTCATGTGTCGTCTTGTATGGTCTTCTACCATGCAAGATCGTGTGACGATACATCTTGTATCGTCTTGTAACGACCAAAGAAAGAGGGGACAGTTACACAACGTCGGAACAGAAAAGGAAAATGTAAAGCTAATGTTTTGGAATGTAGCAGGGCTCAGGAAGAAATTGGATAAGGTGGTAGGGTCTTTTATAGAATTCTTGAGGAAATTCGAAATAGTTGGGTTAGACGGTTTGTGGATAAGACGGGTGATGTGATAAGAAGGAATTCTAAAGACAAAATTACAAATGCAGAGGGAAATGTTTGGTTGGCGTGGGTGTTAGAAAACCAATGGGATATTTTGAATGGGTCTATTGAGGGCGACTGGGAGGGAGAATTTACGTTTGTGGGTGCAATGGGTACCTCAGTTATTGACCTAATAATTACAAATGATGCGGCGAGACGGCAAATAAAACTGATGGAAATCGGAATAAGAAGTGAGTCGGATCATATGCCGGTAGTGGTGTCGTTGAAGCAGCAAAGGGAGAAAGATGTTAAGGCGGAGAAATGGGTGGCCAGATGGGATAAGGAGGCGACAGAAGAATACAGAAGGAAATTAAAAGAGGTAGAGTGGAACGCCATAGAGGATATAGACATGATGGCAAAGAAAATGGAATCTGCACTTGTGAAAAAGAAAATCAAAGAAGCGTTTCCAGGCCGAGCATGGTACGACGGGGAAGTGCGGAACGCAAAGCAAAGGTTTCGAGAAGCTATGAGAGAATGGAGAAAGGGAGAAGGGCTCAAAGTGCACGTGCTGGAAGCGAAAACAGAATTGCAAAAAATGGAGAAGAAGAAAAAGGAGCTTTGGGAGGAGAAGGAGAAGCAGCGGGTACGAGAAATCAAGACGGAAGCTGAGCTGTGGAAATACGTGAGAGAGAATAGGAAAAGGAAGGAAAGATTACCCAAGAGCATTGCGATAGAAGAATGGCAAAACCACTTCATGAGGATGGTAGGAGGGGTGGAGATGCGGTCAGAAAGAGAAGATAGTTCTGGAGATCGACAGAGAAAGCAGGAAGAGCTCGCCGAGGATATCACCGTGACAGAGGTGGAGGATGTTATTGATTCCCTAAAGCCAAGAAAAGCGGGAGGTTTGGATGGGCTCGGAAATGAAGCGTGGAAAGAAGCACCTGGAATCTGTAAGGAGAAGTTTACGGAGGAATTGAGAACGATAGGGAGAGGAGAGAAAAGGATACCAGTCAGCTAGAAAGTGGGGATAATTCAACCGGTGTTTAAGAGTGGAACGAGGGACGCGCTAGAAAATTATAGAGGTATAAATTTGATGAACTCCTCATACAAAATATTTGCTAAAATCCTGGATTGTCGCTTGAGGAAGGAAATCAATGAAAGGAAGCTTTTGCCGGAAATACAAGCGGGGTTCAGAGATGGAAGGAGCACGGTGGAAGACCTGGTGACCTTGAGAGTCATCATAGACCAAGGAATAAGAAAGGGATGCCTGTTTGCTCTTTTCATGGATTTGAAATCCGCATATGACTCGGTGAACAGAAGGAGACTTGACGAGTGTTTGGGCAAGCTAGGTATCTCAGAGAGTGTAAGAAGGAACATCAGGAATTTGTACGAGGAAACGGTCTGTAAGGTAGTAGCGAATGAATGGGAATCGGACTATTTTGAGGTGAGGAAGGGCCTGAGACAAGGCTGCCCTTTGAGTCCCACGCTTTTCAATCTGTATGTGGCGGATATGGAAAAGGTTCTACAGGCCGGGCAAGCTGGAGGAGTGGTGATTGGGAAAAAGAAGGTGTGGAGCTTGGCATATGCGGATGACATGGTGGTATTTGCAAAGTCGGCTAGTGAGATGAAGGACGTGATTGAAAGGCTCGGCAGGTATTTCGAAAAGAGGGATTTAAGGGTGAATGTTGGTAAAACAAAATGGATTCGGTTTAAAAGGGGTGGGCGATATATGAAAGAAAGGTTTGAATGACAGGGTACTGAAATAGAGGAAGATAGTAAATTTAAGTATTTGGGGTATGTCTTTGGGACTGGATACAGTAATAAAGAACACATAGAGTATGTTACAAAGAAGTCATGGGTGGCGGCGAGTCGTATCTGGGAGGTTTGGAAAAGGAACTTTGATGGAAACTTTAGAGCAGCAGAGACCATATGGAAGGCATGTGTGCGAAGCGTGTTACTGTATGGATGCGAGGTCTGGGGAACGAAAGAGGAAGACAAGATCGAAAGGGTGCAGCTAAAGTTTTATAAGAAAGTGTTGAAACTTGATAGGTCGACGTCTGGTCACATTGTGCTTCAGGAAGTGAGTGCTTGTAAGGTGGCGGTAATAGCTGCGGAAAGAGTGATAAAGTTCGAGTATAGGGTGGATGGGTTAGGAGATGAAAGGATAATAAAGGAAATCTTTCGAGTAGTGAATAAAGAGGGGTTGAGTGGTAGAAGAGAGAGCGGTTGGGGGTTGAATAAAAGGAAACTGTATGAGAGAGGCGGGTTATCATCCGAGGGGTTGGAAACGGAAAAAAGTGCGGGTGCTCAGTGGAAACGGATGCTAAAAGAGAGGTTATTGGCAAGTGGACTTCCAAGACTTCCCTTGTCTTGTCTTGTCTGGTCTTGTCTGGTCTTGTCTGGTATTGTCTAGTCTTGTCTGGTCTTGTCTGGTCTTGTCTGGTCTTGTCTGGTCTTGTCTGGTCTTGCCTGGTCTTGTCTGGTCTTGTCTGGTCTTGTCTGGTCTTGTCTGGTCTTGTCTGGTCTTGTCTGGTCTTGTCTGGTCTTGTCTGGTCTTGTCTGGTCTTGTCTGGTCTTGTCTGGTCTTGTCTGGTCTTGTCTGGTCTTGTCTGGTCTTGTCTGGTCTTGTCTGGTCTTGTCGGGTCTTGTCTTGGCTTGTCTGGTCTTGTATGCTCTTGTCTGGTCTTGTCTGGTCTTATCTGGTCTTGGCTGGTCTTGTCTGGTCTTGTCTGGTCTTGTCTGGTCTTGTCTGGTCTTGTCTGGTCTTGTCTGGTCTTGTCTGGTCTTGTCTGGTCTTGTCTGGTCTTGTCTGGTCTTGTCTGGTCTTGTCTGGTATTGTCTGGTCTTGTCTGGTCATGTCTGGTCTAGCCTCGTATTGTCTGGTTTTGCCTGGTTTTGTCTGTCAATCAAATGAAATATTTATTGATACAGCGATGTACTAATGTACAAATTGAACATGTCGAGGATATTACAAGATAACATAAGAAAATAAAGGAAAGAATATAAGAAAAGAAAAAATAAGAAAATAGAAAGCTTAATGGAAAATAACAATTTATATTATAGAAGTTACTTAAAATACACTTGATGCGAATCTTTATTCTTCAAAATTATGTTTTAGGAATTCATCGATGTTGTAGAATGCCTGTCGCGTAAGTATAGCTTTGAGTTCGCTCTAAAAACCTTAAAGGAGGTTACTTCTCTTAGCCTAAGGGGTTGTTATATATGTGTATGTGTACGCTAGTATATATTGAATTTCTGCGAAGTATATATTTAGTAACACTCCATCGCTAGCTTATTTTTGGTCCGAAGGGATGGTCCGAAGTAGATTTTATAATTAAGTTTTCTTTTGATGCTGTCTGCAGTGCAGTCTTTCCCCATGTGAGTTATTCCTCGAAACAGACACCTAGGTATTTCGAAGATTCTGTTCTGTGCAATTGTTCATGACCAATTTTTAACTGCAGATTTTCTAAAGGTTTCTCTCTGGCAGTTTGAAATGTTACATAGTTGGTTTTTTGTATTTTTAAGAAGAGGTAAGATCATTGCTAGAGAACCAGGTGTGGGCTTTAACCAAGAGTCTGTTCGCCTCGAATTCTGTTTCAAATCAAGAGCCTTTCGATATAATAAAACTAGCATCGTCGGCATAGAGGTTGCAATAATTTGCTCCTATAACCTTCATATCTGCTGTATAAATTGAGAATAGGGTCGGACCAAGTACACTCCATTGTGGGATCCCGATGTTAATTTTTGTCATATCAGACAGAACATTATTGTTGTTATGTTCAATTTGTATACAGAACTACCTATTTTTGAGGAACGACGCAAACCATCTACCCGCCTTTCCTCTAATCCCATATTTGTACAATGTATGCAAGAGTTTATCAAGTGCTACACAGTCAAATGCCTTGGAGAGGTCGCAGGAGACTTGGACCGGCGAGTTGCCTTTGTCCACCTCAGCAAGGGTTTTATTATAGAATGCAAGAATTGCTGTAGTTGTGGATTTATTTTTCTTAAAGCCATATGGTCACAGTAATGTAGTGGTGAACGCATCCGCTCTCTATACCTTCCGGGGTTCAATCCCCGGACAAACCGTGAAATTTTTCACGGAACTATGCTGTGGTCACCTCGTGGAAAGCAATGGTAAACCACCACGAGTAATTCTGCTGAGGTAAAACCTCTCAAATAATGTCGTTCGGAACCCGCGATAAATCCATACATAACAATAATACTTAATAATAATAATAGTGTAATTTAGGGTAATGCGCTGAACTCCACATATTCATATACTCTCAATTCCCAAATTCACTAAGCTCTGTATATTTAAGTAAGGCATTCTTACTTGTTTTAAGATGACTTTTTCATTTGTACTTGCAATGTTTATATTATTCACGATGTTGTTTTGGATTGTATGGTCTTGTCTGGTCTTGTCTAGTCTTGTTTGATCTTCTTTGGTCTTGTCTGGCCATGTCTGGTCTTGTATGATTTTGTCTGATATTGTCTGGTCTTGTTTGGTCTTGTCTGATCTTTTCTGGTCTTGCCTGGTCTGATCTTGTCCGATCCTGTCTGGTCTTCTATGGTCTTGTCTGGTCTTGTCTGGTTTTGTCTGATCTGGTCTGGTCTTGTCTGGTCTTGTCTGGTCTTGTCTGGCCTTATCTGGTCTTTTCTAGTCTTGTTTGGTCTTGACAGGTCTTGTTTTGGCTGGTCTTGTGTGGCCTTCCATACCCGTGTCTTGTTTAGTCAGTCTACTTTAGATTTATCTTGTGCAGTCTTTTTTTGACTTGTCGAGTTATTTATAAATCTTGACTAGTGTACTTTGTGTAAACTTGTCTAGTTTTGTCTTGTCGAAATTGAGTCTGGTCTAGTTGAATTGATTAGTAACTAAATAGAGCAGTTATAAATTATAGTACATAAATCATTTGAATGAGGGAAATTAAATTCAAACTATGTTTTCCTGTTTACTTTAAACTTGGAATTTTTGGTTTGTAAGTGAATTTACTTTGGAGGCGGCTAATCTGTCCAAATATGTGGTATCAACTAGACTAGTAACTAAGCCAACTTGATCGGCCATAACAGCATTCTTTAAAGTTTGTCATCCTCCGAAACCATTTTATATATTATATTTGAGAAATCGCTGATATATCTTATTATATTATAAGGAACTTTAGGGTCCAGTGGAACAAAAATGTAAGAACGCTATCATATTGGTGGTGACATTTATAAAAGTGGTACACGTTTCCATTTTATCTTTTTTCGACGGATTATCGCTAAACGACTTGTCGTTGGAGATTTGCAGGTGATATATCGACGTTTAAAAACCGCGCTGAACCGGTTTATACTTAAAAGTTCTGAGCTTTTCAACCGGTGCGCTCTTCTGCTTTTTTTTGCCTACATTCAACGCTCGCAATACTTTAATCCCGATTACGGCTACACACAATTATTCCGACATTATTTTAATATTTATAATGTTTTACCAACCCCAAAGAGAATGTAAATCAACGTTAAATTCCGTGAGTCAATTATCTACTAATTTACGTAAAAGCCGGAAAGCAGACTATATTTTTGTCAATTTAAATTCTTATGATCTATTTCCACCTTTTCCGGCTTAAATTTTGTCAAAAATTAGGTTAGTAAATATAGAAAACTATGCAAATCCAAATTCGCTTGAATTCACCGAAACTTGTGAGCATTAATCACACAAGAAAGTAAAACGAAATTAATCATTCAGGGTCGAATTTTTGCGACAATCCCACAAGCTCGCATAATCATGCAAATGCGGCGTTATTAAGGTTATCTAGGCAGACGCGGCGACGGTCCAGTCGTCCAAAATAAATATTTGGAGTTTATGCCGTCCCTTGGTCCCATTCCCTGCATATTAATATTTCAATTACCATTCCGAATTACTTACAAATATTTTTCCAAAGAGACTAAATGAGATGAGATTCAATTATGAGAAAATTAGTTACTAATATTTTTTCTAGTAAATACGTACATTTTCAGATACCAAGATTCAACCTTCATTATTGTAAACACAATTCACAGATCGATTTGTTCTTCAAGTCGAGTAGTTTTATTATGCCAAAGATGATTTCGCTGTGATTTTAAGTTTTGGAGGGAATTGTAAAAAAACGAAAACGCACATTTTTAGCTCAACAAAAAAAAACGAAAAAAATATTTTGCTGTACATTTTCAAATAAGTAAGATTTGACATATTGCAAGTTTTTCCCATAAAGTAATTTAGAAAAATCACGCATGTTTTGATGTTAAATCTATTAAAATCGCTTAATCTTTTTCTATTTTGCGTCTATAATGGAGTTATAACCAGCACTCATATAAGTTCGATAATGGCTCGCCTAATGTGATTTTCTAAATTTTTTCTCAATATGTATCGGCGATCTTTTTAATTTAGACATGGCATGAAAGGGCGCAAAATATAAAAAATAGTAGTATAAGTTATACCAGAATAGTAGTATAAGTAGTTTAAAAAAACTCGTTCATAAGGCTTTTTTAAACTCGTTCTTTAATATACTATTTGACGAATCAAAACTTCCAAATATAGATGTCAGTGAACGAAGCTATTTCTGAAATTTTAAGATTTATAGCAATCATAATAGGTTTATCGAAATGTAATTCTGTTAATATATTAGCAATTACTATAATGGCATTTTGGAAATTCGCACCGTTTTCTCCCTATAGGTTTTCCACCGTGAAAATTCAAGTCAATAATATAGTAGAATCATCCGTCGTCGGATTAGGAAACCAGCGAGAACTAATTTAACGGATAATTGTACAAAACCAACATTTACAGCACACATTCATTAATTATATATGTCAATCCCAATACTAAAATTGACAAAAATTGCAAAATCATTAGTACATTTACATTTTAGCAGTTAAGGTCAGACGGTGACAAACAAGGTGTGCCAACATGTCATAGCTGCATAAGATTCGACAGAACTAGATGGAAATGGATAACTGAGAAGGACTACACAGGACTAGACCGGACTAAACAGGATTAGACAGGACTAAGCCTTAATACCCGATTCTAGACATGTCTGAAGAAAACTATAGAGGAGAATATAGGACTGGCTGAGATTAAAGTTGACTGAACAAGAAAAGACTGGACTAGTCGACATTCAACTTGACTAGATGAGATTAGATATGACTAGACGAGACTAGACTTGACTATAAGAGACAAGAAATAGAAATTAAACTAGACCAGAAAAAGAAGACAACACATACAACACAAAATTTGTAGTACAGCGGTTATATGTGCAATATATGACTAGTGTATATAGAAACTCAAAATTCCCCTTATTGTTCAATTTTTGTTATATTATATCAATTTTCTGAATCACTTGATATAATGTAAATAGGTCAATATGTATATCCAAATCAACTCAAATAATGTTCTTTCATTAAACAAATATTTATCATTAAAATTCTTTTAGATTAGAAGACCTACTTTGATTTTAATTACTTTTATCTGCATTTATTTTTAACTCAAATTTAATTTGTTTCCTGGAAAAAGTTTTCCACTGCTTGTCAATTAAAAAAACCCCTAAAAACTCCCCACTACCGTAAATAAAATAAAATTCCGAACTTGTCCATGCAATTTGCCCCAAATATTGATGAATGGGCTCCAATAATTTCAGGACTTTTTCTTGTTGAGCATCTTGTTCGAATTTAAAACATCCTTGGAATCCTCGGGGCGAAAGCGCAATCAAATAAACCCTTTCGGCAGCACCGCAAAAAACAGGCGGCGAATAAAGATAATAATTCGTGGCCCCGCATTAAGCTGGCGCAATGTTGCAATTTTAGCAAGGGTTAATTTCAGAAACAACAACAACAACAAAAATTCCGTCTCATTTCTAGTCACCAGCATTGTGGTAAAAACAAACACAGGAGGACCGCATCACAAAATCTGTTTTTAGCAAAACTGAAATTATTATGTTATGATAAACGGAACGGTAATTAATTAAGTAGTTTTTATACCTATTTAAGCCAAACATGTTGAGATAAAATAAAAAAATATGGATAACATACAAAACGGGGTAAGAACGTTATAGAGACAAAAATTATAATTTGTGGGTGTAATTAATTTGGGTGGTTAGATAGTCTAAATACTGGACCCAACAAGATTCAGCAACACAGACTCGTTAGACTAGACAAATGATATTAAAAAGCCAAGACTAGACAGAGAAGACCAGACAGACAAGACTAGACAGACAAGACTAGACAGACAAGACTAGACAGACAAGACTAGACAGACAAGACTAGACAGACAAGACTAGACAGACAAGACTAGACAGACAAGACTAGACAGACAAGACTAGACAGACAAGACTAGACAGACAAGACTAGACAGACAAGACTAGACAGACAAGACTAGACAGACAAGACTAGAGAGACAAGACTAGACAGACAAGACTAGACAGACAAGACTAGACAGACAAGGCTAGACAGACAAGACTAGACACACAAGACTAGACAGACAAGACTAGACAGACAAGACTAGACAGACAAGACTAGACAGAAAAGACTAGACAGACAAGACTAGACAGACAAGACTAGACAGACAAGACTTGACAGACAAGACTAGACAGACAAGACTAGACAGACAAGACTAGACAGACAAGACTAGACAGACAAGACTAGACAGACAAGACTAGACAGACAAGACTAGACAGACTAGACTAGACAGACAAGACTAGACAGACAAGACTAGACAGACAAGACTAGACAGACAAGACTAGACAGACAAGACTAGACAGACAAGACTAGACAGACAAGACTAGACAGACAAGACTAGACAGACAAGACTAGACAGACAAGACTAGACAGACAAGACTAGACAGACAAGACTAGACAGACAAGACTAGACAGACAAGACTAGACAGACAAGACTAGACAGACAAGACTAGACAGACAAGACTAGACAGACAAGACTAGACAGACAAGACTAGACAGACAAGACTAGACAGACAAGACTAGACAGACAAGACTAGACAGACAAGACTAGACAGACAAGACTAGACAGACAAGACTAGACAGACAAGACTAGACAGACAAGACTAGACAGACAAGACTAGACAGACAAGACTAGACAGACAAGACTAGACAGACAAGACTAGACAGACAAGACTAGACAGACAAGACTAGACAGACAAGACTAGACAGACAAGACTAGACAGACAAGACTAGACAGACAAGACTAGACAGACAAGACTAGACAGACAAGACTAGACAGACAAGACTAGACAGACAAGACTAGACAGACAAGACTAGACAGACAAGACTAGACAGACAAGACTAGACAGACAAGACTAGACAGACAAGACTAGACAGACAAGACTAGACAGACAAGACTAGACAGACAAGACTAGACAGACAAGACTAGACAGACAAGACTAGACAGACAAGACTAGACAGACAAGACTAGACAGACAAGACTAGACAGACAAGACTAGACAGACAAGACTAGACAGACAAGACTAGACAGACAAGACTAGACAGACAAGACTAGACAGACAAGACTAGACAGACAAGACTAGACAGACAAGACTAGACAGACAAGACTAGACAGACAAGACTAGACAGACAAGACTAGACAGACAAGACTAGACAGACAAGACTAGACAGACAAGACTAGACAGACAAGACTAGACAGACAAGACTAGACAGACAAGACTAGACAGACAAGACTAGACAGACAAGACTAGACAGACAAGACTAGACAGACAAGACTAGACAGACAAGACTAGACAGACAAGACTAGACAGACAAGACTAGACAGACAAGACTAGACAGACAAGACTAGACAGACAAGACTAGACAGACAAGACTAGACAGACAAGACTAGACAGACAAGACTAGACAGACAAGACTAGACAGACAAGACTAGACAGACAAGACTAGACAGACAAGACTAGACAGACAAGACTAGACAGACAAGACTAGACAGACAAGACTAGACAGACAAGACTAGACAGACAAGACTAGACAGACAAGACTAGACAGACAAGACTAGACAGACAAGACTAGACAGACAAGACTAGACAGACAAGACTAGACAGACAAGACTAGACAGACAAGACTAGACAGACAAGACTAGACAGACAAGACTAGACAGACAAGACTAGACAGACAAGACTAGACAGACAAGACTAGACAGACAAGACTAGACAGACAAGACTAGACAGACAAGACTAGACAGACAAGACTAGACAGACAAGACTAGACAGACAAGACTAGACAGACAAGACTAGACAGACAAGACTAGACAGACAAGACTAGACAGACAAGACTAGACAGACAAGACTAGACAGACAAGACTAGACAGACAAGACTAGACAGACAAGACTAGACAGACAAGACTAGACAGACAAGACTAGACAGACAAGACTAGACAGACAAGACTAGACAGACAAGACTAGACAGACAAGACTAGACAGACAAGACTAGACAGACAAGACTAGACAGACAAGACTAGACAGACAAGACTAGACAGACAAGACTAGACAGACAAGACTAGACAGACAAGACTAGACAGACAAGACTAGACAGACAAGACTAGACAGACAAGACTAGACAGACAAGACTAGACAGACAAGACTAGACAGACAAGACTAGACAGACAAGACTAGACAGACAAGACTAGACAGACAAGACTAGACAGACAAGACTAGACAGACAAGACTAGACAGACAAGACTAGACAGACAAGACTAGACAGACAAGACTAGACAGACAAGACTAGACAGACAAGACTAGACAGACAAGACTAGACAGACAAGACTAGACAGACAAGACTAGACAGACAAGACTAGACAGACAAGACTAGACAGACAAGACTAGACAGACAAGACTAGACAGACAAGACTAGACAGACAAGACTAGACAGACAAGACTAGACAGACAAGACTAGACAGACAAGACTAGACAGACAAGACTAGACAGACAAGACTAGACAGACAAGACTAGACAGACAAGACTAGACAGACAAGACTAGACAGACAAGACTAGACAGACAAGACTAGACAGACAAGACTAGACAGACAAGACTAGACAGACAAGACTAGACAGACAAGACTAGACAGACAAGACTAGACAGACAAGACTAGACAGACAAGACTAGACAGACAAGACTAGACAGACAAGACTAGACAGACAAGACTAGACAGACAAGACTAGACAGACAAGACTAGACAGACAAGACTAGACAGACAAGACTAGACAGACAAGACTAGACAGACAAGACTAGACAGACAAGACTAGACAGACAAGACTAGACAGACAAGACTAGACAGACAAGACTAGACAGACAAGACTAGACAGACAAGACTAGACAGACAAGACTAGACAGACAAGACTAGACAGACAAGACTAGACAGACAAGACTAGACAGACAAGACTAGACAGACAAGACTAGACAGACAAGACTAGACAGACAAGACTAGACAGACAAGACTAGACAGACAAGACTAGACAGACAAGACTAGACAGACAAGACTAGACAGACAAGACTAGACAGACAAGACTAGACAGACAAGACTAGACAGACAAGACTAGACAGACAAGACTAGACAGACAAGACTAGACAGACAAGACTAGACAGACAAGACTAGACAGACAAGACTAGACAGACAAGACTAGACAGACAAGACTAGACAGACAAGACTAGACAGACAAGACTAGACAGACAAGACTAGACAGACAAGACTAGACAGACAAGACTAGACAGACAAGACTAGACAGACAAGACTAGACAGACAAGACTAGACAGACAAGACTAGACAGACAAGACTAGACAGACAAGACTAGACAGACAAGACTAGACAGACAAGACTAGACAGACAAGACTAGACAGACAAGACTAGACAGACAAGACTAGACAGACAAGACTAGACAGACAAGACTAGACAGACAAGACTAGACAGACAAGACTAGACAGACAAGACTAGACAGACAAGACTAGACAGACAAGACTAGACAGACAAGACTAGACAGACAAGACTAGACAGACAAGACTAGACAGACAAGACTAGACAGACAAGACTAGACAGACAAGACTAGACAGACAAGACTAGACAGACAAGACTAGACAGACAAGACTAGACAGACAAGACTAGACAGACAAGACTAGACAGACAAGACTAGACAGACAAGACTAGACAGACAAGACTAGACAGACAAGACTAGACAGACAAGACTAGACAGACAAGACTAGACAGACAAGACTAGACAGACAAGACTAGACAGACAAGACTAGACAGACAAGACTAGACAGACAAGACTAGACAGACAAGACTAGACAGACAAGACTAGACAGACAAGACTAGACAGACAAGACTAGACAGACAAGACTAGACAGACAAGACTAGACAGACAAGACTAGACAGACAAGACTAGACAGACAAGACTAGACAGACAAGACTAGACAGACAAGACTAGACAGACAAGACTAGACAGACAAGACTAGACAGACAAGACTAGACAGACAAGACTAGACAGACAAGACTAGACAGACAAGACTAGACAGACAAGACTAGACAGACAAGACTAGACAGACAAGACTAGACAGACAAGACTAGACAGACAAGACTAGACAGACAAGACTAGACAGACAAGACTAGACAGACAAGACTAGACAGACAAGACTAGACAGACAAGACTAGACAGACAAGACTAGACAGACAAGACTAGACAGACAAGACTAGACAGACAAGACTAGACAGACAAGACTAGACAGACAAGACTAGACAGACAAGACTAGACAGACAAGACTAGACAGACAAGACTAGACAGACAAGACTAGACAGACAAGACTAGACAGACAAGACTAGACAGACAAGACTAGACAGACAAGACTAGACAGACAAGACTAGACAGACAAGACTAGACAGACAAGACTAGACAGACAAGACTAGACAGACAAGACTAGACAGACAAGACTAGACAGACAAGACTAGACAGACAAGACTAGACAGACAAGACTAGACAGACAAGACTAGACAGACAAGACTAGACAGACAAGACTAGACAGACAAGACTAGACAGACAAGACTAGACAGACAAGACTAGACAGACAAGACTAGACAGACAAGACTAGACAGACAAGACTAGACAGACAAGACTAGACAGACAAGACTAGACAGACAAGACTAGACAGACAAGACTAGACAGACAAGACTAGACAGACAAGACTAGACAGACAAGACTAGACAGACAAGACTAGACAGACAAGACTAGACAGACAAGACTAGACAGACAAGACTAGACAGACAAGACTAGACAGACAAGACTAGACAGACAAGACTAGACAGACAAGACTAGACAGACAAGACTAGACAGACAAGACTAGACAGACAAGACTAGACAGACAAGACTAGACAGACAAGACTAGACAGACAAGACTAGACAGACAAGACTAGACAGACAAGACTAGACAGACAAGACTTGACAGACAAGACTAGAAAGACAAGACTAGACCAGACAAGACTAGACAGACAAAACTAGACAGACAAGACTAGACAGACCAAGACTAGACAGACAAGACTAGACAGACAAGACAAGACAGACAAGACTAGACAGACAAGACTAGACAGACAAGACTAGACAGACAAGACTAGACAGACAAGACTAGACAGACAAGACTAGACAGACAAGACTAGACAGACAAGACTTGACAGACAAGACTAGACAGACAAGACTAGGCAGACAAGACTAGACAGACAAGACTAGACAGACAAGACTAGACAGACAAGACAAGACAGACAAGACTAGACAGACAAGACTAGACAGACAAGACTAGACATACAAGACTAGACAGACAAGACTAGACAGACAAGACTAGACAGACAAGACTAGACAGACAAGACTAGACAGACAAGACTAGACAGACAAGACTAGACAGACAAGACTAGACAGACAAGACTAGACAGACAAGACTAGACAGACAAGACTAGACAGACAAGACTAGACAGACGAGACTAGACAGACAAGACTAGACAGACAAGACTAGACAGACAAAGACTAGACAGACAAGACTAGACAGACAAGACCTAGACAGACAAGACTAGACAGACAAGACTAGACAGACAAGACTAGACAGACAAGACTAGACAGACAAGACTAGACAGACAAGACTAGACAGACAAGACTAGACAGACAAGACTAGACAGACAAGACTAGACAGACAAGACTAGACAGACAAGACTAGACAGACAAGACTAGACAGACAAGACTAGACAGACAAGACTAGACAGACAAGACTAGACAGACAAGACTAGACAGACAAGACTAGACAGACAAGACTAGACAGACAAGACTAGACAGACAAGACTAGACAGACAAGACTAGACAGACAAGACTAGACAGACAAGACTAGACAGACAAGACTAGACAGACAAGACTAGACAGACAAGACTAGACAGGACAAGACTAGACAGACAAGACTAGACAGACAAGACTAGACAGACAAGACTAGACAGACAAGACTAGACAGACAAGACTAGACAGACAAGACTAGGACAGACAAGACTAGACAGACAAGACTAGACAGACAAGACTAGACAGACAAGACTAGACAGACAAGACTAGACAGACAAGACTAGACAGACAAGACTAGACAGACAAGACTAGACAGACAAGACTAGACAGACAAGACTAGACAGACAAGACTAGACAGACAAGACTAGACAGACAAGACTAGACAGACAAGACTAGACAGACAAGACTAGACAGACAAGACTAGACAGACAAGACTAGACAGACAAGACTGACAGACAGACAGACAGACAAGACTAGACAGACAAGACTAGACAGACAAGACTAGACAGACAAGACTAGACAGACAAGACTAGACAGACAAGACTAGACAGACAAGACTAGACAGACAAGACTAGACAGACAAGACTAGACAGACAAGACTAGACAGACAAGACTAGACAGACAAGACTAGACAGACAAGACTAGACAGACAAGACTAGACAGACAAGACTAGACAGACAAGACTAGACAGACAAGACTAGACAGACAAGACTAGACAGACAAGACTAGACAGACAAGACTAGACAGACAAGACTAGACAGGACAAGACTAGACAGACAAGACTAGACAGACAAGACTAGACAGACAAGACTAGACAGACAAGACTAGACAGACAAGACTAGACATGACAAGACTAGACAGACAAGACTAGACAGACAAGACTAGACAGACAAGACTAGACAGACAAGACTAGACAGACAAGACTAGACAGACAAGACTAGACAGACAAGACTAGACAGACAAGACTAGACAGACAAGACTAGACAGGACAAGACTAGACAGACAAGACTAGACAGACAAGACTAGACAGACAAGACTAGACAGACAAGACAAGACAGACAAGACTAGACAGGCAAGACTAGACAGACAAGACTAGACAGACAAGACTAGAGAGACAAGACTAGACAGACAAGACTAGACAGACAAGACTAGACAGACAAGACTTGACAGACAAGACTAGACAGACAAGACTAGGCAGACAAGACTAGACAAGACAAGACTAGACAGACAAGACTAGACAGACAAGACTAGACAGACATAAGACTAGACAGACAAGACTAGACAGACAAGACTAGACAGACAAGACTAGACAGACAAGACTAGACAGACAAGACTAGACAGACAAGACTAGAGAGACAAGACTAGACAGACAAGACAAGACAGACAAGACAAGACAGACAAGACTAGACAGACAAGACTAGACAGACAAGACTAGACGGACAAGACTAGACAGACAAGACTAGACAGACAAGACTAGACAGACAAGACTAGACAGACAAGACTAGACAGACAAGACTAGACAGACAAGACTAGACAGACAAGACTAGACAGACAAGACTAGACAGACAAGACTAGACAGACAAGACTAGACAGACAAGACTAGACAGACAAGACTAGACAGAACAAGACTAGACAGACAAGACTAGACAGACAAGACTAGACAGACAAGACTAGACAGACAAGACAAGACAGACAAGACTAGACAGACAAGACTAGACAGAACAAGACTAGACAGACAAGACTAGACAGACAAGACTAGACAGACAAGACTAGACAGACAAGACTAGACAGACAAGACTAGACAGACAAGACTAGACAGACAAGACTAGACAGACAAGACTAGACAGACAAGACTAGACAGACAAGACTAGACAGACAAGACTAGACAGACAAGACTAGACAGACAAGACTAGACAGACAAGACTAGACAGACAAGACTAGACAGACAAGACTAGACAGACAAGACTAGACAGACAAGACTAGACAGACAAGACTAGACAGACAAAGACTAGACAGACAAGACTAGACAGACAAGACTAGACAGACAAGACTAGACAGACAAGACTAGACATACAAGACTAGACAGACAAGACTAGACAGACAAGACTAGACAGACAAGACTAGACAGACAAGACTAGACAGACAAGACTAGACAAGACAAGACTAGACAGACAAGACTAGACAGACAAGACTAGACAGACAAGACTAGACAGACAAGACTAGACAGACAAGACTAGACAGACAAGACTAGACAGACAAGACTAGACAGACAAGACTAGACAGAC